>CM053769.1:531809973-531891539 GCA_028658325.1 Potorous gilbertii | reverse complement strand
ACAAATGGGGAGAAAATTTTGGAACCCAAAATCTTTTGAAAATGAATGTATAAAGTTAAATAAATAAATTTATTAAATATGTTACCATATACAATAACATTGTGCATGATATATGAATTAGGTAATGCAATAACATCAATAAAATGTGCTGTCATCCATTAATGCCAGATGGTCAGATGGATCACTCTTGCTGTTTATAATAGACTTAAAACAGCTATAAATCCTTCATAGGGAGGCAATATGGAATAGTAAGAAGAACTCTATGCTATTAATCAGAAAACATGATTTCAAGTACTAACTTTTTCATATTCGGGATTTGTAAACTTGGTCAAATCACTTACTAAACTGAACGTCAGTTTCCTCATTTGTATTTTGGGGAGAATAATACCTGTGGTATCGACCCCCCAAAGTTCTTGGGAGGCTCTGATGAGACCATAAAAGTAAAGTGTTTTGAAAACCTTAACATGTTAATATTGTATATGGTGACATAATGGAAGTTCTTATTAAGGTTATAGATGTTAACTTTGACAACTGGAAATCACCACATTAATGTAAGATATCATGAAACTAATGAGGTAAAAGCATTTATGTTCTTGACGTACCAGAAATACACTGGAAACACAGCATATTCTCCTGAAAAATTCGCTTAAGAAAGATAATCTTAAAAACCTAATAAATACGATTAATAATGTGATTCTTGCTCTCCAACAAGCAAGGCATGTATTGGCTCAAAGATTATTGAGAAAATGCTAAGACAAGCTTTAAAGGAATCTTTTACAAAGTCTAACAATGTAACTTAGAGGTCATTCACAATTTTTTTCCTCAATAATACTGGGTCTGAATTCTTCCTAAGGCCACAGAACCTCTCGCTTGCCCTGTGTCAAGTATAAGGTGAACATTTTTGGGTAAGTTCAGCTGGTACCATGTGTAAGTGTCCACGTCTCTCACTCTGATTGATTTGCCACAAATTTCTTCCCTCCTATACCTAACATTCTGGTCAGGATGGATAAAGTGATCAAATCTCTTTCCTCTTCTCAACATCCCTCTACATTCTCTCCCTTCTTTTCTCCAAAATCCCCCCCTCATCTCCATCCCCATTATGTTTCTCTTGTCCCTGATTTTTCAAAATGACAGCATGGCTCAACTTTTGGGTTGAACACCAATGTCTGAATTTTTGTGGGTTATAATAGCTTGTTTTCATAAAGAGTTTGGTTCTTTCTAATTTTTGGCCTGCATGGAAACTCTGAGTAACATAAAGATGAAGTTTGAAAGTTTCATCAAGAATTTGTTCTTAAAAAGAAAAGAGACCCTTTAGTTCAAATCAATATATGAGTTTTGGTTTCCATACTAGACTAAATGACTGCACTCACTACAGATTTCGCGTATATATACATATATATATATATATATATATATATATTTACACACACATACATATACATATATAACATATATTTGTATGTATGTATATACACATGCAATATGCATGTAGTTATATATACATATGTATAATCTACAATATATAATATGCATCATATAGCCTTAATTTAACTTTTTAAAAAAATACATGTATTAAAAATCTACTATGTACAAAGCACACTGAACTAGGCGCAGGGGATGCAAAAACAGAAATGAAACAGACTTTACCTGGAAGGAATTCCCATCCTATTGGGGGCAATATCTAGATTCTGATAAACATATGAAAATTTGTGAGTACTTAGGGAAGTGGCATTCACAAAAAGCAAGTATGGCTTCATCAAGAATGGTTTATTGTAGACTAACTTCATTTCCTTCTTTTTAACAAGGTAATCATGTTGGTAGACCAGAGGAATGCTGTAGACACAGTATACTTTGATTTCACTAAAACATTTCATAAAGTGTCCTATGCTGAGTTTCTGGATAAGGAGAAATGTGGGCCAGATAGGTAATAAAAACAAATACATTTCCCTGGCACACTTCCTCTTCTCAGCAGCGTCTTTAGCCATCATTCCCTATATTCCTTCCTTTCTTCCTTCATTCTTCAAAATCTCCTCTCCATCTCCATGCCTATTATGTACAGTTAGTAGAATTTGTAATGGATTAAATGACTGGACCTAAAGAGTGGGCATTAATGGGCCTATATAGTTTGGAAGGTGGTCTCTTGTAGAGTATCCTAAAGATCTATCCAAGTCCTGTGCTGTCCAACATTTTAATGAGTCACATGAATTAAAGCAATCAAGCTGTCATTGGCATGCTTGTAAATTTTCTGGAAATGTAAAGTAAAAACTCAACTATTTCCTGCCCTTTTGGAGCTTATATTCGACAGGGAAAGGACTACAACACACACATGCGCACACACACACACACACACACACACACACAATACTTCCAAGGAAATAACACATTAATTTGAGTAGGGGGAATAACAGCTGGGATAACTTCCAGTAGATGGCACTTCAACTAAACCTGGAAAAGAACTAGGAGGCGTGGATAAAGAGGGAAAAGATTCCGGCTATGGGAAATGACCTGTGCAAAGGCAGAGTTATGGAGTCATTTCAATCACGTCAGAACCTTTGTGGCCTCATTTGGGGTTTTTTTTGCAAAGTTACTTCAGTGGTGGGTCATTTCCTTTTCCAGCTCATTTTACAGATGAGGAAACTGAGGCAAACAAGGTTAAGTGACATGCCCAGGGTCATACGGCTAATTACGTGTCTGAGCTCAGATTTGAACTCGGGAAGACAGTCTTCATGATTCCAAGCCCATTGTGCCACCTTGCTGCTCCCCCCAGAGGCCAAGATCAGTACTCTAATCAACATAATTCAGGATCTGTGAATATCACCTCACCTGAACTCATCTCCTTTCTCTGCCATTGTTAAGTGTTAACAAAATACAAAAAGAAGATGGAAAGTTTTATAGCAAACTTTTCATGCAAAGTCATTGCCTCAAAGCTTGTTAGGACTTAAAGGGACCTAACCCAGGGCTCTCATTTTTACAAATACAGAAGAAGACCCCTTAAACAGTTGTCCCTGGCATGTATGGAGCAGGCATTCAAAATATGACTTTGCACAGCCCTCCCTCAATTAAATCCAATTCATTTGCAAGTCATGGCATCCCCTTCCTGATGTCATGGTCCTCTTAAAGGAAAAAGAACAAACGGCAGCAAATACAGAAACTGAGGTCTGTTCAAGGTTACACAGGTAGTCAGTGGTAGAAGTGGAATTTGAACTCATGTTCTGTGTCTTTAGGTTAAGCAGTCTTTACACTATATCATACTGGTCTAAGGATGGCCTATATGTGGGGGGTGGGAGAGGGTGGGAGGGAAAATTCTGGAGGAACTAATGAATAGACTTAGGTAGACTTCTGGGTAACATCTTAATGTAAGAAACCCAGGAGCCAAGACTTAGGTGCCACAGGAGGCAGTATAGTTTCGCTTCTCTTCGAACTACTTCAAACAAATCTAGAAAATGTACCAGACTGAATCCTAATGGGGAAATCCCCCCACCCCAAAAGCCATATTGGGCCATTTTTCCAGCCCAGGTAAGCCCAGGGAGACAGAAGCAACTGAGCAGTATTTAATAAACCTAAGGATCTCAGCTACAGGGGAAGGGTATTTGACAAAAATTACTGGGAAAATTTGAAAGTAGTCTGGCTGAAATTAGATTCACACAGAAATATAGCACCATAGGTTAATGTAAGCCACAAGTGGTTACAAGACTTAGATTAAAAAAACTTATCATAAACAAATTGGAGAAACATAAAAGGAAATATCTTTCACAGGAAACTGATTTAAGTATATAAGAACAATAAATAAATGGACCAAAGATATGAAAAGGCAAGTCTTAAAAGAAGAAAGCCATCAACAACCATGGGAAATCCCTAACAGTAAGAGAAATGCACATTAAAACAACTCAGAGGTTCCATATTAAACCCATCTCATTGGCAAAAAAGAAAAAAAAAAGGAAAATGACAAATGTTGGAGGGCCTTCAAGGAAATAGGTTCATTAATGAACTGTTAGTGGGTCTATGAATTGATCCAATCATTTGGAAAGCAATTGGGAGTTACACCCAGAAAATCACTAAACTTTGAGTTTAGTCATGCTCCTTGACTAAGAGATATCATTATTTGGTTTAATCATCAGATAAAGAAGGAAAAGACCAATACTGACTCTTTTTTCTTTTTTTTTTTTTGTATCAAAGAACTGGAGACAAAGGGAGTAACCATCAATTGGGAATGGTTAAAGAAATTGTGGTATATGAACACAATGCATATTACTGCATCATAAGAAACAATGAAAGGAATGAATTTGAAGAAACCTGGAAAAACTTATATGGGCTAATTCAGGATGAAGTAAATAAAACTAGAGAACAATTTATACAATGATTACAACATTATAAAAGAAAATGATTTTGAAAGACTTAAGAACTCTAATCATTGCCATGTAGATGACACCAAAAACCCAGTGATGACTTCTGCATTCCTGAAAAACTGAAAAGCACAATAAAATAGAACTTGACTATATGTATTTTGCATGACTATTTTTACTTGCCTAAATGAAGTTTGATTTTTTTTGTTAACTTTGGAAATCTTCTGAGGAAGAAAGGGTTGACTGGTAGTAATATAAAAAAAGAAAAAAGAGAGTCAATGAAGAAAGTTCATAAAGAGATAGATAAATAAGAGAGCCCAGAAATGTCGAATTTATTATATTCTTTAGAAAAAAAGAGCAAGTAGTAAATAATAGAGACTCATGCCTCTGCAAATAATCCTCTTTTCTTTGTATATGTAAATTGTCATTTTTGTTGACATTTGTAAAGTTAAGAGCAAAAATTAAAAATTATTTTACAAAGCACATGTATAGTCTTTGTCATATACTATTATTTATAGTAGCTAACTCTTATTTAGTATTTTAAGGTTTGCCAAGTGCTTTACAAAAAAATCATTTGAAACTATTGATATCAAAATTATTGCCTTCAAGTAATTATTTAGTATGCCCTTATATGTGGCCTCTTCCCTCAAATCTCTCCTCTCACCAGTTCACTTGGCACACAACTGCCAAACTGATTTTTCTAATAGTTCTCACCAGATCATTCATCTACTCAATAAACTTCATATAGCTCCCTATTATCTCTAGGATCAAGTATAAAAATTCATCTTTTGGCCCTTAAAGTTCTTCACAACCTGGTCTCTTCCTACTTTTCTGGACTTCTTTAAGCATCACTTTTCTTCATGCACTGCATGGTCTTGCCATATTATTGGCCTACTTACTATTACACATCCATGTGCTCATAATATACTCCATATCCCATTTCTATGCCTTTGTCCCGGCTATCTGATGTCTGGAAGACCCTCTCTCCTAACCTTTGTCTTTTGCAATCTCTACTTTACTTAGATTTTAGTTCAAGTATTACCTTCTACATGAAATCTTCCTTCATATCCTGATGTTTGTACCTTCCTTCATCAAACAACTTTATGTTCATTTTGTATATATGTTTGTGTATCCTCTTCAAAAGAAGGACAAACACAGCAACAATGATCAACTTCTCTGGGCATAATCTCTCAACTTGTATTCTTTAACGGTTTGGTCTTTGCCTTAATAATTTGTACAGAAATTTTTCAATGCTATATAATCAAAATTGTCCATTTTCTCTCCTGTAATCAATCCTCCCTTGTGTTGTGAACTCTTTCTCTATTCATAGTTGTGAAATGTATCTACTTCAATTCTTCTCTACTTTTCTTTAGATATGAGGTTTTTTTACATCTAGGCCCCATGTTAACTGGCAGGTTATTTTGAAATATAATGTGGGGCGTTGACTTAAACCTAATTTCTGACATTCATTTCTAGTCTTTCCAGCAGTTTTTGTTGAATAGTGAGTTCTTACCCAGCAGTTGGGTTTCTTGTGTTCATTGACCACTATCCTATTATGTTCAATTACATCTATGATCAAATCTGTCCCATTGAGCAAATGTTCTATTTTTTAAACTCTACCAGATTGTTTTGAATGGGCATCTAGGTGGCCCAGTGGATATAGTGCCAGGTCTGAAGTCAGGAGGACTCATTTTCATGAGTTCAAATCCAGACTCTAGACACTTACTGGCTGTGTGACCTTGGGCAAGTCACTTTATCCTGTTTACTCCAGGTTCCTCTTCTGTAAAATGATCTGGAGAAGGAAATGGCAAACTATTTCAGTATCTTTGCCAAGAAAACCCCAAAAGGGGTCACAAAGAGTCATATATGATTGAAACAACTGAACAACAATAAAAATTGTTTTTATGATTACTACTTTACAGTACAGTTTGAAATCTGGTATTGCTGGGCCCCCTTCCTTCCCACTTTTTTTTCCTTATTTGCTTTGAGAGTCTTGACCTTTTTTTTCCTCCAGATGAATATTGCCATATTTTTTCTCCTTTTATAAAATTATTTTTTGGTAGTTTGATTCATATGACATTGATTTTATAAATTTGTGTAGATATTATCACTTTATTACATTAGTGTAGTCAATCATGAACATTTGCTTTTCAACTATTAATATTTTCCTTATTTTTGTAAGGAGTATTTTATAGTTGAATTCATTTAGTTCCTATGAGTGTCTTAGGAGATGAACTCCCAAATATGAATGTTAATAATTTGAATGGATTTTTTCTCTTTCTGCTAGATTTCATTGGTAAAGTAATTCAGAAAAGTTGATGATGTATATAGATAGATAGAGGTACATGCATACATGTGTATTTTTATTTTATATCTTCAATTTTATTGTTTATTGCTTCTATTAATTTTTCAGTTGAACCTCTAGGACTAAGTAAATCACCATGTCTTCTGCAAAAAAATTGATAATTTTGCTTATTTGTCTGTGCTTATTTCCTCAACTTCTTTTTCCCTGTCATTTCTATAGCTTATATTTCTAGTTAGTCTTTTGGATTAGTGCCATCTACGACTTGATTTGACAACTCTTTGCCAGAGTAGGAAAGTAAACAAACATTTATTAAGCACTTACTATGTGCCAGGCACTGTGCTAACCTTTGAGAATACAAATGTGTTCATCCTTCATTGCCAAAGAAAACCATGCCATAAGAGAAATAATGACATGACTTGCACTTGACTTTGCTTTGAGTGAAGGAGAACTGTGCAGGTCACCAGGCTCACTTATCCTTCAGAGCCAACCGAATCCAATGACCAGATATTCACCAGAATGACTGGAGATGACCCAGGGTGAGACAATTGGAGTTAAGTGACTTGCCCAAGGTCACACAGCTAGTGAGAGTCAAGTGTCTGAGGTGAGATTTGAACTCACTTTCTCCTGCACTGGTGCTCTATCCACTACACCACCTAGCTTCCCCCCAAATACAAATAGAAGCAGAAAGAAAGATGGCTCCTTCCGTCAAAGAACTTCAATTCTAATGGAGGAAGGCAAATAGAAAAAAGCTGTAAAGGGCAGAGGTGGAGGTGGGGGCAAAAGGTACTGTTAAGAACATGGCAGAAAAAGTCTGGATTTTCAGGAGTAGCGTCCAAAGAGGAATAAAGACATAATAGACTTGGACATTTTCTTTAAAATGGAGATTATAGGAAGAAATGACCAACTAGAGAAGAGAGCCCGTAAGGGCATAATGAATATCCAGGGTAAGAAATCTGCCTTAGTGAAGTGGAGAAAGTACATAGAGTCAGTAGGAGAGTCAGTGAATAGCTGCAGCATGGCCTTGTGCATTCCTCATTGTAATTCCTTGCTACTTCAAACATTTTCTTCTAGTTACATAATAGGATTTTTTTTCTTTGACCTGGAAGCTTTGAATTTTGCCTAGGATATTCCTGAGTGTTTTCAATTTGGGTTTCTTTCATGAGTTGATTTGTAGATTCTTTCTATTTTTACTTGCCCTATTGTTCTAATAGATTTAGGCAGTATTCTTTTACCATTTCTTGAAATATGGAATCTAGGTTCTTAATCTGTTATTTTTTCCCCAAAAATTTATTGATTTATTTATTTTCAGTTTTCAATATTCACTTCTATAAGTTTTAAATTTTCTCCCCTTCTTTTCCCTCTCCCTGCCCAAGATGGCATACAATCTTCTATGGGCTCTACACATACATTCTTATTAAACACATTTTCACTTTAGTCTTGTTGCGTGGAAGAATCATAGTGAATGGGAGAAACCATGAAACAAACAAAACAAAATATAACAAAAGATAAAATGGTCATTAGGTCCTTGCATTGCTGAGAAGGGCCAAGGCCATCAAAATCAGTGCTCATATACTGTGGCTGTTACTGTGTACAATGCTCTCATGGTTCTGATTGCTTCACTCAGAATCAGTTCACATAAGTCTTTCCAGGTTTTTCTGAAGTCTGATTGTTCATCATTTCTTATAGCATAATAATATTCCATTACATTTATATACCGCAACTTGTTGAGTCATTCCCCAATTGATGGACATCCCCTTGATTTCCAGTTCTTGGCCACCTCAAAAAGAGCTGTTATAAGTATTTTTGTACATGTGAGTCCTTTTCCCATTTTTATGATCTCTTTGGGACACAGCCCTAGAAGTAGTATTGCTGGGTCATAAGGTATGCATGTTTTTATAGCCCTTTGGGCATAGTTCCAAACTGCTCTCCAGAATGGTTGGATCAGCTCATAACTCTTCCAACAATGCATTAGTGTTCCAATTTTCCCACATCTTTTCCAACATTCATCATTTTCCTGTTTTATCATGTGAGTCAGTCTGATAGGTGTGATGTAATAACTCAGAGTTGTTTTGATTTGCATCTCTCTAATCAATAGTGATTTAGAGCATTTTTTTTTCATATGACTATAGATATCTTTAACTTCTTCCTCTGAAAACTGCATGCTCATATCCTTTTGGTCATGACTTTCAAAGAGTTCATTGATTCTTAAATTATCTCTACTTGAACTTTTTCAGTCAGTTGTTTCTGAGAGTAGATGTCTCATATAGTCTGCTATTTTTCAGTGTTTTGGCTTTATTCTAATATTTCTTGTTGTCTCCTAGAATCATTGAGATACATTAACTCTATTCTGCTTTTTTAGGAAGTCTACCATCTGTGTGAGGTTTTCCATTTTCAGTTCTAAGCTATTTATTCTTCTAAATTTTTCTACATGGTTTTATTTTGCTCTTCTAATTTTCAAATCACTTTCTCCAACTCTTCAAGATACTCTTCAAGTCTTTAGGCCAACTCATTTTTCTCTCTGAGGCTCTGCTTGTATTGTTGGTAAGGTACAGTCTTCTTATGAGTTTGCCTTTTTGTTGTCTTTTAACATATAGCATTTCTTCATAGTGTTGGGTATTTTCTTCCATTTACACATATCTCCAGCCTGTTTCTGGTTTGGGACTTTATGTCCCCAAAGGGTCAGGCTCTGCTCTCTTGCACACTCTTGTAAGGAGTAAACAAAGCCGTATTTGGTCACATCCCCAATTTCCCATGTCACTGTAAAAGTTTCCACACCCTCTTGCATCTGTGGGGCAGCCTTTCAGGCCATAATAAAATATCCTTGGTTAAAGTTAAAGGCTTCAGGTGACCCTGAACTTTATTAATTAAAGTGCTGAGGGCCTTCATCCTCTTTGGACATCTCAGGTTAGAGCACAGGCCAGTTCTATACTTGAGAGCATCCTGGCTTCTTGGGTAGGTCTCCTCTCTCAGTGTATAAAACATTGAGGAGGAACTTTGAAGGACAATGTTTGAGCCTCCCTAATATCACCAAAGACCTGCCTAGAATTGGGATCATATACACATCTTTCAAAAATACTCCAGGTACACTAATGCTCTGTTGGTGGAGTTGTGAACTGATCTAATCATTCTGGAGAGCAATTTGGAACTATGTCTATAGGACTATAAAACTGTGCATACCCTTTGATGCAGCAATAACACTGCTAGGTCTATATGGAAAAGGATCTATTTGTACAAAAATATTTATAGCAGCTCTTTTTGTTCTGGCTAAGACTTGGGAATCAAAGGGATGCTCCTCAATTGGAGAATGGCTAAACAAACTGTGGTAAGGGAATATTACTGTGCTATAAGAAATGACAACCAGGATGATTTCAGAAAAATGTGGAAAGACTTAGATGAACTGATGCATAGTGAAGTGAGCAGAAGTGAGAACTATGTACGCAGTTACAGTGATATCATTCAATGAAGAACTGTGAACTACTTAGCTATTCTCAGTAATACAATGATCCAAGACAATCCCAAAGGATAAAGCCTACTATCTGCTTTCAGAGAAGGAACTGACATTGATGGATGCAGACTGTAGAATGCTATTTTTCACTTTTTCTTTCATTTTTTCTTTTATTCGAGTCTTGTACAAAATGACTAATAGGGAAAGGTTTTACATAATTACTCATGTATAATCTAGATCTGATTGCTTGCCATCTCAGGGAGGGAGAAAATGGAAGAAGAGGTAGAATTTGAAATTCAAAATTTTAAAATAATTTTTTAAAAAGTACCCCAATTGATTTTTGGGAATAACAGATGTTTAATGGGGGAGGTAGAAGATGGGGGAATTGACCAGGGACACTTGATCCACTAAACATCCCATTTAACAGAGATAATAAAATGTTAAGATTTGGCCCCTTTCAGACTTTGTATTCAAGCATTCACAATTTGTAAAATTTATGAAACTTTCCATAAGAGAACTATTCAAAGATTGTAAAGGAGTACAAAACCAGAAATGAAGCATCCATAGCTTATAAAGGAAGAGCAAAGAAATGACCTTGTATTTATTTTATTTTGTAAATCCTTAAATAAGAACATCTTCCCAATAGAATGACAGAATATAAGTTCCTTCAGAAGAGAACTGCTTTATTTTTGTCATTGGGTCTTAAGTGCCAATGTGTCCCCTGACATGTATAGATTCTAAATAAATGCTTATTGATTGGAAGGGATCTCAGAGATCAATTTATCTAATTCCTTCCCATAACAGATAAAGAAATGGAGGCCCAAAGCCAGGAAATTATTTACCCAATTTCCCAAAAGCTTTTAGTGGCAGACCCAGAACTACAGCCTAAGTTTCCTTACCCTTGGTTCAGGGTTCTTTCCACTACATCATACTCCTCTTCTAGCTCCAACATTCAATCCAAATTTGCATCTTAACAGCAGCCTCCTAGAGACATAAAACTCCTTAACAAGGACATTGTAGTGATTATTCCAGGTACCATGCCAGGCCTTGGGGGGAAAGAATGCTGGGCAAGTCATTCCTTTGGCAACTCTCCAAACTTACCTCATAATCAGCAATCTCTTCTCACCCATGGTTTGGTCCCAACTATCAAGGATCTCTGTGAACACGGAACGTTTGTGCACATACTTGTCAAAACCAGTCATATACTAAGCATAAACAAGTACCAGACTGTTTGTATGACCATCTTTCAAAAAGTGTTTATTGTTTTTCAGCATTATTTACTTCAAAATAATTCCCACGTATAAATAGTACATTTTATTCCTTTTTCCCCAGACAGGAAAACTCCAGTTTCCTGCTTTAATGTGCAAAGGGCGAGTAAGCACACAGTATTCCAGTGTTTTCATGCTCTCACATTCAACACCACTGTTGTAAATCACTGACATAGTTTTAATTTGGATAAGCCCTTTCTAAAAGGAATTCTGCTGATGGAATAATTGGAAAAGGCCTCGGTGGTGAAGGCAACAGACTAGTTATTAGGGTTAATGTGTTCAGCTCTTAGTTTTCTAAAATGCAAGCTCTGAATTAGACAGAAACTTGCAGGAAGCCTCATTGAAGCCATGCCCTGTCTAAGGAGGTATGAAGTAGAGCTGGTTTCCGTCATCCAGGGCTGTCTGAGGGTGGAGACAGAGCTGTTTGTTAAGCTGGTTAAGGTGGCTCAGTTTAAATCTCATGTGATTCTGAATGGAGGAGTAGAAGGTACTATGAGAAATCACATCCAGCTGAAAGTAAAATATTCAAGTTTGGTGGAGCTAAAGGTAGCCGAGCTCCCAGCTCATTTTTTTTTTAATGTAAGTACCAAACAATGTTATGTTCTTTGGTAAAAATTATTACTGGAAAATAAAGGGGGGGAGGGGAGCTCTAATTTCAAATTTTATTAGGAAAGCAGCTCATGTCAGGCCTTTCATATATGCTTTTTTGAAATGCACATCCAACCGGGGTAGTTTTTTTTAATATTTGTCTAACTGCTTTGAAGTATTTTAGATGTATTTATTTATAACTCAAATGCTTAGTTTTATTTGATTTATTATGCACCTGCATGGCAGAAACTGTTTCACTTTATCTTTGTATCTACATGGTCAACATTTAATAAATGCTTATTAAACTTGAAGTACATAAGAAAATGACTCATTTAGAGATATTTAGTATTGTCTTTTCTGCAACTAGGAAATGCTATCCAAATGGATATTTTATATATATATATATAGTACTTTAAGATTTGCAATGCATTTCTCCCAACTCCTGACGTAGATAGTACAAGTATTATCTTCCCCATCTTACAAATGAAGAGTGAGACTCTGGGAGGTAAGGGCCTTTCCTACAGTCACATAACTAAGCAAATGTCTGAAGGAGTATTTTAACTTAGGTTTCCTGACTCCAAGTGCTTTTGATTTTTGATGAAATTTTACTTACAGTAAATTCAAATAATTAATTTCTTTTTATTCCTTATAAGTGATAAATTTCAAGAGAAAGGGAAAGAAAAAGAAATATGATTTGGTGATTAGAAAATTAGTTTTAAAAAATCACATTTACCATAAGAACTAGTTTTTCCAAATGGATCTTGAGATTATCTTGTCCAAACTCCTCATTTTACAGATGAAGAAACTGAAGTCCACAGAGGTGAAGAAAATGCCTAGGGTGACACACCCAGCTAGTTACAGAACTAAGAACCCATGTCCTCTGAGTTCAAATCCAGGGCTTTCCACTATTGCATGCTGACTCTTTGGTGTCAAGTCCAGGCCATTTTAATTAAACATGTGATAAGTTATTATGATGAACTGAAATGATATTTTCTAGTAAGTGGATATTTAATATGTCCAAAAATCAATTGAAGACCATTGGGAGATAAATTTGATATCTTAGAAAGAACGGGGACCTGAGAATCAGGAGACCAGAAAGCAGTTAACCTTGCCACTGAGTAGCCAGGCAGAATGGCCCCTCATTTGCCTCATCAATATAGTAACTAAGAGGGTGGGATTAAATTATCTGAGTTTTCTTCCAGCAATATAAGTAATATTTCAATCTAAAAAATGAAAATAATGTCGTTCCTATGCGTTATGTAGTGTGCTTATAAAGACAGTGGATGTATGATATTGGAGAAAGAACACTACCTTTGGGACCAAATGACGTGGATTAAAATCCTACTTCTAAAGCTTGCTATGTATGTGACTTTGAGGAGTGACCCTCTCCCTGGAACTCAATTTGTTCATTTGTAAAATGAAGAAGTTGGACTACATGATCTTGGGGGTCCCTTCCTGTCTATTCCTTATAATTGGTGTGTGCCTAGGGGAGGAAAAATAAATGGATGTTTTTTACAATTAGAAGATTGTAAAATAATGAAAACACTGAAAAAACAAGCTGGATTTGAGTCAATTTGCAATCCAGTTAAGTTCTTAACAGTCTTGAAAAAAATCGTACTAAACACCTATGGGAGCCTTTGTAACTATATAAATGCAAAGTACCATCATAATGATGATGATGGATAATAATCCTTTTCAATATATTTCCATACACCCATTAATACACATTTTTAGTTCAGTTGGCAGGACAGCCCTGTAGGAGGAAGTAACCTAATTCAGGCTGTGGAGTCAAAAAATCCTTCAGATCCTGCCTAGGACACTCCTTCATGAGCTCAGGCAGGCAGGTCCCTTCACCTTTCTGAGAGGCAGTTTTCTCATAGGTAAAAGTAGGGGTGTGTGCTTTAATGCCACCCATTTTCTTACAACAGGAGAACTACACTGACTTCTTCAAAGTCTCTTGCCAGAGTAACATATGTGTATGTGTATGTATGTTGTCTTTATATCGATTATCTTGCTATAACATTGCTTAAAGATTTTTAAGTACTGTTGGTAATCCTTGCCACAGAGTTGTATAGCCACCAATTGTGGGAAGGTGGCCCTATGAGTCCCACTTTCAAAGTGAACAGTTAAGGTGAGAAAGCAGCAGCAGGTTGGTCAGGGGCAACAGCTGCTGCCTCCACCTCTAACAAAGCGTTGTTGGCAGGACCATGTCTCCATTTATATAGTCACTTCTAGTTCAAGAACACGGTAACAAAACTGGCTTTTCGGTTGTATCTGCCAACTTTGGGATGGTAAAAAAAAAAAAAAAAAATGAAACAAGCAGCTGCCAGCCCGTATTGGGAAAGAACTCCTGGGTGGTATTTCACTCTCAAGAAAAAAGTTTTCCAAAGCAATTTTCCATGATGAGTCTGTTGAGACACTGGAGCAGAGAAGTGCACCCAAAGTAGAGGTTCCATTTTCATGGGTTTCACAAAGGTTCTACTCCTTTCCATCTCTTCCAGTTGCTCGTCTTTTCCTAATTAAGGAGGCCCTGCTGAGAGAGTCTCTACCAATCGCAATGGGGAATGAGAACAGCACCTCTGACAACCAGGTGGGTGTTAGGAAACTGCCTCACTCCTACCTTCCTCCCCCCTCCCCACCCCCATGCTTACCCTCTCTTGAAGCTTATTTTTTTTGCCTGGAAACATCATTTTCGTCGTCGTCATCATCATCATCATCATCACCATGCCAACATCTCATTAACAGGGTTGAAGGAGCACAAGGTGACATGAGTCTTATATTTAAACAGGCACCCGTCACCATTTCAGTCTTTTCCAAGATTCTATTTTAATTATGGCGTAGCCTCATTTTATGTACAGCGGGAACATTTTCAGTCTCTTACATCTATGCCACCCTCTCCTTTGTAAAATAGATTTCTCAAATTCTTTCTGGATTCTGTAATTAATAGTCACAGAGGAGTAGTAGTTAGGTGGTTAAAATGGAATTTTCCCTCTCTGCCCCCAAAAAGTTTTGACTGTTGGAAGGTTTAAAAGAAAGGAAACAAATCTATATTACTCAGAGCTGTTAAGGAATGTGAAACAGATTGTTTCCATGATAGATAAAGTTTCAATAGCTTTTCTAAGCCAAAAATGTCCTAAAATTGAAGGCTGGATTTCAGTTGCTTAATTGTACACAGACAGATGTCATAGTTCTCATCCACTGAGGTTTCATAGTGGAAAAAAAATTAAATTCTGGTAATATTAATCAAATGTCTTGGCACAATCTCATTTAGCTAATTAATACAGCAAGAGCATGATGCAGATTTAGAACGTAATGGCGTTGAGTTCCTCAGATGAGAAAATTAGATCTAGGAAGCTGGCGTTCTCCATCTGGCTTTCTGCTGTGGTGGTCTCCCTCTGATGCAAGTTTTCTTAAGAGGAATCCTGCTTTGACAACCTGAGTCCAACCTTGGAGACCTAAATGCTTTGAGTACTTGAGACACAGTTTGGGAAGCAATTCCACACTTTGGAATAAGGATGTCAAACACAAAAGGGAAAGTGTGCATGGGGTTGGTCAGAGCTATGCAGTTCTGACCCTTTGGACAAGTACTACTAGTGTGGGACAGGTAATTTAAAAGGTGCTCTCAAATAAACTTTTTAAAGACTAATTCTTTTGATCAAGCTGGATTTAGGAAACATCTCAAGGAAAGATGCTGGACCTTAGGACACAGATTCTGCAAGAAAATAGGCATACCATATGGGGAAGAAACAGGGATCCTGATGAGTGGGTGGGACTTATGAAAGAAGTGTTCACTTGGGGTCAACCACTTGGGGCACAGGAGAGGAGAGGAAGTAGCCCATCTGGTAGCTTCCCATTTTAATTCAGTTAAATCCAACAGACATTTATTAAGTGCTTACTATGTCCAAACACTGTAGGACTACAAAGATAGAAAATAAAATTGTCCTTGTCTTCAAGGAGTCAGTCAGTCAAAAACATTTACTAAACACCTAATATGTACTAAGTCTTGCACTAAACAGAGGGAAACAGAGAAAGGTAAAAGACAGTTCCTTCTCTCAAGGAGATCATAGTCTGATGGGGAGGAGGACCGCAAATAGTTATTCAAGTTACATAAAGAAAACAAAAAGGGAAGAGAACCCAGACAGCTTGGGGGAGATCATCAGGGATGTTTTCATAGAGGAGTCAGCATCTGAATTAGGTTTTGAAGGAAGACCCATAGTAGGCACTTTGTAAATGCTGAATCGAATTAGATGACCAGAATAAATCACTTCCCTAGATACTAGTTAGCTAGGTGCTAAGTTTCATTATTTCCACCGGCTGAAGGAGCAAAACTCTGCAAATGTCAGCACCTTGTAACAAAGCCCTAGTTATACCACCCTAGTTATGGGACTAGTATTTTATTCAGCTCTTTCCCCTTTCTTCAGATAGGTTAAGAAGTCTTTGTGGAGGAACACAAAAATTTATATAACTGTAGCACAAATAGATGAGAGCTATAAATATACTCTTAAAAATATGAAGCTTGAGTTTTTGAGAATATTGACCTAAAAACTTTCTCTGTCTCTCTGATTTTTGTTGAATTCTTACTCCTAAGGAAAATATTCTACAAGAGATTAAAATTTTACATGCATCCATTATTTTTCTCCTATCCCATTTGCCACCTGGCAATCCCTTTTCATCTCTGCCTCCTGACTTCCTTCTAGTCTTTTCTCAAATTCTGCTTTTTCAGACCTGTATCTAGGATCTAACGAATCTAGGGGATTTCATGGGGCCTAAAATATGGAGAACAGAGGAAAACAAGAAGATCCTGTGTGGTTTCAGTAACTGGGGTGCTCAAAGAGGCATCATGGCACTTTCTTTTTTCTTTTAATGCCATTTTGGCAATCATTTAAACTTAATTTTACCTGGATAAAACTTGGGGGAGGAGGAAGAAGTTTCAAAGATATAATTTATTCTGGCTCCTCTATGCTGCAGGGAATACCTTGAACCTTATATCTCTAGCATTGCTGCTGCAGGTGATACAGCTCATGTATTGCTCTCTATAACCATTTCACTATATTTGCTTTCAGTCAGAGGATGCTGGCTCAAATATCATTCTGCTGCCACCAAACCTGGGTGTACCACAGGTACTGGAAAGCATGATTGATATGCATGGCTTGCATTTCAACCATTTGAAAGCATTTGTGGATGCTTTCCAATTTTGTAATTGGCATATCTGCTTTGATCCTTTTTTTTTTTTTGCCTTTCCCCCTCCCTCCTTACCCCAGCAAGTTGTGAAACATTATCTAAATTTGCTTTCTTTTAAAATATGTGGTTAGATGTTTGGGTTTTTTTAATAGGATTTTTCTGTACACATCCAAGAATGTACTGGTTAATATACTGTAGAGAACTGGAGAAGTTCTATGTTCTCAATAGTAAAATAAATACTGGGTGTTACATCTCTCTTATCAGGTAGCTCTTTGATTCCCCAAGTAAAGTTTTGGATCTCGGTTCATGGCCATACCATTACTCTCAGTAGGACAAACTAAATTGATGTAAAAGACTGACTTTTCAAATCAGTGGCAATATCCTTATGCAGTTATGAAGTACAGAAGTCATACTGCCTTACTTTATATAATAGTCATTTGGAGGACTTTGAGTATGAAAATTGTTGAACCCAAACCTTGCATCAATTTTTATCATTTTTATGGATTGATATTTTTATGCTCTGATTGTGGGGTACCATGATTGAAAAAATTAATTACATAGTAAATTAGCCCTTCAATAAACTATGGAGTCTGTCATTAACCTTACCATGCTACTTGGATAAAGTGCTAGAAACAGAAGTGTGGCTCCATGATTTAACAAATACAAAGGAGCCACCTTAATTCAAACTTTAGGAAGCTCAGCCATTCTGCCTGATGCCGCCTTTCATGCTCACCTGCCACCATTCTAAAGCAAGTAATCTTTGATTTTGTCCTTTTTTAGGATGTCCTTACATCATTTATAGGTTCAAAATAAGTTGAAGTCCTTCTTTATTACCTTCAGGATCTATATAAAATCCTCTGTCTAGCTCTTAAAGCCCTTCACAACCTGGCTTCTTCTTATATTTCTGGTCTTGCACTATTATTCTCTCTTATAATGTTCCTCAATCTAGCAACGTTGGCATCTTTGCTCTTCTTTGCACGTGACACTTGGTCTCCTGACTTTGTGCCTTTTCACTGATTGTCCTCTATGCATTGAATGCTCCTCGTCCTCCCATTTGCCTTTCCTTGGAGTTTCCTGACAGGAGCCCAACTTGGTAGGTATATATCTTGGGGCAGTAGGCAATTAGATTGAATATGTAACATACGGCCAGCTTTCAGAAGGACTGGTTTCCTTCAAGTTTTTTCTCAAATTCTACTTTCTCCAATGGACCTTTGCCAGTCCCTCTCAATACTAGTGCTTTCCCTCTTAGCTTACCCTGTATATATCTTATACTTGTAGAGTTCTTTGTGTGTTGTCTTTCTCATTAGAATGTGATCTCCTTTGCTACTGGAACTGTTTTTGCCCTTTTTTGTAATACTGATGCTTAGCACATTGCCTGGCAAATAGTAAACATTTACCAAATGTCTGTTGACTAGGTCTATTAAAGAACTTACATATGGAGGGGATCCTATTCTCCTTAATTTCTATACGAAGAAAACAAGACCCTGGGAAGTCAAGTGACTTGTCCAAGGTTACTCAGTTTGCTAGTGTTCATGGTAGAACTAGAATGACAGTATCATGACATTCAATTTGTGCTCTTTCCACCATGCTAATTCTGCCTCCCTGACACTGCTCACCAAAAAAACAGGTGGTTAAGTTACCTTTAGTCATCCATCACACACTGAGTTCAGCAGAGCTTTTTATTTACTTTATAGCAAATATCATTTCTATGCTTCTGGTTTTGTATTTTCAGCTCTTCTTACTAGCCATTTAATGTTAAGAATGACTCATTAATGACCCTGCTGAACCTGTTCAATAAGCCCTTGTTACTTAGGATGCTCTCAAATATGAGTCTTGGAAAGACATCCTTAAGTTCAAAGTCTCTTTTCAAAAATCACAGCTCATAAGATCCCATCAATGTTTCTCTTTTACCAGACCAAACAAGAAGACAGGATAATTCAAAGTAAAAGGCTTTTAAATGCAATAGAATAGTAGAGTAAATAGTAATTTGCCCTAGATAAAGGAGGGTACATAGTACTACAGGTTCTCATGTCACTTGTGGGGGAAGGAAACATACAAAGCCTGGACAACTCATGTTACTAAGGCTTCATCCTAATACAACCCAGCTGGTATTTTTTTTTATTGTCTCTAAAATTACTACTTGCTACTTCTCTGTAGAGTAACTGGTGTCATTTTTCTGGGCTGTTTTCTCAGCTGAAATGCAAGCTGCTGTATCATCTACTATGCTGTCTTTTGGGCTGCTCTTATTTGCTAATTTTCCACTAAATTGTAGCTGTTATGGAGTATCTTTGAGATGATTCTCTGTCAGTATTGACAGCTCTTTTATCCCTTAGCCACATGATTACTTTAGATTTTTTTATAAATCAGACTCACAGAGGGATCCAGACAGCTGATAAAAGCACTTAGAACAAGTACTTTCACTCCCTCAGGCCTATCTACTATTTGGGATAAGGTGAGAATCTTGTTTCTGTTGGCTAGTGATGAGCCAAGATTATCCTGAGGCTTCACTCTCAATATATTGTAGGAGTGGGGAGAATTGGAGGCTTTGGATCTGCATGCCAATAGTTATATCCAAATGTCTTCTCTCCTTGTACCTGGATGTGTTGTGTTGTGCAAGGACCAAATTTCATTGATATATAAAAATGAAGATTGAGACATTACAGTATAATTTGTTTAGAACAGAGGTTCCTAACTACAGGTCTGTGAATTCATCTTTAAACATTTTTGATAATAGTATTTCAATATAATTGGTTTCCTTTGTATTTGTGTGTATTTTATATTATGCATTTCAGTACATTCTGAGGAAGGGCCCACAGACTTTACTAGATGACCAAAATGGTCCATCACACACACACACAAACACACACACACACACACGTGTGTCCCTGATTTTAGAGCTTAACGTAAAGTTGATGCTATCTTCCAGTTAATTCAATTAAATTTAACAGACTTTCATCAGATGTAACAACAATGTGCTAGATACTGAGAAAAGCAATGAAATTTAAATTAGACTGTCTGTTTTCATAGTAGAGTATGACATATACAGAGATAACAATAAGACAGAAGAGCATGCTGTGTTGCAAACTATGGGAGGATGCAAAGAACTATTAAATCCCGCCTTCACCATCCAAGCATTATCCACGTCTCATTTGTCCAGGGCTTGTTAAGTCATTTTTGAGTCGTGTCTGACTCTTTGTGACACCATTTGGGGTTTTCTTGGTAAACTTGAGTGGTTTGTCATTTCCTTCTCTAGATCATTTTACAGATAAGGAAACTGAAGGTCACATAACCGGTAAGAACCCAAGGTAGGATTTGAATTCAGGAAGGTGAGTCTTCTTGATTCCAGGCCTGGTGCTCTACCCACTGTGGCACCTAGCTGCCCATCTAGGGCTTAGGGGGCTGAAAAATAGAGTTTAGTTTCAGTCTGTAGAATGAAAACTAGCAGGAAATAACTGTGAGTTCCCAAGGGAAAGATCTAGATGAAGGACCCATTGACCAGAAGGAGAATTTTTTTTTTAAATGTACCTGGAAGAGATAATTTGGTGCCAAGCTAATTGGGTCATATGAGACTGTATACTTAACATTACCTTAACTCTATGTTGTTTAGACACTAAAATCTCCTTATATTATAGTAAAGCTTAGTTACAAGCTTGAATTACTTCTGCGAGGTTTTTTTTTTTGGATTGAGGATAATTAGCAGAGGTGAGATACCACCAAAGAAGAAAAAGTGAAAAAACCTGACTCTCTTTTTTTTGAGTTATCAAAGTGAAAATTTGCCCAATGCAATGGTAGCATGAAACAAAGGGGCATCGTGTCTGATTCTAAGGACTTCCCTTGGGGTTTCCTGAAAGGAGTCTAACTCGGTGGATATATATTTTGGGACCGTACAGGGGCAACTTTCAGAAGGACTTGAAAGCCAGGCAATAAAAGTTTGGACTTCATGCCAGAGGTAGTTAGGACCCATTGTATTTTGGAGCAAGAGGTGATATAAGGAAAGGAAATATTTTAGGAAGATTATTCTGACTGTCCTATCAAGGAATATTGGAGACATAGTGCTTAGCATTGGGGAGTTGAGAGCCCCACTGTACCCTGCCCTGGTCAGACCAGAGCTATAATATTATGATCAGCTATACTCCCTGCAATTTCAGAAGGACATTGGTAAGTTGCAGAGAGTCCAGAGGAGGGCAGTAAGGACAATGAAAGGCCTCAAAGATTAAGCCAAATGAAGGTGAGGGGATCATTAGCCTGATAAAGAGAAGCCTTAGAGGCAAGGACATGCTATCTGTCTTCAAGTATTTGAAGCTGCCAAATGCAAGAAGAGTTAGATTTGTTCTATTTGGTCTCAGAGAGAAGGAAAGATAGAAACTTTAAGAAACAGGATTTAGGACTGAAGAAAGGAAAGCTTCCTAACAATTAGAGACATTCTAAAGCAGAATGGGCCACCTTGGGCATCTTTCTGAGGTCTTTAAGGATGGGCTGAACGACCACTTTTTGGGGGTCATGACAGAGGGCATTCTTGCTGAAGAATGAATCAAATTATAGGAACTCTGACATCACTTTTGAACTCAGAGATTTTTCGATATTTTAATCTTTCCAAATTTCTTTGGGCAGTCAAACTTGTTCACGAGTTGTCATTCCTATAATTGGGGGCAGATGCTTTAATAAAGGCTATTTAGGGCAGAGGAGAAGGTTTTCCTAAATGTCTATATTTGCCAGGCTGTACAATAATCCCATTTCCTGTTCCATTGTAACTGAAATTCTCATGGTGGTCCAGATTCTTCTTAGTGGACATGTAGCATCCTCTGTAAAAGGACCTATCTCTTGCAACATTAAGAGCAGTGAAAACATTAAAATGGGAAAATTCACATGCAGATATTTAACTAACCTCTTTTCCTGCTTGAACATTTTGTCAGCTCTCCGGCAAGGAGGCAAGACATATTTCTGAAAACGGTTTTGAAAGTCTGAAAAGACAAACTACCTTATAGTTACTTACTTATCCCTCAAGTATAATAATGTATATTATTATATACTTGTATATTGTATATACTTGTATCCTTCAAGTATAATAATGTAAACTCACAGAGGCAAGGCATGTTTTGTTCCTACATTTATATCCCTAGTGTCTAGCTAGTCCCTGGAATGCTCAAATGGATCTGTGACCTCAATGATTTAGATATTTTCCCCCAATGATGCCAATACCAACCCATCCATGCCTTCCTTATCCTGTGCAACTCTGGTCCATTGCATCCTATAAGTTTTCCACAGAGATATATCCAACTCATGAAACAACCCTTGTACCTAGTAGGTGATTAGTAAATGTTTGTTGAAATAGGTGGCAGGGGGCGGGTAGTATGAGGTAGGAGTTCTTTGGAGTTCATATCAGTGCCTTGAATTGATAGAAATTAGTACTGATTTCAACATTATAACTCAGTTTTGAAAAAATTAGGAGGTTGATACATATACACAAAACCTAGGTACTCTCATCCCTTTAGTAGTCAGAGAGCAAACTCCTTCCCTTCGAGCTAGGAGGAACCTTAGAAATACGGTCCAACCCCCTCAGTTTGTAAAAATGAATTCCTACTCCTCTTTTTCTAATTTTCCTATTTCTTTTATCATTCAGTCATCCAGATGACAAGGCAACCTTGGAGTCATTCATGACTCTTTGCTCTCACTCCCATTCTATATTCCATCAGTTATCAATCTTGTTAATTGAACTTCCACATGTTTCTTCTCTCTACTCACATGGCCATCTTGCCACCTTTCTTCTGGACTACTGAAGTAACCTCCTAATTGTTTTCCCTATCTCAGATCTAATCTCCTTTCTAATCTATCCTCCATATAGCTACCAAAGTGGTAGTCTGAAATCTTGGGTCCAATCACGTCATTCCCTGACTCAAGAGTAACTAGTGGCTTCCTGTTGTCTCTAAAATAAAGCACAGACCTCCCACCCCCATGCCTTTGGCGTTTCAGGATTTCTGTACATTATTCTCTTTCCTGGACTCTGTGTTCTAGCCAAACTGGGTTTTTTTTTGCTGTTTCCTAGACAAGACATTCCATCGCCTGCTTCCATGACTTAACACAACCGGAACAAACTCCCTCCTCACTCCTGCCTCTTAGAAGCCCTAACTCCCTTCAAGGTTCAACTCAAATAGTTCAGCTCAAGTAACACTTGTGACCTCTCCCTATCTCTGTAGCTGCTGTTCTTCTCCCCTGACAAATGACTTTCCATTTATGTGTCTCCCAATAAATGTAAGATTCTTGAGGCAGGGACTGTCTCATTTTTGTATCTTCAGCTCCTAGCCCAGTATCTGGCACACAATAAGAGATTAACAAATGCTTACTGAATACATAAATTGACTTGTCCAGGGTCATGCAGGTAGAAATCAGGATTTGAATCTAGGTTCCTGTGACTCCAAACCCAGCTTTTTAAGGCTCAGGAAATGTGGGAGGAACCTAGAATGAATTTAGAGATCCAGATTATATGTTTATCAATGACTGGTGAAAACACCTGAAAACAATTTGACAAAGTCTCTCTCCATCTACCACGTCACAGCTTATCTTTTAATGTAACTCCCCATGTTCTGGGTTGTCATTTTCACATGGAGCTGATTTAGAGAAGGCAACTAACTACCTTTGATGCAATCTCATAGGCTACTTCCAGGGCCTATGAAAATCATCTCTCAACCATTGATTCCCCATGCCATCATTTGGAATTTATCCCCTTAATTTTAAGGTTTTATTCCCTTTAAAATACAAATGACCCTGAAATACTTCCAGCTTTTATTATTCATAATGATATAGATTTAGAACAGGAAGGGACATTAAGGAGCTAGTCCAACTCCCTTATTTTATAGATGATAAATGGATAAAGTATTTATTAAGCTTTTACAGTGGATCAGGACCTGTGCTAAGTGCTATGGATACAAAGGCAAGAAAGCTAGGAGCTTACATTCTCATGGGGAAGGAACACAGAAAGGGGATCTGGGAAGGGGTAGAGGTTGCCCATGATGGCTTGGTTTAGAAATGGAGGCCAAGAAATGACTTGGAGGCCTGCTTCTGGGCAGGACAGGACAAAAGCTCACCTATCCAAGCCTTGGATACTTCCAGGAGTAGAGTCCATGTCGAAAAAAACAATTATCCAAAGACGCTATTGTACATACATCTGTTTGTGTAGATTTCAGCTGTAACTTTGGTTGGTTCTCCTTCCCTCTGGATGGAGGAAAAAAATTCAGAGGTTTTTGAGTTCCTTGAAAGGGAAGAAAAAGAGTCAAGAGCCAAGGGGAGAAAAGGTAACTGGAAGGTAATACCTGGAAATCTAAACTGCGAATCACCTATTTCTCAGTTTTCCAGTGGGCCCTAGTAGCTAGTATAAATACCAGAAAATTTAATTTCTGATGAGAGGTAGTAATTAGATGTAAATGAAGTGACCCAGGTGACAACACTATTATAAATGATTACCTCTAGGTTCTTTAAAGCCTTCCTCTTTAATATCCCTTAATTTATAGCAGCAGATATCACAAACTGAAATTGTCACCTGACATTAGAATCCATGCGCCAACCTGACAATTGGGGTGCTTTAATGGATTGAAGGCTAACTTTGGAATTAGGAGGAGTTGGCTTCAACACTGGCTTCTGACATATACTGCCTGTATGGCCATGTCAAGAGGTCACAACCTCCAAATGCCTCAGACACCATTTTAAGGTAATTTCTTCATGGGGAGTTTCCTGCCCTGGTCAATGGTCCTAATTTATGAAAAAAAAAATAAAATAAAATTTATAATAGAGGTAATGAAGAAGTCTTCATTTAAACAAACCTGTCCCTAATGGGGTGATACACCTAAATCTATTCTCTTCATTAACACTGGTATATTTAGGAGTAGCATAATGGATTTACAATTTCATGTGCAATCTTTTTTACTATAATATGCTATGCAAATGTTGTTTTATTCCATAAGTTAAAAAAAAAATACTGGTGACCACACAAGTCCCTTGGCTTAGCCCACAGGTGGGGAATCTGCGACCTCCAGGTCACATGTGACCCCCTAGGTCCTCAAGTGTGGCCCTAAAGAGCTTAGCCTGTGTTTTTATTTTTGGTCCTGACCTATAATTTCATTAGCCTATGGCTCTTCCTCCGTGGATACAGTTTTGGATTGACAAAATTTAGAAAATACATAGAGCATTGATTGGGATGATGAGAAGTAGGTGTCCTGTCCAACATCAATCACAACACTAGTATGTGTCAGGGACAGGATGGGAACCTAGATTTTCCTGCCTCTAAGATCAGCCCTCTCTACGTGCAGCCCTGGGCTACTGCTTAAGGTTAGTTATATCCGGCAAACAAGTTTACAAGTTCTTTGAAAAAAAAATAAACCAGCATGTTTTCATAGGCTAGTCTAGAAATGATCTCTGGCCACCTGGACTGGAAGAGACTATGTCCACCTTATTTCAAATGGCAGGGAATTTTCTGGATTTCAGAGCACTTAAAAACAAACTTTCCAGCATTGCTATTGCCTGGCTTTTATTTGTGTTTCCATTTAGAAATGCTTTATTGATTTAGAGTTGCCATCTGCTGCTGATTCTACTTAATAAAATGAATCAACTATTCAGCTACAAACCCTGGCTGTGTTGTGAAAATTATTTGTTGCATGCTGGGACCTGATGGTTACTCCAGTTTCTCTCCAGGCAGCTAATCCAGGACTCAGAAGCAGGGTTGGCTCCAGCAAGTCAAGTCCGACTTATGGTATCAAAATGCCCTGCAAGGAAGCCTAAGCTTGCTGTTCGAATGTTCAGATTGTTTTCTCTGGGCTTCGGGATGGGGAAGGGGTGCCAGGGCAGCGGATGCAGGTATATAACCTTTGAGATCCCTTCTGGCTCTAAATCTAGGATTTAACAACTAACTGATCTGCTGCGGCCTTTTTTTCTCCAGAAAGTAAAGCCAAGGCAGAGAGACCAATAGCAGTGGTGGGTTTCTCAAATTTCTCCCTCTTCTTTTGCAGGAAAATATAATTTATTTTCAGGCAGGGGGATATTGAGTGGGGAAAGGTAGTTTGTCAGAATGTCAAGATAAAGAGATTCTCTCATGAAGTCTCAGAATACTGGCATGTGTAGACAGTACCATGGACAAGAAGTGGAGGTTGACATGAAGGTGAGAGGGTTGCTCCGAAAGTATCTTCCTCAGACTTCATTTGTGGGACAGATTGCAACATGACTTGGGCTTGTGGTGAAATATCTGTTTTAGTCCATAGTTCATCAGGTATGGATCTGCAGGCTAGGAGCCTGAAGAAATCAGGGTGGGTGGGTATTCCTTCAACGAAGACTTATAAAGAGTCCACTACGTACTTAAGACATAGCTGAAAAATAAGTGAGTGTTGTTAGGCTGTAACCAGGCTATGAGCTAAATGAAAATTAATATTTGTAGTTACAATGGCACAGAACTGCTTCGGTCCAATTTATTGGTCCAAAACCATCTAGCTGAAGCAGAAGGGCATTTTGCTGGGGAAGTGCTGGATTTGGAGGGGGGGCCCTAGACTTAAAGTCCCCCTTTGTTATCTAACACCACCTACTCACTGTCTTAGTGACTTTGGGTAAATCACTTGGCCTCTCTGGCCTCAGTTCCCTTGTGCAGAAAATGAAAAGATTGGACAATACCAAGTTCTTCCAGCTCAAAAATTCATAATTTTTTTTGTATCTTTAGCACCTGGCATTTAGTAGGTGCTTAATAAATGTTTACTGATTAGCTGATCCTAGGGTCCTTCATTGGGCCTCAATTTCCTCATTTTTAAATTAAGTGTTTAGACTAGATGACCTCTAAAGTTTCTTCCAGTTCGAAATCTAAATTCTTACAATTTCCTGATGCTGTATTACTGTGGGGAAGTCCAG
Source organism: Potorous gilbertii (assembly GCA_028658325.1). NCBI lineage: Eukaryota > Metazoa > Chordata > Mammalia > Diprotodontia > Potoroidae > Potorous > Potorous gilbertii. Next base: position 531,864,530 of record CM053769.1, on the reverse strand, counting down.
GGAAATATATTTAGAAACAGAAATAAACTTCTCGGTAAGCCTCTATAAATCTTAAAGTAGACTCATTTTCCTTTAGCACAACAAACTAATTAATGGAGAAAGATTGCATCTGGAAGTAGAACTCAGGAGAATTTTGACAAGCCCAGGAGATGTTTCTATTACTTCCTTGCACCTTGTGAGGTGGTTGCTTTGTCTTGGAGTGCACCTGTGGGTTTGCCTCCCAGTCATCACAGTTCTGTCCTTGCCCCTTCAACTCAAATTCAGAGTTCTCCCTCAGAGAGGGAGTGTGTGAAACCAGGAATGAATTATGACTGGAACTTAATCCTAAAGGGATCTTAAATATTGTGGATTGTAAAATGTTTTAACTTTCAAACAATTTTAATTAAATGCATCCAAAGTTTATCAAAGGCACAATAGAAAGAACAATGTATAATGTAGCAAGTGACCTGTCATACGCAAGTGTTACACAGATATGACTATAATCATTCTTGACAGAGCACTTTAAAAGGCTCACGAACCGTCTTTCTCATGACAGCCCAGTGAGGTAGCTAATGTACTGTCTGCATCATTTTTTCCAGAGGGGAAAGAGAGGACTCAGAATGAGTGTAACTTTGCCCAGCTAGTAAATGGCCGGACAACACCTAACCAGGGCCCGGAGCACTCCTGTCACAACGATGCATCTTTAATAACAACGCGAACATGAGTGTATAAGAAAGGAACACAGTGCTAAGGGGATTCAGAGGAAGGACAGAGAAGAGAGAGCTCTTCTGTCTCTGAGAATGAATGTCAAGAATGATATCCCGTTGTATTGGGAAAGGTTGATGAGATTTGGTTTGGTTTGGTTTCTCCTTTGCCAGATACATTTATTATTTGTGAGGCATTGGCTTCACAAGAATATGAACTTATAGCTGAGACCTTGGGTGCATGATGTTCAACAATACAAATAATTTACATTGGATTAAATTGGATGCACTTTCTTGACTCTCAGACAACCACAGGGACAAAGTTACAGCAGTAGGGAGGCAATTATTTGAATTAATAATATTTTTATTGAGGAAGATGACTTCTGGAAAGGAAGGCAGGGAAAGAAGGGAATTATTGTACAATGAATCATGTGGATAGAGCTCTGGACTTGGAGTCAGTTGCAATGTGGCCTCAGATACTACTTGCGTGACTCTGGGTGAGTCTGCCTTAGTTTCCTCATCTGTAAAACAGGGACAATTATAGCACCTGCCCTCCCAGGGTTCTGATGAGGATGAAATGAGAAAATATGTGCTTTGCATGCCTTAAAGTGCTATTATAGAGACAGCATTATTATCTGGATGAAAAAAGAAACAGAGGGAGGATACAGCCAACCAGATCAAGTCATACAGAAAATCATTTTCGCTAAGCTCACTCCTCTTGATTTTTGTGCCAATGACGGTCTCTCTTAGGACCAACCCTAATACTGCATTGGCCTTCAGTAGCCCTAAGTGCACGGTGAGGAAAGGCCAAATCAGCTAATGGAATGGATTGAGATTAGGTGTGCTTGCTTCTAAAGAGTTAAGTGATTTAGGTATAGAGGAACAAAAGCAATTACCCTTCATAAATGAATGGAAGACTTTTTCCCTTTTTAATAACACTGTTATAAGAGAGAAGACCTCAGTCCAAGTCTTGCTTTTGACACATGATGTTTGTGTGACGCTGGGCAAATCTGTCACCCTCTCTGTGCTCAAGGTTAGCTATGGCCAACATGCTGCCCAGACACCCTAGGGTTAGAGCCAGATTAAAATGTTACTGGAAGATATTTAACAAAATAAATAAAAATACGAAAAGAACATAGATAATGGCAATATGCAACTGTCAAGGGACCTTCTATACAGTTGAGTGGGCACTGTTTCTATTTGAGTTTGACATTGTTGTTCTAGATAACTTTCTAAGGGCAACTAGGTGGTTCTATGGAGCATGAAGTACTGGGATTGGAATCAAGAAGACTGATTTTCATGAGTTCAAATCTGGCCTCAGACACTAAGTAGTTGTGTCACCCTGGGCAAACCACTTCACCATGTTTGCCTCAGTTTCCTCATCTGTAAAATGAACTGGAGAAGGAAATGGTGAATCACTCCAGTATCTTTGCCAAGAAAACCCCAAAGAGAGTCACAAAGAGTTGGATACAACTGATATGTATACAAAGAAGTTTCATATCAGTTTTATTACTTTGCAATGTAGGTGTCCTCCCAAATTCCAAGTTTTGCCCCTTTTGGAATTTTGTTACAATGATCAGATCTATAGGTAGGATAAGGAGGACAGATGACCATCTGGAGATGTATAATATTTCAATCTGACTAATGCTTTCAGTGCTCTTTTCCCCTCCCCCAACCCATCTCTGGTTCTAACCAGCTGCCCTGAGATTTGCATCCTTACCAATACATTGTCTGTTGAGCTGTTTTGCCCAGTCCTATATGTTAGGCACCTATTTCTAATTTCTAATTTTTCAGAGAAAGTTAGGAATTTTCACAAAACCTTAGAATTTGCTTAGAAATTCTGTTTGATTTGACTCAAACACATGCCTACTGGGTGCAGAGGACACTGTTCTAGGTGATGGGAAATTATATATATATATATATATATACGTACATATATATATATATATATATATATATACACATATATATATATGTACGTATATATATATTGGATACTGGAGTGATTTGCCATTTCCTTCTCCAGTTCATTTTACAGATGAGGAAACTGAGGCAAACATGGTGAAGTGGTTTGCCCAGGGTGACACAACTACTAAGTATCTGAGGCCAGATTTGAACTCATGAAAATCAGTATATGTGTGCTAAAATAAAGATTTAACCCTGTCCTCATGGAGCTCAGTCTAGTAACTGAGCATAGATACAGATGACAATAACGCACAACACTAGATGCAAGTAAACTGAGTCCTCGTGATACTCATCATTACACAGAAGTTGACAAGCAGGGCCAGGAATAGGACCGAATACTAGTCCAGTATTCTTTCTTTTTGCAATACAGCCAAATTCAACATTAAACTCACAGTTTGTAGCTGGAGTCTGGGCAGAGTTAATGGATGAGAGACAGCACAGTAAGAAAAAATATTCCTTGGGTCATACTAAGGGAGCAGGGTGCTCTCCCCATGGATCATGAAGGGGTAGCCTCTCCTGAGGTGCCCCTGAACTGTAATGTGTTTTTGTTCTGACCATACCCTATAGGACCCCCTGCTTCATCATCAGTTCATAAGTTACACGTGGGACATTCATCTCCCCTTGATGGGGCTGATGGGTGGCCTGCTGCCTCAAACATTTAACATGTGTTCACCCTCCATATTTGGTCAGCTTGGCAGTTGTTTCTGAAATCTGATTCCTGAAGCCATGGGGATGACCTTTGGTCTACTTCCCAGCATTCACCTGCAGCCGCACTGTTCCCTATAGAAGAATTGGTCATCCTAACGGATTTGAACATTCAACCAGTAAGTTGCGGTGTCTATACAGAGAGCTACAGGAAGGGAAAAATTTAAGAGGTAATATCAGTGGGATCTGTGGGGAGTTGGGGTGAGGAGGGAGCCCCCCCTTTTTTTTAAGTGTAGTCATTAGGAATGGAAAGTTGGTGTAACTTTTAAAAAATTGTTTTCAATTTCAATCAGGATTCTGGTGTATTCTAAACAACTGCTCCTCTAAAGGCTGTAGGTTTAAATCAAACAAGACAGAGAAAGAAGGAAAAGATTTGTACAAGCAACCTGAGAATAAGTTTGCCATTGCGATTTCATTTTATTACAGCTTCTCTCCTTATTTCAGTCCTCTGTTTTTAAGGGTAAATGATAACTATAAATTCCAGTTTGAAATGATGCCTGGTTCATGTTGAAACATCAGATCTCTTGGAATCTTGTAACCTAATACAGCCACAGCGCTCAGTGCTGTTGCTAGGATGTTAAACCTTGGGTGGGAGACTCAATGGGAGTTATAGAAAATGTGTCAGGAGAGAGCTCAGATATCTAAATAGGTTTTTTTTCAAGATTTGCAGAAGAGGCTACTGCATGAAACCAGAATATTATGTTATTCCTTTTAGTTGCTTTGTACTTAAATGTGGTTAAAAAAAATAACCAAAAATGACATTGTTCTTTCAGATCTGACTTTTACAATGGTAGAGAGGATGGGAAAGAAAAGAACCGAATGCCTGTCTTTTCATTTCCCAAAGGTTAATTTGTATTTTCTATGCCTGAGGAAATTTTGAATTTGGCATGTTTAATAAAGATCTACTTACTTAATATATATGTTGCTTGTATCTATCTTAGTTCTCATAGACATGTCAGAATCACTCCAGGATTATTTTAAAGAAACCTGGATTATGGAAAAGAGTGCAGATTTATTTAGTTTTCAGAAAATCACGTTTTCTTTCTTGGTCATGTAAAGATTTTAAAGAGTGCCACAGACTTTAAAAACTTTGCTCACAGTTGAATTTACTTTTGCCAAATCCCTGAAAGAAGAAATTTATTATATGGCCCAAAAATTTTGATCAAGCATTGATTTGAAATTCTAAAATCTCAGTAACCCTACTTTATCAAAAATGTTTCTTTGTATTTCATTTATTGACTCACCACAGCAAATTTTAAAATTATGCCATTCATTTTTTTACCTTTCTCTAACTTGTCTAATGCCTTTTAGAGTTTGAATTGAAGGCAGTTTAAACTTTCTAGTATTGTGGTTTGGGGAGCCAGCAGGGATTCTTGCTTAATTTTACATATTGATGACCGAACAGGGGAATCTCTCCACTTGCCTCACACTGGATACTTTATTCTTCTCTGCCATATAAAGGGATTAACCACTGGCCCAGATCAGCCAGGTAAGGGATTCACAGAAGAGGCTCACGTCAGAGAAAGAAGTTTTCTGAGGAGTCAGTGAGAAGAGGAAACAACTCTGCTAGGATGTTTTGGTACAGTCCTGACTATATTATATCAGAATATCCCCTGGAGTTCCATTGTAGAGACAAGAATTGTACATGATGACAAAGCTTAGGATGCTGGGATCTGATATTCAGTATGATTACACATGACATCTGCTTACATAGCAAACATGTCAGTGAGTCTAACTGTGGTCAGTTCACTTTCTATCAGGTGAGGGTATCTTCTCATACTCTTGTCACTTCAGCATTTAAGATTTGAAACAGGGCCAAAGTTCTCCTTCCGATATCCCAGGCTAACTGAATTCTATTTCTGATCTTGAATTCTTGAGGTTCTTGAGGTACAGCTAGGTGGAGCAGTGATTAGAGCCCTGGGCCTGGATTCAGACTCATCTTCCTGAGTTCAAATCTGGTCTCAGACTCTTACTGTGTGACCTTGGATAAGTCACTTAACTTTATTTGCCTCAGTTTCCTTATCTGTAAAATAAACTGGAGAAGGAAATGGTGAACCACTCCAGTGTCCCTGCCAAGAAAACCCCAAAGGGGGTCACAAAGAGTTGAACACAACTGAAATGACTGAACAAACCAAAAAACTTGAGGAACCATGCTCATATCAGCCACTTTGAAATGAGACATCTTGTGCACAGGTTGGGAAAGAGATTTAGGGGATCCAGTTACTCAGAGACCTAAAGATTTTATTCCAGAGGAGCCTCAAAACCTTTCTTTTAAGCCCACATAGCAGAGGAGAAAGAGCACTAAATTTGTTATCAGAAGACCAGTGTCTAGGTCCTGGATATGCCTTTCACTAAACTCTTGGGCTCATTTTCCTCATCTGTAAAATGAGCAGGTTGGACTAGTTATTCTCTGAGTTTCTTCCTTGTTCTAACAGGCTGGGATACCATATGATTTGTACTTTTTAAACTAGAAGTTTTCACAAAGTAGCAGTGGATCCCTGATCTCCTAGCCCATCCTCATTGTCATTAGTCAATAAACATTTATTAAGTGCCTACTATGTGCTAAGCTTTAAGGATACAAATATGAGATAAGACAGTCCTTGCCTTCAAGGATCTTAGAAAACATAAATGGAAGCAGAAAAGGGTGTGGGGTGGGGAGGAGGAGGAGGAGGAGAAGGTGACCCATATGGAGATTTGATGGAGAAATCAGAGGAGACCCAACATAGCATAGCCAGGGGAGAAATGCGATGTCTGAGCCGAGCTCTCCCGTCATGTACGATTCTTGTCAGAGTCCTCCAAATCAAACATCTGTCTCTACAGAAGAACTCAAGGGAAACTCCTGACATGATAAAGTCAGGACTACACCAAACTCTCCCAGGGTTCTTTCCCCCAGGTAAAGTTGTTTCCTCCTCTCTCTGACCCCTCTATAAACCTCTTTCTCTGACTCAGGTCTCTTCTTTTCTGAATCCCTTACCTGAATGATCTGGGTCAATAGTTAATCTTTTTACTTGGCAGAGAAGAATAAAATATCTACTGTAAGGTAGGTGGAAAGATTCTCCTGTTTCATCATCGATCAACAAATATTTATTAATTGCCTATTACTATTGTCAATAGCTAGCACACATATAAGCTGTTCTCCTATGCTAACTCATTTGATTCAAATAATAACCCTGCAATGTGTTAATATCCCCATAATACAGATCAGGAAACTGAGGTTTTGTTGTTATTTAGTCGTTCAGTCACGTTCATTTCTTCATGACTCTGGAAAGATAGGACAGGGCTGAGTTAGGAACGTCTTAAAAAGCCAAGCAGATGAGCTTATGTTTTATCCTAGAGGTAATAGAGAACCATTAGAGCTTATTGTAGGTTTACCAAGGAAGACTCAACAAAGCAATGGAGGATGTTCACAGAGAAAGCTCTAAGAAAGGTCCTCTCTGGTAGCCTGTTTCATATACTTATGTTTGAGATGACTTTAGGATTACAGATCTAGAACAGCGAGGAGACTCATAGGTCATCTAAGGCATCCCCCTTATTTCAGAAGTGAGGAAGCTGGTTTCCAGGAACATTCCCCAAAGTCACACAGGTAGTAAGTATCAGTAGTAGAATATGAACACAAGTCCTCTGACTTCCAAAGTCTCTTAGAGGGAATATAAATGTACTTCTTTTCTTTACAATTAAACTAGTAATTTGCCTCATTTGGTTGATTTTCATTGACTTTACAAAAAGTATCTCTTAATTCCTGAGTGATGTAGGGGGCCATTACCACTAGTTAAGCATAGCTCAAGCTACAGATATCCATGAGATACTTGCACAGTAAAAATAACACTAGAACTTGTGAACCAAAACCTGGATTCTAACATCTATAGCTAGAGAGGAAATTTGCAGTCATCCAGTCTGACCCCTCTAGTTTGCAGATGAGGACACTGAGACCCAGATTGTCTAGTTCACATTCTATCACTAGTTAACTAGATAAGGATGAATCCAAACTTCACAGAACAAATCCCCTTAACAAAAGTATTTGCTCTATAAAACTTAAGGACTTAATCAAATGACCGCACCCAAGGACCTAGAAGAACACGTGGTCTTGAGGCTGCAGGTTCCCCACCCCTACCAGAGCCTGATCTTCTGACAGTCAAGTGTCCTTTTAATTCAGCAAACTTTTATTGAATACCTAATATGTGCAAGTCTCTTCAAAGGCACTGAAGGCAAAACAAAGAACAATTTATAATTTCTGTCCTTCTAGACCTTAGAGTCTAACAGAATTGAGAGATGGAGGTTGAGATAGGGAGTGCCAGATGCATTCTTGTCCTATTTTCTATTGTTTGTCTGCAAATTTCAGGTACAAACAAAGAGTCGTGGAGAGATCAAAGTAGTTGAGCATCACTTCTAGTTGGAGCAATCATGGAAAGCTTTGTCGTAAACCACGCCCTCTCCAGCTCTGTGCTTATTTTCTTCCTCCTTTCCTCCTCTTGGTCATCATCTTAAATCAATTTTTTATTATCATCTGATAATTTTTAGGGCTGGATCTGTAATTTCTTTAGTATATATTTTTTGTAAAATTGTAGTCAGTGATATTTATCCCTCAGCGTGTTTAATATTGCTTATATACGGATCCCTGGGGTATATTGTAGCTCAAGTGAAGTTCCCGGAGAAAATGTATGCTTTCTTTCATCAGAAAAAGAAAATTATGTTTCCCACTATGTTTCTCTTTTTATCTTAGCTGGAAGAAAACTTGGTGTCCAAGTCAGTGCCAGGTGGTAGTTCTAAGGTTCCTGATACTTGCTCCTACTTCCTTTGATGAACTTTGTTTTGTATTTTTCCAGAATGTATCTTGTCCAAACATAAACAAACAATTGTATTTTAACCTATCAGTTGTCTGAAATCTTGAAAGTAGGGGGGGTTATAAGTGATAAGTAAAATAATATATGGAAATTGAAAGAATGGGTGACTCTATGAGGTCATTTTTTTCTGTTGGCAAAGACAATAGCAATCTAATTGGCTTTCTCTCTCAGTGCTGAATAATGTTCTCTGTAAGCTGAAGGAAAATGAAAATAGGCTGCTTCTATTTTCTTGAATTTCTGACATTCTGACTTCATTCACATTGCTTTCTGCCAAATAAAATATTTTTGCCAGTAGGAGATTCCCAGGTTGGTCCAGTTTCTAGGAATGTAAACAAGTACCGATGGCCAGCCATACACCTGAATCTGCAAATATTCTTGTTATTTAGCATTTGCTGGGTGGAGAAAAGTCCCACGTGGTTTTGTTTTCCCTTTCCCTCTTGGGGCACTTTTTGAGTCATACCACATTTCAATACACTTTCTTACATTTCTGTGCTTTCAAATGTTCTGTTTTCTCTGACTTAAATGACTTCAGAGTGGTTTAAGACCCAACTCAAATGTCACCTATTTCATAAAATCTTTCCCAGTCTTTCTGTAAAATGTCCATACAGATTGGATTATGGTAGACCTCTCCTTCTTACAAATCCCTATAACACTTCAGTCCAATGTCTTTTATGACACTTACTATATCTTGCCATAAATTGTAGATATTTGTTTATATGTCTCATCCATTTACCAGACCGTAAGCCCCCTGAGAACTGCAATCATATCTTATTCACCTTTATGTTCCTCTTAATGCCTAGGCAAGTACCTCGTATATAGTAGGACCTTAACAGAGATATGATTTTGAATGAATGGAAAGTAGGAATGAATTTAGATCTGTAAATATTTCCATATGGCAACATGGTAAAAATCAGCTGCATAAATCAAGTGCTGAGTTACTGACTTAGTTGTTATGTGAAAGTATGTGTGAAAATAAAAACCAAGTGGGGAAAAAATCCATCTCACAACATCTTCCTCAATGGTTATAAGAAATGGAAAGTTATAATACTTGAATGTATCCATCATCTTATTGGCATGGGTACTCAGCCTGCCTTCCCTCCCTCCCCCTATTCAGAATACTAGCCCTCTGTGATGTCTCATTAGGTGTAATTAGGGTTCGTATATTTACATTTCTGTTGTATCCTCTGTAACTCCCATTTTATCTTCAACAAACTTCTCTTCACTTTAGACCTATTCCTTTCATGTTTTCATCTTGTCCTCACTGAGGCTTGGTTCTCCTCCAAGATGCTGTATGGCTGGCCATCCTTTCTTGAAATGGTTGCACCTTTTCTCATGTCCCTCATACACATGTCCAGAAAGAAGAGTAGACATACCCTTTGCTCATCATTGCCACTTCTACACTCTCCCTTTGCCACCATCACTAAGCGATGTCATCTCCTTTTAGACTCATTTCAGACTCATTTCAATTTCTCAAGGCAGTTATCTATCAAGTTATTAAAGACCATCTCCCTCCTTTCTCAAGGAATTCAGTGTCTGACTTACAAACTTCCTCTTCACTCTACCCCATGGTCTTAGACTAGTGTACTTTAAGTTACAAGCTGATATTTCCTCAGATATCCAGTTCATCAATCTCTTTAACTCCCATAACTCACATCTTATTCCTCCCTCAGCCATACATAGGCATCTTCTTGATCTCACCATCACACCATCAATTTCTGTAATCAAAACTTCCAAAATTCTTTTATCCTGTCACAATAGCCTGGGTACCACGCTTCCTAAATCTAACCTTTTTGAAAATTTAATTTTTTTTTATATTTTGAACTTCACAAACATAATGTGAATATTTTCATATATAAAGAACAGTAAGAGTATTATATATGAAATTGAAAACAATGTGTACAAGTTATCTAAATCTAATCTTCATGTGCCCTTATCTCTCCCATGCTTAAAAAGTGCTTATTTGCCCTACCATTCCCTTAAGTTATCACCTCCTATATCTTTCCTCCCATTCATGGCCAAACTCCTAGAAAAAGCACTCTATATTTATTGCCTCCACTTCCTTTCTTTTCATTCTTCAACTCTTTGCAGTCTAGTTTCCAGACTAATCTTCTCACCTGGAATTATCGTCTCCAAAGTTACCAGTGATTTCTAAGTTACCAGATTCAGTTGTATTTTCTCAGCCCTCATCCCTTCATGACCTCTCTGCAGCATCACACTTTTGATTACATTCTTTTCTTAGATACTTTCTCTTCTCTAGGTTTTCATGGCTGGTCTCCCTTGGTTCTCCTTCTACCTGATAGGTTGATCCTTCTCATCATCTATATCTTGCTCCTAGTTTTGGGTTTAAACCCTGCAGGAGTGGAGAACCTGCATCCTTGAGGTCACATGTGGCCCACACTTGAGGACCTAGAGGGCCACATCTGGTCTTAAGGTTGCAGGATCTCCCCCCTGCCCAAGACTCTTGATTTCACCAACTCCCAGTGGATTTGATTATTGTTTCTTTGTCAGTCACTCACATCTATCGAACCCTAGTCTGTCTCTGAGTTATAGTCTGGTGACACCAAATGCCTTTTGGAGATTTCCAATTGGATTCCAAACTCATCCTTCTTCCTAATTTCTCAGCTGTCAAGAGTACTGCCATCCTTCTAGTTACCCCATTTCACAACCTTGGAGTCAAATTTACCTTTTCAATCAGCCTTATTGCTACTACCTCCACAACACTTCTCCCACCTCTCTCCCCTCCACCCACATGGCCAGCATCCTAGCATCAGGATCATCAAAAACATCACTTTTTGTTCTTGATATTCTTTTACAAATAAGTATGCATTTTACATAGGTATTGCTTTTGGCTACTGTGCCTTTGCATTTGGAGAGCTGATTGTGCTTGTTGGCTAAGGTAGTTTCTGGCAACATGATATAATGGGAAAAGCAATGGACTTGGAGACAGGAGAGATCTGGATTCAAACATCACTACTGCCCACAGAGGGTTTTTGTAAGGATCAAAAGGTCTTTGTAAACCTTAAAGCACTTTAAAAATGTTAGCTAAATGTTATATCAATAACAGTATATCAAATGTTGTTGTCTTTGGGGGTGCCTCCTTCCTCAGAGTGGTCCTTTCATCTATAGCCACAGGAAGCATCATGTGCTTTGCTTATCTGTGTAAATGATCCACTCTGTCTCAAGCTGGGGATCTTAGAGTAGAGAGTGATTCTATTGGGCAGTCAATCAACAAGTATTCATTAGGTGCCCACTCTGTGCCAGGCACTGAGGAACTCCTGAATTTCAACCCATCCATCAACAGGTATTTATTAAATGCCTAATAGGTGGCAGGCACGTGCTATATACAAAGAATGGGACAATCCATGGTTGTAGATGATGAGAATTATCTGCTAAGGCAATTGTCTTTTCATCACTTGCTGCTCATTCATTTCGATTGTATCCAACTCTTTGTGATTCCATTTGGGGTTTACTGGGCAAAGATCCTGGAGTGGTTTGCCATTTCCTTTTTACAGATGAGTAAACTGAGGCAATCAGGATTCAGGGACTTGTCCAGGGTCACATAGCTAGACTGAATTTGGACTCAAGAAGACGGAATCTTCCTGACTCCAGGTCCAGTGCTCTATGCACCCATCTCCTCACATTTATGTATCTTCCCATATTTCTCCTTTACTAGTCCTATGCAAATGATGGGTTTTTGGTTTTGGCAAATAGAGTCAGTTGACTCTATTTGCAGTTGAAAGCAATATGGAAAAAAACTGAAATTGTGGGACTGTGGTATTGGGACACTGAACCAATTAAGTCCTATTATCTAAATCTGATATATCCTAAGGTAGCCATTTTTCTTCGGGATAACTCGGATTGTTGGGAAATTTTTCCTTTCTAATCAAACTGAAATCTTCCTCTTTCATTTTCCATTTATTGAACCTGGCTCTGACCTCTGGAGCCAAGAGAAATTGAATCTAATCCCTGAAATGCATGATACTTGAAGGTCATTATGGCATCCTTCCAAGTCTTTTTTTCCCAAGCTACACATTCCAGTTCCTTCAGATGATCCTTATATAGCATAGTTCTTAGTCCTCTCACCAGCCTGGTCACGACTGGACATGCTCAAAATCATCACTGACCTTTAAAAAAGTATAGCGGCTACAATTGAATACACTTTTCCAGATGTAGTCTGGCTGAGGCAGAGTTCAGTGGGACTATAACTTTCTTTGTTTTGAATACTTCCTACTTTGCAGACTTTAACAGGTCAGTGATTTCAGAGATTGTAATGTGGGAATTCTCTTCACTAATGCAGATCCCAGCATTTCCATGCTTAGCAAACACTTTCATGAGCCTCCAAGGACAAATAAATTCATTGTCTTGTCATCTGCCTCTTAGAACTTAGCTAATCATGTCCTCAGATGATGGACACATGGCCCATCCATACCCATGACCTTCCTGCTTTTTGCTTGTGCTTCAATAGCATGGCTTTTGTGACCAATCTATCCTTTTGCTCTCATGAATAGGAGCCTAATTTCCCATAAGGTTTTAGGGCTGCCTAACTTGGGTTGAACTTGTAGCCCACTAACATCCTCCCATCCTTTTCTCATGAATGTTCATTCCCTGGTTCTGTCTCACATCTGGAAGAGCATTAAGAGCTAAGGTAATTATAGTCTCATCACCTAGCTTCTATCATATCTTTGTATCTTCTCACATTTCTCCTTTCCTTTTCCCATGCAGATGATCTTTTTAACCCAAGCAAGTATAAGATTATATTTGCATTGAGAGGCAATATAATGTGATGGAAGACAGCAAAAGACTATGTAATTCAGAAGACCTTGGGTTTGACAGTGTGACCTTGGGCAGTCATTTAATCTCTCAACTCTATTTCTTTGTAAAAAATGTGAGGGCAGAGTAGGCACAGCAGGATGGCACAGTGGATAGAGCACTAGACCTAGAGTCAGGAAGACTCATCTTCCTGAGTTCAAATCTGACCTCAGAAACTTACTAACTATATGGCCCTGGACAGTCACTTAACCCTGTTTTCCTCAGTTTCCTCATCAGTAAAATGGGCTAGAGGAGGAAATGGCAGATCTCTCTAGTATCTCTGCCAAGAAAATCCTAAATGGGGTTACAATGAGTCAGACACGACTGAAATGACTCAGCTACAACACAAAATGAGAGGAATGGACTAGGTGATTTCCAAGGTCTATTCTTCTATATATAAAGTTTCAGTTAGCTATTTACATGCCTATACAGCCATATTTCGTGTTTGCTCAGCTGGTTAATATTTGAAACAGCTGATTCTCCTCATTCGCAAAACAACTTTGTTGTTTGTTTTGTATTAAGCTGTTCAATAGGTTAATTTTAAAATCAGATTCCTCTTGCAGGCATTTTTAATCTGGGATCTGTGGCATTTTTTTTAATGTTGATAACTATATTCAAATATAATTTGTTTCCTTGGTAATCCTAGCCTATGCACTTTGTTTTCATGAATTTAAAATTATTATTTTAAGTAGGTTTCATCAGACTTCCAAAGGAGATCATGATACAAAAGAGGTTAAGCATCCCTGATCTGCGGCCTGTATGGAGGGAACAACCCTAGAAAAAATGTTTGGTTTTCAAGTTCTAATGTTGCTGTGGATCCCCCAAATTGACTTGGTAAATGAAAATATGAACATTTCTCTTATCACTGAAGCACATTGATAACCTGGAGAGCCCCTGGAAGAAGACTATCATGATGCCACTTGAAGGGGCAATGTCAAGCTAGGAGAAGACTTAAGGCTTTAAGTGAAGTGAAAAACAGATTAGACTTATTCTACTTGTCTCCAGAGAGAAACTGGGAACTACAGGTGGAAGTAGTAGAGGCAAATAAATGTAGGGCAGATACAAAAGAAAATTTCCTAACAAATTAGAGCTTTGCAAATGAGGAATGGGGAACTTTGGGAGGTCATAATTGGTCTTCTCCTTCACTGGAAGTCTTTGAACAAAAGGTGGGTGACCACTCGTCAGGGATGTTGTTGAGAGGATTATCTTTCAGCTATGCCTTGGATTGGATGGCCTCTGGAGTCCTTGCCAGTTCTGAAATTCTGTAATCCTTTCAAATAAGGCTTTGATTTAAGTTTCCAAAAGTTAAAAAAAAAAAAAGGTCCGTTCTCCATTGACTTCATCCCACTGTCTCTCAGTTTCATTCCTGTTGTCTAAATGTTGTTTTTCATGCTATTTTTCTTTGGTCACAGACTTTCTTCTTCTCTCTCTCTCTCTGCATCTACTTTTATTTCTCATGAGTCCAACTATCTTTATGCAAAGACTCCAAGATGCAGGTATGTAGGTACAAGTCAGAGTCCCCTCTTCCAGAAGAACATCTCTAATGGGCCGTCCAATAGTCATTGCAAAGTCAGCATGTCTTAAATGGAGCTTGTTTTTGGTTTCCTCCTAAATCCATTCTTTCTCCAAACTTACCCATTTTTGCTGAGGGCATTCCAGTCACTCAACTTTATAACCTCCACCATCATTGACTCTGCCCTACTTGTCTCAGACTACCCCTTATCTCATCAGTTGATGTACCCAGGAAGGTACTGAGTACCCCTTCTTTGATAATTGTCAAGCAGAGACTGGAAAACTATTCACTGGGGAAATTGAAATTAGAAATTCCTTTAGGGCAGATGTTCTTAAGTGTGTATGTGTGTGTGTGTGTGATGGATCCCTTTAACAAACTACTGAAGACTCCTCCTCCAAATAATGTTTTACAATAATATAAGAAATGCTCAATTTCTGTTAAAGATTAGTGAAAATAAAGATGTAATTTTCCCATCCAAGCTCAAAGACTCCCTGAAATCTGTCCATGAAGCTCCAAAGAGAATTTAAGAATCTCCACTTCAGGTTGTGAGTTAGACTAGTTGGATGCTTCCCTTCCAGATCTCAAGTTCTGCAATTCTGTGAAGATGTTACTTGGTCTTTTTTAGACTTTGCATGTGAAATAAGGGTTTCTCAGGACAGTTTGGAAGAATGTTTAAACTGTCTCCAGAAAGAGTGAACTGTTTTATTGCTAGCGTTTGGATGGACCAAGTTGAGGATGGCAAGGATCAAAGATTATACAGATTTGCTTGGGGAAGAAATCCCACTCCCACCTCCCTGTGTCACACACACACACGCACACATCACATGCACACACGCACACATCACATGCACACACGCACATGCACACGTTCATACAATTTTCTGGAGTAGTCAGACTGATCCCAGGGTGAGGCTAAGCCTGCAGATGGAATTAACTGACTTTCTTGGAGGGACCTGGGCCCCCACAGGAGTAGGAAGCCAAATACATCATTATAAATGCTGACTTTTCACTTTAAGCCAAGAGTTTTTAACCTTCCCCTGTGTCATAGACCCCTTTGGAAGCTTGATAAAGCCTATGGACTCTTTCTCAGAATAATGTTTTTAAATGTATAATATGAAATACATAGGATTACAAAAGAAGTCAATTATGTTGAAGTACAGTTATAAAAATATTTTTTTTTAAAGTTCACAAAACCCAGATTAAGGATTTATGCAGTTTGGATAGAATCTAGACACCAACTAATCAGGGAGAAATTCAGTAATTGGAAATAATTTCCGAAGAGAGGTCAAAACCAGAAGAATCTCTTCGTCTACTGAAGCAGATTGGAAAAATCTAGTTGGGCAACAGTTAACAAGATTCAAGAAGGTCTGCCAGAACTGTGAGGGGTACAGAGGGAGCAGAGGTTGACAGAGTCTGCAGGGTGGGGAACCTGTGGCCTTGAGGCCACATGAGGCCCCCTAGGCCCTCAAGTATGGCCCTTTGGATTCAGTTACTTCACCCTGTTTGCCTCATCTGTAAAATGATCTGGAGAAGGAAATGGCAAACCATTCCAGTATCTGAGTCAAGAAAATTCCAAATGGGGTCCTAGAGAGCTAGATATGACTGCAGTGATTTGACAACAAATATGGGGAACCCTGGACCCATAGATGTAGATCATAGCTAGGAGCTCAAAGCTTTAGGAGATTCCTGGCTTCTATGGCGGGGGGGGGGGGGGGGGTGCAAGAATAAAGAAACTAGGATCATTTCCCACTTTGAAAACTTTGTTCTGTGACAGAACTGAGACCCGTGGTCTGCCAATGTCCCCTCTCCTCTCTTTGTGCATTAATTAATTCCCTTTTTTTGCTTTTCTCATTCTTCTCTCTGTTTCAGGGGGTGTCACCGACTCCTGCACCAGAAGCATCACAGCCTGCTGGAAATAGTTATGATATAAAGCAGAAAGAGGGAAAGAAAATTGGAAACACTGATAGCAGCAAGAACTCCCCTGATGTCTGGCCAACTACAGCTGTGCCTCATGCTATAACTACACCGGCATTATTGAACAGCGCCACCAGGTAGGAACACATTTTTTAAGGAAATTGTGATCAAGGCATGATCTGGCATCTGACTGCTTGGATGCTTGTTGCTCAGGCAATCCAAACTAACATCAGATCACCTTTAGTAGGTTTCATCTCTCTCTTTAGAATCAATTTATGCCAGAGCATTAGAAAATTCAAATCAAATCAGCATTTCATAAGTGCATATACTGTGCTAGGCCCCAGGGATACAAAGACAAAAGGAAAAACCATTCAGGTCCTGAAGGAGAATATAGTCTACTAGATGGGTGTCTTCTTCCATCCATCTAATAAATATGCCCACTTTTTCCCTCCGAGTCCACTTTCACATAGATTCCTAAGTTCAGATCTTGAAATATAAGATTGAGAAAATGAAAAAACCTTTCTGAAGTGTCCACTTCTTGTCTCTCTTGAAGACAGGGCTGATTATTGCAATAGACAATTTACCATTTGGATGGTAAACTCAAGCAGAGAACATGTTCCAGATAGAATTGATGGGCATGGCCCAGAAATTGACAAAAATCCAGATTGTTTGATTCCTGTAGTTGATTCTTGGCTAGGTCCACCACAGCAAGAACATCCCTGATGACTCTTTTCCCAAGAGACCAGTCACATGTGGATTTGTTTGACTCAGACTTGTTGTTTCCTTTGGTATATGACACTATTGAATAAAGGAGATTTTCTGTCAGGTCTAAAAGCACCCTGTGCCATAGCCATTCCCAAAAGATTCTAGCCACAGCAACTTCGCAAAGAGGTTCCAATTTGGGGTTTTGGCTGCTTAAAATAAATACAATTGACTACAGGTGTTTGGAAATCTCAACTCCCCCCGATTTCTCCCCCTCATTTTCTGCAAGTGGCCAACATGACTCATTATGTGATTTAGCTGTGTGGTTTAGGAAGGAGGGACTGGCTACTCTCATGGCATGAGCGGAAGGTTTTTGCAGGGAAATGGATGCAACTGAGATTCTGAGTGTTGTTGTCCCGGAGATGAAACCAGCCCTTACAGAATGGTGTCACTTTTCACCCTTGTCTTATACTTGGAGTTCCCTTTCCCCTTTTTCCTTTATTAAAGTTTGCTCCACTTTAGAGTGCTTTTTTAGCTCTAGTAACTACATGGTGGTTTTAAATCCTGTTTTCAACCAGACGACTTAATTGGCTCAGTATGACCATGAAATTAATTAATGACTAATTTCTTTTTCTTGAAACTTATGCATAACAGAAACCACTCTTGGCAGACACTTTAGGTTTCATTGTTCTTCTCATTGTTATCGAGAGAGTCGTTCAGTGGTTTATGGATCTGGGTTTTGGTTCTGCCTCTCATGACCTCAGCCTCCATCATTTTTTTTTCTCAGAAAGTTTGCTTCCTCCTGAAAAGGAAATGCAATAGGAAGGAAATCCCTTTCCATACTTGCCAAAAGAAGGACCTTCCTATTGCCGATAGTAAATCTTTATCATCAACAAGAGATGCAAGTTATTGAATGCCTACTATGTGCCAGGCACTGAGACTACAAGAACACAAGGGCAGGGAGAGTGAGATTCCTAAGCCTAAGACTAGTAACTGATATTTATATGACATTTTAAGATTTGCAAAGCACTTGACTTTGGTAAAGGAAACAGTCTCATTTGAGCTTCACAACATCCCCTGAAGTAAGCTGTTATCACCATTTTATAGATAGGTTTAAATCTTGTCTTTGCTGCCTTCTGCTTGTGTGACCTTGGTTGGTCACTTCACCTCCCTAGACTTCAGTTTATTCATCTATAAAGTGAAGGTGTTGGACTAGATGGGTTCTGGGACCCCTTCCGGCTCTTGAGCTATGATTCTAATTTTAATAGCAAAATTAAAGTTTGGATCACTGTGCTAGCACCTTAGTGACTCTAAAAGAAATTCAAGTTAGGGAATAGAGGAAATTAAAATGAAAAAGATGGATCTTGGATCCAGAATTATAGGTTATTGTAGGTCATTTTCATAAGCTTTTAAAATAAAATATATATGGCTTTGGTCTATTTGATTAGAAGCAGCAAATTGACACAGTGGATAGAGCTCTGGCCCTAGAGATAGAAGGATCTGAGTTCAAATTCAGACTCTGACACCTAATAACTTGTGTGAGCCTGGGCAAATCATGTAAGCTCTGCCTGCCTTGGTTTTTTCAATTGTAAAATGGGAAAAATAATAGCACTTAATTTCCAGGGTTGATGTGAGGCTCTGGTAAGATAATGATTCTAAAGCACTTAGCACCATTTCTGGCACATAGCACTATATAAATATTAGCTATTATTTTTATTTCATGGTTAAAGACAGCTAGCTGGCATACTGGATAGAGCGCTAGCCTGGAGTCAGAAAGACCTGACTTCAAATCAACCTTGTGACCCTTATTCGCTGCATGACTCCGAACAAGTCATTTAACCTCTATGTGCCTCACTTTCCTCAACTGTGCAATGGGGATATTAATAGCACCTTCCCCTTGAGGTCATTGTGGCAATCAAAAGAGATATTTGTAAAGCACTTAGCACAGTGCCTAGCACATTTTGAACTTAGCATAGTTGGACTGCATGCCTAACCCCAGGCAGCTGTCATGCAGTTTGTCACAAGGTAGCATCTTGTGGGTAGATCAACTCACTGACTCTTGTAAAACAGAATCAAAACCAACAGTAGATCAGTCTTCTTTCCATAGGAAAGATAATATTATTTATCATTAGTCCTTAAGAGACAGATCCATTATTTCTTGCCTTAAAATGTCCTGAATACTTAGGCTATCAGTCATTCCAGTGTTGGATGGTTGTTTCTTTCTTTGTCCTGAAATAGCCTCATAACGACTTTACAGTATGCCAACATGTGGTGTGTTGATAACTTTGTTTATCAACAGATGTTTCTATGTAGCAGAATCCAGAAAGAAAATTGGATCCGGCGCCAGGAAGCTGGCCTTCTCTCACCAACAAGCTGAGTGACCTTCAAGGGCAGGGGAGACGGGGAGGGAGGGTGACTCAGCCTCTCTGATTCTTCATTTCATCCTCTTTAAAGTGAACTTGTTAGAAACTCTCTCAGCTCCGACTTTCTAAAGTTTAGATGTCTTTGGTCTCCCAGAGGCAGAGAGTGCTCCTTAGCTTGTTAGCCTGGTTTCCAATCTGTTTATTTGTGGGGAGGTATTAGGATTACGGTGGACTGTCAACTTTTAATTATAATTTCTAGATTCTGCTTAGCTCCAGGAAAAATGTTTATGTTTATTAAAGTTATCACCGTGACTTCTCATAGAAGAGTTTTCATTTATAACTAAAAATCTATTGGTGTTTCGGGGAGTGGCAACTTAAGAGGAAAGAAACATACATGTAAAATGCAAAATGACTTGAGAAAAATGGGGCTTCACATTAAAAGGAAGAATGTTTCATAAACCACTTGCAGGCTGATCTATATGTTTAGCCTAGAACCTGGCAAGTAGTGGGTGCTTAATAAATGTTAATTGAATTGAAAATGTGTAAATATAATCCATCATCAGAAGCCCATCTAGAAATGAAATTTTTTAGCCCTAGGAAAACCAAAACAAAACAAACCACCACCACCCTTAAAAACACTAAGCAAGCCTAAAAATATTATCTGGGTTATGAAATAGCAAATCTATTCCAATGGACTGACAACTTTTTATAAATGCCCAGCATTTTCTTAAGTGGCTCATTTCTACCCCTCCCCAACACTCTTGTAAAATCCCTGCTCCACACCCATGCTCTGGACATGCCAGGATGTGTCAGGATAGGATGGGATGGGATAAAAGCCTCTACCCCTCCCTGTCCTGTGGCTGACTCACTAACACCCCCAACAGGAAGTAAACACTCCCAGAGAGCTCTTTTTTGAATGAGAAGATGCTGTCCTTAAAAAGAGCAGCTGTCTTTTGGGGCTAGTTGGAGAAAAATGATTTCTTGTATAATGCACACATTCTATGAGGGATTTGTACTGATTAAAGCATAACAGGCCTGCATAGCAAGTCTATATAGCGGTGCATTCTTCAAATCCCAAATGCCCTTATAATAGCCCTTTAAGATGGGGCTGTGATAAAAAACACTGCTTTGTCTCAGCCAATTAAATCCTTTTTTGGGTCCCAGTGTGCAGCAAATCTCCATTTCCTCCTGGGAAGAGCAAGCCAGCCCTTTTTTAAAAGACCAAGGATGGCCTTCTAAATAGTCTTCTAACTTCTAACTAATCTGATAATCTAATAGTCTAATTATTTAATTAGTTTTTCACTAGTAACCTGTCTTTTGGATCCTTAGCTCCTAAGTAACAACAAACAACAATAGCTAGCAGTTAGATAGCATTTTAAGGTTTGCAAAGTACTTTACAAAATGGTGCTCACATCAGCCCTGTGAGGTAGGTACTATTTCTTGTTGTTGAGCTGTTTCAGTCATGCTCAATTCTTGGTTTCCCCATTTAGAGTTTTCTGGACAATGATACTGGATTTGCTATTTCCTTCTCCAGCTTATTTTACAGATGTGGAAACTGAGGCAGAGTTAAGTGACATACTCAGGGTCACACAGCTTGTAAGTATCTGAGATTGGATTTGAACTCAGGTTTTCTTGACTTTGGGCTTAGCACTTGACTGCACTACCTAGCTGCCCAGGTACTGTTATTTTTCCATCTTACAGATGAGGAAACTGAGGTTGACAAGTAGTTAAATGTAGCTAGTGAGTGTCTCAGGTCATGTTGCTGAGAACCGCAAAATGTCAGGGTACAAGTTGAGTCTGCCTGGCAAGAATTCAAGGATTCAAGCCTTCTTCAGTCAAGGGGCAGTTTATTACAACACCAATAGAAGTGGGCAGAGTTCCTACTGAATCTACAATTTAATGGAGGTGAGACTGATGTTTATGTACAAAAAGCACAATCTGGATGGGATTAAGGAATGTTAAGTAGAGGCCAAGATCTACAGTAAAAGGAATGTCAAGTAAGCTAATTAGGTGCGTTGGGCAGAGGCCAGTGATCTGGGTAGCTAAAATGTATGGGAAAATTCATATGGTCATTTCCTTTTAGGGGTGCAGGTCCCATCCCCCCATCATTAAGAATCTTGCCTGCTCCTGTTGGTGTTACAAAAAACCTTGTCACTTGACTGGAAAAAGGTTTGAGTGTGTGAATTCTTTCTGGGTGGACTTGCCCTGTGCCCTGACATTTCAGGTTTTCCAGCAACCCCAAACCAAATCAGCTAAATTTAAATTCAGTTCTTCCTGACTCGTTCCTCCACTCTATAGTATAATAAGTTTTAAAAGAGTATAGTTCTATGGACACTTTATAGTACCGAATTTGAAAGGCAGTAGAGTTGGGGGTGGGGAGGGAGTCCAAAGAACCGAGCCTTAAGTAATCAAAGGTGTTTCTGAGTCTTGACTCTCCTACTTACTATGTTACTTTGGGCAAGTCACCTAACCACTCTGAGGCTATTTTTAAAACTGAGAAAATAATATTCACATGACTTATAGTATCATGAGAAAAATCAATTCCATGAGCATTTATTAAGTTTCTACCAGGTGCCAGCAAGTACTTTTTAAATCTGAAAGCTGGATAGAAATACGAGATGCTAGCTTTACTTAGAAGACAAAGTAATTAATGCTGACTGCCTAATTTTTCCTATAGGAGAAATTCGAAATGGGTTTTAAAAGATTAAATTATATGCCTGAATAAGTTTCTGTATTATTACGCAAGGGTTCCATTGAGAGGCTAGACATCACTTGATGTCCCATAGGCATCTTACGTCCAACATACCCAAAGGAGAAATAATATTTTCCCCCAAATTCATCTTTAGAACCTACCTCCCAGGGTTGTTGTAAGGATCCAATGAGATTTTATTTCCTTTCCTTCCCTGTTCTACCAAACTTCCCCATTTCTGTGGATGGCACCCAGGTATAAAACCATGGCATCTTCCTAGACTCTTTTCTCTCCTTCAACTTCCACACCCAAACAGCTGTCAAATCTTGTTGATTCCAACCCAGCAACTTTTTTGGCACCTGAGAAATGATTGTTAATAACCAATGATTTGGGGAGATCATCCAGCATTCCCCCTTTTTTTTAAAGCCCTCAGCCTCTAAAGGACAAGACTGATGATAGCAGATAAGATTATTAACATTCTCCTCAATCTAGGTATTGCTACCCCACCCAACTTTATTTAATTTAATCTAAGAATTTAATCTAAGGTGAAACTCCTGGCCGATTGTCTTCTTCTCAGGGGTGGGTAGGGGATATAGATTCTTTGTCAAGATTTCCCTGGAGGAAATTTGGAAGTGTCATAATCAAAGTTACATCTCCCAGCCCCTCCTTAGAATAGATCCACTTATCATTGTAATATTCATTTTCTCTCATTAATCATTAACCAATCAGAGTTGATTGCTAGCCTCAGGATGACCCACTCTTTCAAGGACATATAAATTGTGAACCCCACTGCCAGGATTGCTATTTGGCATTTCAGAGTGTCATTGATCCTTTTATTAATAAAATGGTAGCATTATTAATAAAATGATTAATTATCCAGAAATTATCTCTTGAACTTTTAAAATGTGTTGTTCTCACTCACATAATCTCTTGTTATTGTTGAGTCATTTCAGTCCTGTCTGACTCTTCGTGACCACATTTGGGATTTTCTTGGCAAAGATACTGGAGGGGTTTGCCAGTTCATCCTCCAGCTCATTTTACAGATGAGGAAACTGAGGCAAACAGGGTAAAGTGACCTTCCCAGGGTCACACAGCCAGTAAGTGTCAGGTTGGATTTGGACTCACATCTTCTTGATTCTGAGCCCTATGTCCTAACCACTGTGCTACCCAGCTGCCCACTCCATAGTCATAGGCAGCTCTAATCTTATTGACCCCCTCATTCTATAGCTAAAGAGATTGAAATTTAGTGTGGGCAAATCATTTGCCTACAGGTCACAACCTGATAAAGAGGGGACTTAAACCTAGGTTTTCTGACTTTTCTTTCTACTAAATCACAAATTCTCTCTATCCAAATATAAATGAACTAGGCAAAGAAGTCACATTGATGTTTGGAAAAAATTTCAAAATAAATAAAATTTGAGTTACCCTCCCTTTCCATCTTCCCATTCTTGTGACATACCCAAAACCTTCTCATTTCTCTTAATCATGAGAAAGGATTAAAAACATTCACACTAAAGGGGACATGACTGATAGCAGCTTAACTTTCCTGGGAATATGACTATCTAACTAGGGTCAAAGCTCTAAGCCAAAAGAATGAAGCTGCCTTTTACTGGAATTTCAGGCATCAGCCAGCAGGTGGGGAAGGTATTTGGCAAGCCTCCAAACTTTCCTATGGTTTCGGAAAAGTCAGCCTTGTCCAGAGCAGTCAGAGACATTTGGCAATCTAGCTTTCTAAAGCATTTTCCAGGATTATGAATCAATATTTTACACTGTCTTATGCAGGTCATATTGTAAATATGATCCCAGAAGTTCCTTAAGTCAAACATTTGGTCCCTGATAAATATATCCTTTTTTTAAAACACAGAAAAAATTGATGGAGACATGGAAGAGATCCCAGTGATAAAACACTCTCAGGCTAACATAATAATCCTTCCAATGCGTGGCAGGAACAGCATGCCATTTTGATATATATTATTCTGAGACAGTTCAAGTATGGTGCTTTAGGAGCCCTTAGGTGAGTTAAGTATTTTTTGGTGTGTTTTTTTTTTTTTTCTGGCTCTGCCTAGAGTAGTGAGAGTGTATGAGTGGCTGACTTAAAAAAAGATCTAGCTCAGTAGCTGCACCCAGGTATCTTTTAGCTAATCAGGATGTTAGTGAGCATGTAAGTTCATAATTCTCTACTCTGAACAAGTATTGAGATGCCAATTAGATGAAAAAATAACAGCCTTGGAAAAAAGAACAACTATTGGAAAGTGGGTACACGCAACATGTTTAACCTTCATAGTTTGCAAATTTCCTTATTGGTTCCCAGTATAATTTAGAAACTGTTTTTCCTGAATAGAGAGAGCTAACAAACTTAAAAATATTTCCATCCCAAACATACAGCCAACATCTCTAACCACACGGTTAACAGACATTGTTTTCAGTTCCCTTTTTGCTTATGATCAGTGGTATGACTTTGGGCAAGTAATGTTACCTCTCTGGGCCTCAATTTTCCAGTTTGTAAAAGGAATTGCAGGCACTAGTAGCAGGCCTGTAGCTGTGCAACCATGAGCAACTCATTTAAACTTCTCAGTATACCAGACAACTCCCTAAGACTATAAATTATAGAGGAATTCTTGATTTAAATCGTAGAGGGAGTTTCCATACCAGAAGTTTGCTGCATTAGCCAAATCATATATTCGGACAAATAAAAAAAACAAGTAAACTAGTTGATTTCTAGTCTGTGTTTTTCACTGATTTGTTCAATGACTTCACCTTAAGAAAATAAGCAGATTCTTGTAGAACTGCCTCTGAGCCTAGAAATTGGTGAAATTCTACTCGACTTCATGCTGGCACTGGATTGGATGTCAGGGCAGTCCCAAGTGAAGAAGTGAGGCCGAGTAGGGCTGCTCTCCTTCCCCTATTCTGCTGCAAGTGTCACGAGCACAGGTTACTTGAGAGCTCAGTTCCATCCTCACTGAAGCATTGAGGACACAGTAGTGAAAAGAACATTCCAAAAACCTCAATTGGTTTGGAGAGTCAGAAAAGGATGTTATCTCATTCGAACTGAACTGCCTGCCAGTTTCAGGCTTGTCACTGAGCACAGCCCCAAAGGAGGGCACTTGGGAAAGCTTGGAGCAAGGGAAACATTTGCCTGATCCCCTCTACCCCTCCTTTTACAGGCTGAGACTGGCATGCAGCTGTTCCAAGCTCTTGAAACAGCTGAGCTCTCTCTGTTTCAGCACTGGCAGCAGGCTCCTTCCTTTACATAACTCCTCTTAACAAGAGTGACTGGACAGGCTGAAGAAACATTCAGCTGGATGTTTAAATTCCCACTTGCCTGGTGTACGGCTCAATGTTTTGTTTTGTTTAGTTTATACTGACTTGAAAAAGAAATGTCTCATTTTACTAAACCTCATATATATATATATTAAAAAAAAAAAGAGCAGAGAATTCCCCTTTTAGGCCTTTTTGAGGATTTTTTTGGCCCTCTCCTCAGGAGGAGGTCTAAGGAGAACACAGGAAAGAAGTAATACTATTTTTCCTTGAAGAATTTCTCAATGAAGCTGTCTCGAAAACATTTTGAATCTTGAGTCAGTGGCATTTTATGGTCTCAGACGTTATCCTTGGCGTCAGTTCATTTTCCCTGCGCTATTCTTACTTCACTCTCTGCAGTCCTGGAAAAAGGGGGTCAGGGGGCTGGAGAGTCAGGACCTCAAAGAATTGGAAAGAATTTTAGTGACCATTCAATCCAATATTTTCATTTTATAGTTGAAGAAACTGAGGCCCGGAGATAGAAAGTCACTTTTTCAAGACCACACAGTTGCTCAGTGGTGTACTGGGGAGTCTTGGACCTTTAACCAGCTTGTTCCCAACTAATCTATTTCCCGACATGTTCCCATTTAGATGGGTGGAAAATACTGCATTAAATATTATGTGAAGTGAAGAACTTGATTCTTTTCTTTTTTCAGTTTATGAGAAAGAGGAATGTGATAGGGATTTAGATTTAGATAGCGTTTTACAATTCTAAAGAAAGTGTAGTTCATGACACATGATCTTATTTGTTCCCCAAACATTTCAAGGAGAACGGCAGTGCTAGGGACCTTATCTCCATCTGAAGAACACTTGCCTAGGCTTATCCAATGCTCCACAGCTGACAGAGTACCTCCCCCAATATAATTCTGGGAGCTTGACCTAATGACTGTTACTATCCCCTTTGGATAAATGAGGAAACTGAGGCTTATAGTGGGGAAGGAAAAGTTACTTAAGGGGAAAAAAGGTGGAGCCAGAACTTGACCCCAGGTCCTCAGTCTCCAAATTCAGAGCAATTTCCATTACCCCAAACTGCTTCTGTTTTTTCCTGCATGATATGGTTTGTGCCCACATTACAGGCTGAGCTGTGGTTTCTTTCGTATGGTTTCTTTGTTAACCTACAGGGGAAAACAAATTCAATGATTCTGGTTAACAAGCGATATCAACTGTTTTACAATTTCCTTAATAATTTCCACATTGGGGCACAGGATTAACAGTAACCCTCATTCTTACAGTGTCTGCTATGTTGTGGAATTAAGTTAGAAAACTTTGGGTCAGGAACATTTTGGGACCTTAGGAGTCATCTGTTCTACTCTATCCCTTTTATTTTATTGATAAGAAAAGAGAAACCCAGAGAAATTATGATTCATGGTCACACAAGCAGTGGGAAGTGACAGAGTTGGAATTTCTTCCCAAATCCCTTAGACTCATTACTTTTCCATTGTACTGCACTGTGGAACTTTATAAGAAGTCATCAGTCGTTTGCCTGACATTGACCGGAAAGACTTCCTGTAATGTTCCCAAAGCCCTTACCTTACTTCCAGGGAGGAGCTTGAGAACGAAAGACTTAGCAGCTATAGTATTCTTGGTAAAAAAACAAAAAACAACAATGACCTTCGTTTTGAGGCACAAGAGCCAAAAAACCCTTATAACTGACACTTGCTGACTATGCTATGAATGAGCATCAAAAATTCTTCCTTATGTCAGATTTCCTCCTGCCCTCTGCCAGTGGAGAGCCTTGCACACCTTAGTAGATAGCTTTTATGAGTTAGTGTGGGCAAAACAATTCATCACTGTTTTATTGCTGCCTGTGTACAGATCATTGTGGACAGTGTTCGTCAACCTGGACCCAATGTGTGTTTTTCCATCATCCTTTGATTCCTTGCAATTTTGATAATTCTTAGCTGCCACTGGGCCAGTAGAAGGCAGTGTGGGGAAGAGTCTTTGGAATCAGAGGGTCTGGGTTCAAATTTCACCCCTGATGCTTATTACCTTTGGGACCTTAGACAAATCACTTCATTTGAAGGAAAGAAGAAAGGAAGGAAGGAGGGAAGGAGAAAAGGAAGGAGGAAGGAAGGCAGGAAGGAGGGAGGAAGAAGGAAGAAAGGAAGGAAAGAAGAAAAAGAGCACTTATTAAGGGCCTACTGTTTGCCCGGCACTGTGCTAAATGTTATTTACAAATAGTAGCTCATTTAATCCTGACAACAACTCTGGGACGTAAGTACTATTATCACCCCCATTTTACAGATAAGGAAACCAAGGCAAAGAGTGACTTGCCCAGGGTCACATGGCTAGTAAGTGTCTGAGGCCACATTTGAACTTAGGTCCCCCTGATTCCAGTACCAGCACTCTATCCAGTGTGCCACCGAGCTATCCCATAAGATTTAATATTTACACCGTGCAACCTGACTGTGATGCCATAATAATTTCGTAGCTTACAAAATACTGACATGTTTTCTGTGTTTTTTGTTGAGAAGAAGCTGCCTTGTTATGTCTTGGTGAAAAAGAAACACTTAAAACTGAACCAAACAAACCACACGTTGGGAGAGACTGTAAAACCTAGTGTCTTTTCTTCTTCTCCTTTTCCTACTTCTTCTCCTCCTCCTCCTTCTCTTTCTCCTTCTTCTCTTCCTTCTTCTTCTCATCCTCCTCCTTTTTCTTCTTCTTTTGTTCTTCTCGGGGTGGGGGAAGTTTAGGATAGTATCATTGGAAGCCTATAACATTAGAGCCGGAAGGGGTCTTAGAGGTCATCTAGTCCAATCCTATTGCTTTACAGAGGAAGAAATTAAGACCCAGAGAGAAGTAGTGAGTCTGAGATCACCCTATACCACAATAGCAGAAAGTCAGTTTGTATCTTTGAGTTCATGGACCTTTTATTTGGAGGACTTGCTGCTCACACATTTAATGACTGAGTTGAGTCACCCTGAGCCTTAACCCTTTAGTAGCCTCTATGAAAATGTCATAAAAACCGAGTTGCTTTCATAAGGAAGGAGTAGGTTTTTACTACAACCAGGAGGCAGGAAGCAGAAAGGACTACACCTCTAGATGTTTGTCAGAAGCAAATGGAAATGAGCTGGAAATCCAGTTGTGGCTCTCCTACCTAGGAGACACACGAAGTCCACTCATCCCTGCCCTGCTCTCTAACCAATGCCTCCTCAGGGCTGAAGGGGTGCAAGTTGTCTTCAGCCATTCAGACTTACTGTTTAGCCCCTTGCCTGCTCTAGATTACCTAGGCTTTTTGCTTTTCTCTTGATGTTCAACCATTGGGCTCCTTTATTAGTACCTGGAAAAGGATGCAGGAAGGAGGTAGTTAAGACCATCAGCTAAAATAAAACTTGGTTGTTCGTGGTGGTACAGTGGGCTAGGAATCATTAAGACTCATCTTTAAGAGTTCAAATATGGCTCAGACACTTACTAGCTGCGTGACCCTGGGCGAGTCACTTAACTTTGTTTCCTTCAGCTTCCTCATCCGTAAAATGATCTGGAAAAGGAAAAGGCAAACCACAGAAGTATCTTTGTCAAGAAAACCCCAAATGGGACAAAGAGTTAGACACAACTGAAAAAAAAGACAATAATAGACTGCATATTTTCCTGCTTCCATATCTTTGTTCAGTGGTTATACGTGCCTAGAATATCTATTTCCCTTCCCATCTCCATTGTGTGTTGAATTCTTTTAACACCCAATTCATATGCCATCTCTTCCATGAAGTCTCTTCTCCACTTCCTACCCCCTGCCAAGTTGGTAATGACTTTCTTGCCCAGACTTTACATCTTTCTTACTTGTTTCTATGCATTCAAGTTATTTGAATATACGTGTATTTCCATACTAGACTGTAAGTTCTGTGAGGACAGCAATCATATCTTACTTAAATCTGAATCTCCCTCAGCAACTTAACACAATGCCCTCCAGACTGGGTACCAAGTAAATGTGTCTTCAATACTGAATGTTTTGTGAGGCAGAGGAGGGATGGAGTTTATGACTCGAGTATTTAGAGGTCTAGACAAAATAGCCAAAAATTTTAGATTTGGGGGACAACTTTTCCCACCTTTTAGTTGTTGAGTTTTAACAAGTATTTCAACTTTGACCTCTCAACTGTATTGTAATCATGCTGGGCACTTTGTTTCTCATGCGCATCTGTGAAATGAAACTGGATTTTAAAATCTGGCTCTGAGCCCTATAGCGCTGCCAAGGTCAGCAGAGTCCCCAGGCATCCTCTGATTGAGCAGTATTTGGACAAGTGAGAGCCTGTGGATTTTTAATTGAATCCACTTTGTCAAGATTTCTGAACAGCATTCCACAGAAGTTCCTCTCTCCATTAAATATTATGTTCTAACTTTTAGCACATGGAAATTTTCTTGGTTCTGCCAACAGGGCAAGATTTTTTTCTCCCTTTCCCATTGATGTATGTGTTAACTGAAGGTATACATTTGTCAAAAACATATGTCAAAAGCATACACTAAGCACCTCATTGTGAGCCAAGCTCTGAACTAGGTAACTGGGAAAATAGCAGAGAAATAGCACTGGATAAAGTGCCAGTCCTGGATCAAATCTGACCTCAGACCCTTATTAGCTGTGTAACTCTGATAAAATCACTTAACCCTGTTTGCCTCAGTTTCTTCGTCTGTTAAATGAGTTGGAAAAGGAAATGACAAACCACTCCAATATCTCTGCCAAGAAAATCCCAAATGGGGCCATGAAAAATCAGGCACAATTGAAACAACTGAACAACAGAACCCTATGTATGTAATCTTCTTAAGATCTGGCAGATCAAATACATGAAGGATATCAGGGTATCTCTATTACAAGGCAGAATCAATATCACAGCATATGGTTAGACTTGAAGGGGACTGAAATGACCTCCTATCCCCAAATATGTTTATATTAGTCACTGCTTGGACTTAAAGAAAGGAGCCAAGGAGTATAATAGAGAGATGATCAAGAACCAAAATATGTAGTATGAGTCCCAGATCTCTACTTGACTAATTGTGTGGCCTTGGACAAGTCCTTTTATCTCTTTTGGTTTCTGTTACTCTCTCTATTAAGTGTGGGAGTTGGAATAAATTGAAGGTTTTTAATCTCTTTGATATCACGGGCCCCCTTTGGCAGTCTGGTGAGAGTTATGCACTCTTTCTCAGAATAATATTTTTAAAAGCATAAAATTAATTAGGTAGGACTGCAAAGAAAACCAATTATATTGAAAAACAGTTATCAGAACATAAAAGAAAAGCCCCAACAAGTTTATGGACTCCAGGTTAAGATCCCAGGAACACAAGATTTCTGATGTTCTGTCTCAGAGCTAACATTCTAGTTAAAAGCCCTGGTTGGATGGTACCAAAGGCAAGAAATCACACATTTAGCCATCAACATCCAAATTCAAACTGGTTTTCAATGAGTTCAGTTCATTCACTTAGCAAATTTTTGAGATAAAGATACTTGATAGACAAGTTTTAATTTGGAGGGTTGGGAAACAAGTTGGAGGGGCGTGTTAGAGAAAGAAAGAGTTAGATCATGGCATTCAATTAAATTCAACAAAGATTTATTAAACACCTACTGTGTGCAAGGTGATGGGCAATTGATAGAATAGAAAGCTGGTCTCAAAGTCAAAAAGACTTAAATTCAAATCTTTCTTGTGATGGATACTGGCTGTATGACCCTGGTGTCATTTGATTTCTCACCAATAAGGTGTTAATCTGCTTTGGTGGTAGAAGTTCCTCACTGAGAGCACCCTATAGGGATAAAATAGTTCTATTGCATATGAAAAGCACCGAGAACTATCAGGAAGGCTCGTTGGCCTCATTACTGCCACAGAATAGATTGGGTAACTGGATTTACAATTGGAGAGAGAATTTACAAAAGATGAGCTCAAATTTCTAAGAAATTAAGATGAATTTCAGTTGATCAAGAGAAGGAATGAGAAATATGCTTGTTTTAGATAGCTGCTTCATTAAGTCAGTTTCTGGAGTCTACAATCTAGTTTATCTGCTGTTGTCTTTTATCTGTTGGAGTCAGGAAAACTTGGGTTCCAATCTAGCCTCTGATACTTAATAACTGGGTGACCCTGGGAAAAAAAATCACTTAACTTTTATTTGCCTCTGTTTCCCCATCTGTAAAATGGGGATCATAACAGCCCCTGTCTTCCAAGGCTGTGAAGATCACATAATTGAAAAATGCTTAGCACAGTACCTAGCACATAGCAAGCACTATATAAACGTTGTTATCGCTATTCTGCATCAGCATCATTATTGAACATTGGTAAGATGAGTATTATAATACCTCCAGCGGGAGGCTCAGATATTCAGTTAGTCATTCAGTCTTATCTGACCCTTCACAACCCCGTTCAGGGTTTTCTTGACAAAGATATTAGAGTGGTTTTGCCTTTTTCTTCTCCAGTTCATTTTACAGATGAGGGTTACAGAGTTAAGTGACTTGCCCCAGGGCATACAGATAGTAAGTGTCTGAGGTCGGATTTGAACCGACAAAGATGAATCTTCCTGATTCTAATCCTGGGGCACTATTCACTGGGCCACCTAGCTGATCTGGAGCAAGTGAGATAATGTATGCAAAGTTCTTTCTAAGAGCTGCTAGTACTATTATTACTACACACAAGTATGAAAGGCAGCAGCATGAGGTGGTGGATGCTGAGGTAGCCTAGAATTCAGCAAGACCTGGATTTGAATCTTGCCTTTGACTCATACTGGCTGTGTCAACCTAAGCAAGCTGTTTGCCTTTCAGTGCTCTAGACAACTTTCTAAGACTGTAAGTTATAGAGGAGATGCCGATACTCATTGGTAGACCTAATTTCCCCATCAAGGAATTCCTTCTATCAATAAAATCAGAACTTTGGTCCCTGATTCCACATATATGTGTGCATGCACGTATACGCACACATTATAAACTAACCTTCAAATCTACCAAAAGCCTCATTTTTAATTCATTTTCTCCTGTAGAAAATGAGGGCCTTGAACTACATGTTCTTTAGGGTGCCTTCTAACTCTATTTAAATGTGACGATGCGAGTTTTGCTTCTATAATACTCCAGTGAACCAAAAAATCAGTATGTGGGATATTGTTATTATATCAAATGTGCATATCATGAAGTCATATGTAAGCTAATTCTAGAGATAAGTTTTACTTATCTTATTCTGGCCTAGAAGACTTGTTGAGAATGTTCATGCTTGTTCACTGACTGGCTGTCATGTTATGTTGAGAATTTATAGGGAGAAAATTTGGGGCATTCTGGGAAGATGGCGGAATAGGTCAGAAATTTACGAGAAAACCCAGAGCTCTGGTCACCAGCTCTTTAGGAATTAATCTCTCTCTCTCTCTCTCTCTGTCTCTCTCTCTCTCTCTCTCTCTCTCTGTCTCTCTCTGTATCTCTCTCAATCTCTGTCTCTCTGTCCCTGTCTATCTGTCTCTGTCTGTCTGTCTCTCTCTGTCTCTCTCTCACTGTCTGTCTCTGTCACTATCTCTCTCTGTGTATCTGTCTCTCACTGTTTCCAGTCAGGGTTGTTTTTGAGGCTCTTTCCCTCACTTTTCACAATCGAACTGAAAATTGGCAATGTTGCCAGTAGTCTATTTTTGCTACTGTAAGTCCCTGGTTACTCCCAGTTTACTTCTATTTATTGTAGTGGTATTCTGATTTCATGCAAAAAGTTTGAAGGATGTGGTCCAGTCCCTGTATCCTCACAGACTTTATTCAGAAAGAGGATCCATTGTAAAGACTGAATGCCTTCCATTGTGATGTCTACCCAGCCCACAAGAGTGCTCAGTTTTACTCTGTATAATGTCCTACCAACTTGAACACTGAGTTTAAATCACAGAAGCATAAAAGGACATTTTGTGGGCTGTAATTAATGCACAGACCTAAACAGATTAGTTCTGAAAAATTTCCCCTCCTTGCAAATCTGCTTCTAGTGAGTGGCTTTTAATCTAGCTTTGACATAAATAGCTATTGAGGAACCAAGGAAAGACCAGTACCCAGCTCACATGCAAGAAAATGTGGGCTCTTTTTCTTTCAAAGTTGCCCATTGACTGGCATGGTTGTGCCCAGATAATCTCTGATGGTGTTGCATAACTTTTCAAGGTTCTAGAATGGAGTAAATTTATAACCTTGTTCCTTGTTTACATCATTTCAGTCAACGTTGTCTATAGTCATTTACCTACCTCAAGTGGATTTCTGGCAGAGGAATGGAAGTGAGTAGTGTTTTGGCTTAGTTAATTGCCTATACATCTCATGGCCTGGGCTCTATTTGGATATATATTGGTTAAAACTAACCTAAGTGGGGATACTCCATTTCTGAATGACACATGGTACATCTCATGAACTACTCAACTGTTCTAGCATTAGTTTAATGAATATAGGGTGTAATTAAATTTGTAGTGCTTGTTAAAATGAAAATTCATGAGATGAGATCAAAGTGATTTAATTGGTAGAAAAATTCTTAATAAATAGTGCCACAGAGAGGAAGGTTGAATTCCATGGAGACCTTATTGATTGCTGTAAGTTCCATTGGGATAGTGTGGTCCAGGGTTCTTAACCTTTTTTTGTGTCTTGGTCCCCTTTGGCATCTGTTGAAACCTATGGACCTCTTTTCAGAATACTATTTTTAATTGCATAGTTTAAAAAAAACCACAGAATTGCAAAAAAACAACAGAAAATATTTTTAAAAATTCATTAATTCCTTAAAATATCTATCCACAGAGACCCTGGAGTCTGAAATACCAGGTTAAGGACCCCTGGTCTAGTTAACAAGAACCCCACAAATGGTTTAGGCAGCATTTGCCTCATGTAAGGTTAGCACCTTCCCCTGGGTTCTTCTTTCTTTGATGGTCATTTTGGAATATAAGGTATTCGGCGTAATTATCTCAGTCTCTTTCTTCCTCGCTTTGTCTCCCTAACTCATTTTTTCAATTTTATTTCTGTGTCAAAGAATGCTAAAATAGCAGATGAAGAAACACTCTTCTCTTCCCTTGGTACTTTCCCTCCTAAAAAGTAATGTATAGCAGGGCTTGTGACAAATTATGATAGTATTATAGAATATTAGGAATTGAAAATTGCTAATGACCAAGAAAGAAAATGACTTTTCCAAGGTCATATAGGATGGGCATAGAACTCAAGAGCCCAGGTTTCTTGATTCCCACTACAGAGTTTTTTTTCTTTTCTATTCCCTATACTGTAATTATGAAAATGTGGTACATAAAAAGAAATATAAAAAAGAATTCTAATCTGAACATGCTTTACAGATTAGCTTCTATGTTTTGGATATCTCCATAGAAAAATTTCATTTATGTTCAGTCATGAATGTACAATTTGCCTTGCTCAGAATTCTTCAATTTTGGCAGTGATGACACTGAAGCAAATTTTCTTTCTGATGATATCTAAAAGAAGCCAGTTTCACTATATGTTCCTGAATTGGAGTGGTGCATCCTGGGCCATCTCCAGTCATCCTGAGGAATATCAGGTCACTGGATTCAGATGGCTCTGGAGGAGAAGTGAGGCTGGTGACCTGCACAGCCCTCCCTCACTCAAAACATAGTCAAGTGCAAGTCATGTCATTATTTCTCTGATGACATGGTCTTCAGCAACAAAGGACAAATATGATGATGACAGGGGAGCCCATTAGTCTGGACCACAGAGGCTTATGTGACTTGCTAGGATAGACTGGACTTGTTTCACAGCTTTGAATTACTGTGTTTCTTACCCCACTCCCTTGCTGGCATTGTTTTTCCAGTTCAGGTGTAATAGTATTCCATTACCTTGTCTTTGGTTAGGCCTAAATATTCACCTGCTGATGAAGGCTGATTAGATGAACCCTGCTGGGCTGTCTTTCTGTTTCTTGAAACTGGGGGATACCTCACTAATCTACCTACACTAGAAGGCTTATCTCCACCAGGCAATTATCCCCCTTGGTGCTGTGATTAAATGACCAATCGTATTTATTATATAAACGACTCATATCCATGACTGTACTTGGAGTTACCACAGTCAAACGACTTGAGCAATTTCTAAATCTTTCCTAGTTGGTGGATATTCCAACATTGTTCTGTGTATCAGAAATGGCCTATTGTTCCTTGGTATGTCCTTTGTCCAATAAAAGGGAACAAGGCTATAAATTTATTCCATTCTAGAACCTTGAAAAGTTATGCAACACCATTAGTCAGTGACGGATCTCTGTTAGTAGATCCATAGCATGCAGCAAACGTGGCCAGATTGCTACTCCATGTGCATTTGGGTATTTTATATAGATAGCCCTCACTCTCTCAAAACAAAGTCAAGTGCAAGTCATGTCATTATTTCTCTTATGGCATGGTCTTCTTCGGCAATGAAGGATGAACACACACACACATCGCTTTATAAGAAGTCACTTAACTTCTCAGTACCTGAGTTTCCCTCAAGTGTAGAAATAAAGGGTTGGACTCGTTGACCTCTGAGGTCCTTTCCAGTTCTGTGATCTGATGATTTAGAATGCATTTATTCAAATTTCCCTGTTGTTTTACTCCTGGAGAGCAAAACCATAATGGACTTGAGGAACCATATGCCTTCTGAATCGAATTACCTTAACCAGAGCAGTTTGTCCTGATGGAAAACTGTAGAAAAATAGTAAGAAGCTTTAAAAAATTGCTAAGGTATTGCATACACTGATTTTAAACAGATTTTAAAATGACTAGAAATCAACGACTGAAAATCTATGTATGTAGATTTATCTCCAGCCAGATTTTGAATTCCAGGACAATCTCTCACTGATTCATAAGTGTATTTGAGTCTTAGTTACATGACCTTGGTTAGTATTTGTAATAATAGTGATCAATTACATTTCAGCGTCATTTAATATATATAATGTGCTTTTCCACAATATTTTGGTGTTTGGTTGTAATAATATGATTAGCTCCATTAGAGAGGAAGTGCTTTTTCTTTGGTCAGAGAGCCAGAAAATATCAGCACCAAGTCTCTTGACTCCTCATCTAATGTTCTGCCTGCTGTATTAGGCAGAACCTCAGGTCCTTCACTGATAAAAGGAGAATAATCATTCCTTTCAAACTTATTCCACAGGTAGATTTTTTTTTTTTAGTCTGTACCTATGGTTTTATTGGTATGGGGACTTCCGATCCTGGAGATTGTCTCTCTTCATGAAGGCTGGTGAAAGGTTAGTCTTGAAGAGTTATCTGGTGGAGGAGAGGGTAGGCAATTTGCATAGGGACACACTGTCAGTATGTGTCAGAAATGGTCTTCTTTGGCAATGAACGATGAACACAATGTGTCACAAAAGAGACTTGAACTCAGGTCATCCTGACCCCAAGACTAGCCCTTTATCCACTATACCATGTTGTCCCTCACAAAATGGATATTTATTTTAAAGCGTAATTTTGTGCACATGGACTTTTCTTCTGATATATAAGAAGTCTGAGGATATCAGACGTGCAGTTGTAGCTCAAATTGTGCTTTCTAGTTCACTTTCTGAAGCTTGAATCTGATTCTCATGTTTTGTTTTTTGGGTGTGTGTGTGTGTAATTTCTTATCTTTTTTCTCCCAGCAAGGCAAGTGGTTACACAATGCCCTGATTTTAAATCCAGCCTCAGATACCAGATATGTGACTTAACCTCTGTTTGCCTCAGTTTCCTCAACTGTAAAATGGGAATACGAATAGCACCTACTTTCCAGGGTTTTAGTGCCATGGCCTGGCACATAGTAGTAGGCATTAATTTAATAAATGTTTAGTCTTTTCCCTTCCCTTCTCCCATCAGCTATTAATTAGCATAAGTTAATATCAGAACAACACAGATGAGATTTCTTGCATTAGTTTTTGCATAAGAGTTAGGGCATTTTTAATGGCTAGGGGGAGTGTCACACAGTGGCAAGATTCCTGTGAGTCAGGTGAACTGGGTTCCTGTCCTGAATCTGCTCCAGTCCATCTCAATGACCTTGGGAAGGTTCTCTGCTCCTCAGGGGTTATACTCTCTCACTAAGGACCCTTCAGCACTAACATGCTGACATCTAGTCTCCACAATAAGTCTGACTGCATGGGAGGAATGACCCCGACACCCCATACCTTAGTTGCTTTTTTTGGGGTGGGATGGAGAATTTTGTTTGCTGTGTTCTTCTGTCCTCAATGATAATGAATCAATGAAACGTTTCCATTGTTGGCAGCATCAATCATGGAGACTCCAGTGGCTACACAGTGGAGGGTGCAACCAACCTCAGTTCATGTGCTGTGTCTTTGGAGGTAATTGGACAGAGACATCTTCTACAGGAAGAACAGAAGACAATAGCATCTGACTCCTCACCCCACCCAGCTAAAAAAACACAAGAGAGCAGCATCTCTGTCTCCATGCCTTTGGCAGAACATATCCAAGATGTTATCCAAACAAATCATTCCTTGGCTGGTGAAGACGGACTCATCCAGCATGGTAACATAGGGGAGCCCATGCCAGACACTCCAGAGGAAGACCCAGTGGGACTTGCCCCAGTGGCAGATAGCCATGTGGAGACCAGCCTGGTCACTACTATTGTTACTGCTGATGATGGAAAGAATGCACCTAGGGAAGGGGGCAGGGACTCTTCTTCTGATCATGTTACCTTGTTCCAAGGGGATCTAAAGGCACATTCAAGGATATTGGAGCCATTAAAACCAATGGCACAGCTGTCTGGGAAGGGCGATCCACATGGCAGCTCCTCCCCCCCTGGGAAAGAAGCCGGAGATCATGTTACCACTGAAGAGGCCCAGCAGAATCCAGAGCCCCTGAAAACAAATCATGAGCCCCCAGCTGTAACCCAGAGAGATCAAAAGAACACAGATGAGGTAGATAGTCTGCTGCTGAAGCAGGAGACCCTGTTGTTGAATGACACTGCCCCAAGCACATCAGATGGAGAGGAAGGCAAAGTGCTTGTGAAACCTCAGAATCTGGCTGATGATTCCGAAGTCCTCAATGCCTGCTGCCAAGATTTTAAGGATGTAGAAATTACCCAAGAAACTAAGGCAAATGCTGCTTCTTTGGAATATATTCAAGAGCCAACAGTAACTAATCTTCCCCTACCAGCTTTACCCCAGAATCCTGTCCTGGACCCAAAGGCCAAAGGTCCTTCAACGGAATCTATGACCATAACTGATGTTCCAAACCCCCTTCAGAGTGGGACACAAGAAACATTATCTGATAAACTAGACCCTAGGGCTGAAGGAGATGGGCTTAAATCTGTACTTTCCCAAAGAGAAGAAACATATCTGATTTCCAATATGGATTCAGAGAATACCTCAAATCTAGCTGTTACTGTTGCTGAAATAAGACCCAATTGTTTGGCCACAGAGACTCCCATTGTTTTGGCTACTGAGGCTCTTCCAGATCCCACAAAAGGGTATCCCATGACAGATGTAGAAATGGTACTGGAGAATTTAGATTTAAGTGACGAGAGTCAACATCCTGAAATGGGACCTAGGGAAGATCCTGTCCATTTATCTAGGGATGAAATAGAAGCTCCAACAAATGAAGGAAAAGCAGAGATAAAACAAGTAGCAATCCCCACTGCTGTGTTTTCCAGTGAATTGAATAAAAGCCTTGGGGGAGAGCTGGAGTTGAATGATGGCCAGGCACTTGTTGATGTTGAAAATCAAAATGGCACTAGAAAAGAAAATCAAAGCAATAACTCTCAAGAAAAGGAAGTTGTTGCACAGGATACCAAATCCACAAAACCTGTGCATTCAGAGGAGGAGATCTCACTTGATTCCAGTGACAGATCCAGTCAGGAAGTGAGTGAAGCAAATCTCATAAATTTGGAGTCCAGCTTGCTTCACCATCAAGACTCAGCACAGTTGCCCAAGGATGCAGGTCTCATGGAGCTGGAGCAGCCTGAGAGTCAGTCAGAAAGCTCAGCATTGTTCTCCCTGGTTTACGATATGACGGATGGAATCTGTACTGTCAGTACACGTGGCCAACTGCCTGGGCACTGTGGGAGCAATAGTGTTCAACCTGTTGAGCAGGATGGGGATGATGGGCAGGCTACTTCTAGAGAAACTATTCTGGAAGTTACAGGTCTAAAACCTGAGCTCCCAGATACTCTGCAAGGTCCTGAAGGAGGAGAAAGAATGGAATCTGTTCCTGTTGCAGAGCCCAGGAAATCTGGTATGTGTGTGTCTCCAGGAGGTGTTGTTAACCCTGAAATCCAGGAGGCTGAAAGTAAAGGACAAGGGAATCAATCAACTAAGATGTCTTGTAGCAAGGATGCCAAGAACCTACTGGTACCTACGGTTGGACCTTTAAGTACTCCAGCAAATGAGGAAATTGGACAAGAATTTAACCCAGATGTGAAAAAACATCCTGATAATGAGCCTCAGGGGCCAGTGCAGAGTCAGCAGGGAAATACATCATCTGAAGGTAACAGCAGGACAGGCATCACTCAGTTAGGAAATCTTGAACCATCTGCAGGGACTTGTTTTCAACAATCTCACTCATGTTCAGAAGCTTCTGTCTCAACCAAATTCATTGATAACACCTCTCCTTTTGAAAGTAGGAAAGAGACTTCTCCAGCTGGTCTTGAAGGAGTGAAGCCCAGAACTGAAGAGCCCTCAAAAACCTTACCACCCCGAGAACTGGGAGAAAACTTGAACCATCCTTCTCCCTGTGGTGGACAGGAGCCAAATCCAATATCAGAATTCCAAAATATGCAGTATGAAGAAAGTCTGGATGATATCCGAAGTTCAGGTACACATGATTCTAAGGAAAAAAATTTCGACAGTCCTTCAACAGAGGAATTAGACTCATCAGCAATAACAAAAGAAAAGTTGCCCCTAGTGATGGATCAAGAGAAACCGTGCAGTGGCGACCAGTCCTTCAGTATTTCTTCTCCTGTTGAGGTCAGTTTAAAGGACTCTTCTCTTGCAGATAACTTAAATGTTAAAACAGAAGAAAGTTGCTGCACTAGGCAGATGCCTGACAAGCCCCAGCAGGATAAGGAGGATGCTTTGATCTCAGACACTCAGCATGAAGAAACATGCCAAGAAAATGAGTTTTCTAAGGCAGCTGACATGCATGCACAGTTCAGCGGCTTAGGTAATACAGAAGAAGCAAGCGACAATGAGGCAGGGGCTCTGCCTTGTTATCTGGGTACACAACCATCTATTAAAGCAGCTGATGACATTCAGCTTGTTCCACCAGCTGGCACACTCAACAGTACACCTCCTGATACCCCAGAGAAGGTGCTTGATGAAATTTCAAATAGCAGTCAGCTTCGATTGGACACACAGGAGAAAACTGAACTTCCAGCCCCCTCAAACCAGGAGATTCAAAGGCATCTGTCACTCAGTAGCAAAATCAGCCCCCAGGATCATGTCAAACAGAATTTTGAAAGTGTATCTGCTGAAAGAGGAAAGAATGTTGACCAAGTAATTCTGGCTACATGTTTGGCATCACATGAGCTTGGAGAAACTGTTCCAAACAAGAATTGCCTTCAGAATGAATGCCGTCCTAAGGTGGATGCTGAACCAGTTCCCAGTAGTGGAGAGAATGAAGCCACCTTTGTCTCAGGTAGTCCCTGCCAAACTGGGCAGAAGTCTGGCAACTACAAGAATGACTCATGGCTCAAAAGTGAAATGGGTGGAATTGTCAGTAATGTCTTGAGCGCTTCAGCATGTCAGACCATCTCAGACAGGGAGCAGCTAGAGCTGCCGACTGCTGGGATATACAGGCAGACGTTTGAGGTAGTTCCTGAGAATCTTAACCTCAGTATAAACAGTGCTGTTGGAAGAAAATCAGAAGATAGCAAGACAAAGACTGATTCCACTAAGGAGCCGAGTGTTTCTGATGAAAGTTCCTATATTGAAGGAGAGTCTATGTTCACCTGTAAGGACTCTGGAAATTTACTTACAGATTACCTCTCACCCACACTGAAGTCTGCCCAGGAAAGGGAGGAAATATCTTCAATTAAATACAAAGAAATCCAAACCGAGAGAAGCTTCAAATCCCCAAGGAGTTCCAGAGAAAGTATTCAGAAAATGGCAGATGTCCCCAGAGAGCATGCAGAGAAAAGTATGGAGAAGGCAGGAGATACCTCCAAAGTGCACAGGGACACTTCTGACTGCGAGAGCTCTGGTTTTGGACAAGCTGGCATGATGACGGGATTTCCCGATTTCAAGGCACATATCAGCAAAATATTCGAGAAATCTGTTCTCGGTTCTTTGAACGCTGAACGTCCACAGCTTACATTGCAAGAAAATGATAGGTTTGCATGGAGTCCCACGGGAAAGGACTCTTTGGTGCAACTAAGCACAGAGAAGCATTCACATCATGTTCAAGGAGGAGACTACATCATGATTTCCACTAC
Organism: Potorous gilbertii; assembly: GCA_028658325.1. Lineage (NCBI taxonomy): Eukaryota > Metazoa > Chordata > Mammalia > Diprotodontia > Potoroidae > Potorous > Potorous gilbertii. The sequence goes on along the minus strand of CM053769.1, from coordinate 531,822,743 downwards.
TCGTGTTGGACAAGGGGTAGACAAAAAAGATGAGGAGCAGGATTTGACTTTAGAGACTTTCTCCTGCCAAACAAACCCAAGCAAGTTGACTCATCAAGAAGGTATAGTCACAGAAAAATCCTCAGGCTTAACTGCTCCCATCATGAGACAGAACCTGCTAGATACCAACTTGGAAAAGAATGGAATTGCATCTGATGTCTCACAAAAAGAAAATAAAACAGAAAACTCTGAAACACCTGCTGAGAAAAATATAGGGATTTTATGTGAGCATCAAAAGCTTCAGGGAGGAAAAAAGCAAGGGTTGGCTTCAAGTCTCCCTTTAGACTTCACTGTGCAGAAGACACCTTTGGGAAATGCCACCCTCTCTAAGGGAGAGGAGTATTATGTCATCTCCCAGGTCCATCCACAGATGCCTTTATCTCAAGAAGGTCTAACTCCTCCGGGAAGCCAGCAACAGGAAATACCTCCCAGCAAAAACGTGCCCAAAGAAGATGAACTCTATGCTTTGATTGGCACTGAGCAAACGGACAACAACCCAAGACTTGGGCATGTTGAGGAAATTTCCTCTTCACCTGGGGACATTCCAATCTCTTTAGCTGCAAGCAATGAGCAGCTCAGTGCTCGCATGCCAAGGAATGAAAAGAGTCTCCAAGGTGGTGACAGTGCTCATGATGACTCAAGAACTTTGGAGAGCCCAAGAACAGAAAATGTTCTACATTTACCCAGTCCCAGTGGACTAGTGACACACTCCATGGTTGACTACTTCAAACAGGAGTTAGGTTTGCAGGATCTCCAGTTAGGTGTCTTACAAGAACCTGACTCAATGGTAGAAAAAGTTCCAAAAGCAAAAAGTGAAAATTCTTTTACTAAAGTAGAGTCAGAAGCTCAGACCTCTGAGGATCAGCCCTTAAAAGGCAGCCCTGGTACTTTGAGAATGTCTTTTAGCCCAGGTTGTGACTCAGCTCTGCAAATGAAGCACCCCAGTCAAGGCCCAGAGGCTCAGTGTGGCTCCTTGAAGGCAGTTCTGGGAATGGAGGAGAAGGATTCTTCTCAGTGTTTAGAGAACCAGGCTCAGAAACAACAGACTGACCAGCATTCTGAGCATGAATTCACAGCACCTGACAATGATGACAAGTTACCTGTCTGCTCACCTCCTGGGCCAGATAAAGGACAAGTCCAGACACCCCAAGAAGATGAACTCACAGAAAGGTACTTAAGCCCAATTAATTCTTGTGGGGATCACCGTACCTCTTACAAGATTCTATAGAGACTAACCTGACTAGAAACATCAGTACAGCATATATATGGGTGGGCTTTCAGGGAATCCTATCCCCTTTATCCCACTACTCAGATTCTCATCTATTAACCTTTCTGAACTGCAGCAATTTAGACTTAGAGTCTAAACAACTGAGGAGGGAAATATTTAGAGAATTATGACAATTACTCATTTATCATGGGTTTTCTTCACTTCTTTCAGTTTAATTTAAAACTGTTTTAACGTATGAACTGTTTACTTTATGTCCTGTGGATAGTAGTGTCATAGGTTAGCAGTCATTCATAGAGTATGGTTTTGATTCTAATGGGAGTTCAGATACATGTGTTTTCTAATCTGGATTTGTTTAGGAGGACCATATTTTGGGGGAGATTAAGGAGAGGTTGATATGCTTCAAAAGTCCCTTAGAGTTGTTGAGTGAATGAATTTAATTTTTTTTTTTTTTGTGCATTTGAGTTCAACTGTAGCACGAAGCTTTCATTGGAAAACGTGTTCATTCAAAAAAAAAAAAAAACCAGCTAACAGATTGTACTTATTGCTTTCTTCCATCATCTCAGAAAGAGCCCCGAGCCTGATCATTCTCTTCCTGCCCTGGTACCTGAGAAGGATGCTCTAGATGCTACAGCCACTTCAGCCAAGTCCAACAAGGATGACAAAGTAGAAAGGTACAGTGACAGACCTCAGTTATTTGGAGAATCATCATGCTAAATGTATCATCATATAAGTGATACGTATAAATGAATCATCGTATAAATGTAAACATTCCAGATGTCCTAGAAAAGAATTCAGATCGTTTGACTTTGGGTTTTTTATAAAAGAAGAAAATAGCCACTCTGTGTACTTTAGCACTTACAATAGTAACACAGTAATAGAACAAAAAACCTCCTTTGTTCATTTCCTGGGATGTTAAAAAGGAAGTTTCTTTCACTTTTGAGCTCATTTTAACTTTGAAATAAATTTGCTGAACACTGGTCCAGTTTCTCATTCCATACCCATAAGTCCACTTGCTTGTAGAACTTCACCTCCCAAGACCCTCTCCAGGACTCAGTTTTCTTATTCTTAAAGTGAGGAGGTTGGTCTTGATAGAATAATTCATAATCTTCCTTGGAAGTCTAAGTCATCTGAATCTGTCTAGATCTTGGAGCAAGAAAAAAGACTTGAACAAGTCACTTATGCCTCTATGCCTCAGCTCCTTTATTTTTAAAATACAGGGGTTGGACTTGATGGCCTCTAAGGTTCCTTTTAGCTGCCAATCTATGGAACCCCAGAAGTCTAGGAATCCCAAACCTTACCATCCCCCACATTACCAGCCCACCTCCACTGTGTTTCTCTTGCTGACTGCATGAAGACTCCACCCACCCCCACCCCACAGTAGACCTTTTCTAAGTGAATCGTCACCTAGTATTGTTGAAGAGCCACTGCTTTAAAGTAATTTCCTCTGGGATTTTCTGAGCTAGGAATAGAACAGTGCAAAGTTAAGATACATTTGTGAAGACTGTGAAATTCTTTTAAGGCTTTAACTCTTTTTGTGGTTCTCTGTGTGAATATATGTGTGGCAGATATCAGACTTTTAATTAGTACCTGTGGTCAGTGAGATGCATTGTACCAAACAGCTGCTGGCATTTTATAAACGATTTGATTAATATTTTGCACATGCTTTAAGAATGTACGATCACCTGTTTTTCGAGTCTGAACACTTCTGGCTTCAGAGGCAGCTGCCTTGAGTGGCCTACAATAGAAGCTCTATTAACTTGGTGCCTGGGTGTGCAGGTACCCAGTGAGATGAATGCATATTCTCCATAAACATATGTAAAATTAATCTCCAAATGGAACTTGTTTCTGCTATACACTTCCCCAGGGCCTTTGCTGGTATGTATTTATCACATTCCCACTTGGGCGGAGGAACGTATTTGCTCAGCAGAACAAGAATAGGATTGTTGTTTTTCTTTTTCATATATAGAGATAATCCTAATAATATATTATTATTTGGCCCATCTTCCTGAGTTCAAATCCAGCCTCAGGCATTTACCAGCTGTATGACCCTGGACAAGCCAATTAACCCCATTTTCCTCAGTTCCCTCATCTGAAAATGAGCTAGAGATAAGGAAATGGCAAACCATTTCCTTATCTCTATCAAAAAAACCCTAAATGGGATTATGGAGAGGTGGACACAACTAAAAATGACTGCAACAAATCATATATATATATATATGCCTATATGTGTGTGTATGTAGTGTGTGTGTATATATATATATATATATATATATATATATGCACATGTATATTTCATTAGTTTGTGAGTTTCACTATTCAGGGAAGCATGGGGTCCTGCAGATAGTAGGTATTTAAATATGGGGAGGCATCATATTGTAATGAAAACAGGTTAAGATATGGCATTAGAAGACTAGAATTCAAGTCTGGTTCCCTCACTATTTGGCCGGTATAGCAATGAGCAAGTCATTTGGCCTCCCTAACCCTAATCTTTATGATGAAGAAAATGATGCATGCACCACATACTTTATGGGTTTTTTGTGAAAAATCATTTTGTCTACCATAAAGTACCATTCCATCTGGGAGCTACTAGGCATGCACAAAAGATGCTGGGTGGGTCATGATGATGGACAACAGATGGACTTCCTGACTAACAGATTGGGTCCCATGTGAATACAAATAGCTGAGAGCTTGAAAAATTGATGGGATGAGCTAATAATCTGTTCCTTTGCAACATGATGGTTCTCATTTGCTGTGAATTTATATCATTGAATTGGTTTGAATATAAAATATAAAATTAGTGTTGTAATTACTGATTTTTCAATTTGAACTTAAGTTATTGGATAATTTGGGTCAAAGTTCTTCCAGTTTACAGATGGGAAAACTGAGGAAAGAATGAAAGTAAGAAATCTTTTGAAAGAAGATTAGGCAAGGTTTGGTGAATGATTGAATGTGGAGGGACAGAGAGAGAGAGACAAACAGACAGACACAGAGAGAGAGAGAGACAGACACACACAGACAAAGAAGGTCAAAATAGCTCTGAGGTTTTGAAATGGGAGAATAATGGTTTTATTGATAAAAAGAGGAAAACTTAAATAAGATAGTAGGCTTTAAGAAGAGATGGTGCGTTTGGGTTTAATTATGTTGGATGAAATACCATATATTGTTGTATATGGCTATTTCTTGTCTTTATTTAAAAATCCTTTACAATCTGAGGATAATGACTGTTTAATGAAGCAACAATGATGGGTGCTGGTCCCAAATAATATATGGAATACTGTAACTTAACTATGGGTTAAAATTCTACCTCTGATGCTTACTGTTTGTGTGACTGTGGGCAAGTGACTTAAGGAGAGGGAAGGGAATAAGCATTTGTACGGTGACTTCTGCGTGCCAGACACTATGGGAGGCACGTTTTACAAATATTATCTCATTTGATCCTTGTAACAACCCTGGGAGGTAAAGGCTATTAGTATCTCCATTTCACAGTTAAGGAAACTGAGGCAAACAGGTTAAGTGACTTGCTCAAACTCACACAGCTAGGAAGTGGTCTGGGGTTGAATTTAACTCAGGCCTTTCTGATCTGGGCACTCTATTACGCGACTCTGTGCCTCAGTTTCCCATCTGTAAAATAAGCACGTAGACTAATTGGTCTATGGGTTACCTTCTAACTCTAGCTCTCTGCTTCTATGACCCGTGAGCCTTGCATATGTCCTGATAATGGAAAAAATGTGAGACTTGGGGCTTGAATAATTCAGATGGATGATTGATAATTTATTCCTTTACAATGGACTGTGAAATCTGGCATGAGAGGAAATAGCCCAATTAGGTCAGAGAGCAAATTTTGACTTTTCTTTCTTGCCAAATGTGGTTAGCTTTCACTTGGTGAGAATTATTATAGAAGTTAGTGAAGAGACTTGGTGATTATTCTGTACATGAAAGTAGATGTTACAGAAATGGAGAAGTTGGAGAAGGAAAGATCTCATCTTGCGGCATTGTCCTTTCTGAGCGCATGCAATATTGTGCCCTGTGTTGTCACAGCGGATAGAGCACCAGGCCTGGAGTCCGGAAGACCTAAGCAAGTCACTTAACCTCTGTGTACCTCAGTTTCCTCATATATTCAACAGGGATAATGATATCACCTGCCGAACCAGGCTTGTAGTGGATCTAATGAGACGATAATGATAAAGCACCTATGGCATGCCTGGAACATCGTAAATACTATATCAATATTAGCTATGATTATTATTTCTTAGACTGATTCATGTGTCAGTGATCTGACTACTGGCATTGTCACATCTTTTCCTGTATTTTTCTGAGCATTATCAGATCTTTTCTTTTTCCTTCTCTTTCCTTTTTTTTCTTTTTGAGACTGAATTTACCTCTCTTGCCCAGGTTAGAAGTACAGCAGCCACTCAAGGGATGATCCAACTGCTAATGCACACAAGCTTTGACCTGCTTTGGTTCAAACCTGGCCCCCTCCCTATAGCCCCTTCCTTGGCGGTCACTATTCTGCTGCCGGATTTAATGCAGGCACCCAATTAACTTTAAACCTACTGAAGCTCAGAACTCCCAAACTCAAGCAATTCACCAGAATTATTCATCTGGTAGCAGGCATATACCATCACTCCTAGCTATCAGATTTTTCTGCAAAAGCATTTTATCTCCTTGACTTCCTTTCACTTAAATTTATCTTGGATAATGCTCAGTATGGACTCAGGCTTATCAATCCCTATGTTTTATATCTTTGCATTCTGTGAAATCAATATTTATAGTTTAAGTTTAGAATCTTTTAGGCTCAGGATTTAACTAGTTCTCCAAACAAACAGTTTGAATTATTGAGTTTAGATCTAAGAGAGAGTCTGTTGTATTCCCAGAATCTTAAGATGAGAGAATCAGAAGTCTCTAGAAAGATATGCAGAGAGACCTCTTCTAATTCTTTTTACCCCAAACCCTCACAGAACCAAAGTGGGAAGTGATCAACAAAGGTACTGAGCATATCTATGAGAGAAAGTGGATAATGTCATTTGGGGAAGGGACAGGACAGGACGGATGGGGCAGAAATTCAGTGTGACACCAACTTCTAGTTGGTGGACTTGAGAAAGTATTTGGCTAGAGTAGGAAATATAAATGTCAAATCCAAGGGAGCTGTCAAGAGCAGAAACCAAAGGCTATTTGCCAGACAAGGCAGGATGTTGAGAGGAGCCCAAACTGTATGGAGTCATGTAATAGGAACACCTCCATAGAAAGGCCAGGACTCAGATACTAGGGAGATGTCAGAAATACAGGGACCATGTTTGGAGTTATAGGAGAAATGACAGACTGTATGCCCACCTGTCAAGAGGTGGAGAGGGCTGATTACCACAACCTTTGCATCTTAAAGGAATGTTGGGACCCAGATACAAGATACTACAGACTTCCATTATCACCTTCCACTGCTGTGTGAAAGAGAAGCCCAACTAGCCATCACAAATAAAATGACTGAGAGATCATCATTAGGGCAATTTGGCCAATGGAGAAATCGTAGGCAAATATCTCCTTGCTTGGCAATCTAGCTTGTAAGAATTGGTGCAATGCTTTCTGGAACAACATGATCCTGCCATGAGGAAAATGACATAATATCCCCATGAGAATTTATCTACCATCTTGCAACTTTATGTGGATAGTTGAACCGTGTTATGAGTTCCTCTAGGCAGGGAGAGAGGCACCAGTATTCCTGTGTTACTCAGGCATTTGTACTAATGACGGTAGGTGGGGCACAATCAAGAGACAAATAAGATTCACACATTATTACTCAGATCCTTTCAGGGACCTATGATGTCACCGATCTTGGAGTTCTCCCCTATGATGTGGACAGATTATAAACTCTCCCTCCCTTCCCATCCTGGGCAACTCTTCTTCCTGTTTCCCCAGAACACCTCATTAGACACGTGATAATAAGTTGTTGCTGTTTAAAAAGTGCTTTAGTTCGTTCTACTAGCTAGCTGATCCTCACCGCTGCCTCCTGACATTGGTAGTGAAAGTAGCATCACTGTTTTAAAAATGAGGAAATTGAGACGCTGGTCTTGTGAGTGCCCATGGTCACCTAGCTGTTATGGGGCAGAGCTGGGTCTGCCTTTAGGGCAGTTCCCTCTTCATTTAATACATTGCTGAAATTGAGTGGCATAGTTATGGCTACCAGGCAGAGAAAGTAGGAGTCTCTAGTTTTAAACTGAATTCTGCCCATGGTTCTCTCTTCTTTATATAATGTCTGTTCTTTGTTCCCTCCCTCCCTTCTTTCTTCCTTCTTTCCCTCCTTATTTCCTCACTCCCTCCTTCCATCTTCTATATCCTTCCTCCCTTCCCTCCTTCCTTCTCTTCCCTTCTTCCTTCCCTTTTCTCCTTTCCTCTTTTTTTCTCTTCCCTTCTCCTCCCACCTTTCCTCCTCTCTCCCTCTCCCTCCTCCTTCCTTTTTTGGACAGGCTGATGATTTGATCAACAATCCCTCATGGATAGGATGTTTTTTTCCATGATCTCTATCTGTGTTCTTAAATGACAAAGTAAACCCATCTGAGACTGGAAGAATTTTCAAGAGTACCAAGAGGAATAGGCACATGTAGAAGTTTTATACTTATACACCACATGAAATGTGGCAATATTCATGTGTAATTTCTTATGTTATTATACTCCACTTGAAATTCATTTGGCACAATCCCAGCTGGCCCTATGCTGTCACTCATCTCATTCCCTACAATGACTATTTCAAACTTTTCCTTCTCTCCTACTGAACTTAATTTCACTTCCACACCTAATACTTAGCAATGATTAGCCATGAATTCAGAGGACCCCTGACGAAATGTTACTTACCTCCTGATAGAAAGGTGATTGACTCAAGGTACAGAGAGAGAAGACATTTTTAGACATATCCAGTGCTGTAGATTTTTTTCATCCGATTATGTTTGTTATAGGGTGTGTTTCATTTATTTACTTATTTATTTTAGTTAAATTTATTTATTTAACTTTTTACATTCATTTTCAAAAAATTTTGCGTTCCAAATTTTCTCCCCATTTGTCCCCTCCCCCCACCCCAATACACCAAGCATTCTAATTTCCCCTATCACCAATCTGCCCTCTCTTCTATCATCCTTCCCTTCCCTTGTCCCCATCTTCTCTTTTGTCCTGTAGGGCCAGATAACTTTCTATTCCCCATTGCCTGTGTTTCCTATTTCCTAGTAGCAAGAACAGTACTCAAGAGTTGTTCCTAAAACTTTGAGTTCCAACTTCTCCCCATCCCTCCAACCCCACCCATTCCCTTTGGGAAGGCAGGCAATTCAATATAGACAATACCTGTGTAGTTTTGAAAATGACTTCCAGGGTGTGTTTTTTTAATGGGGGACAAGGAAATCTAAGGAAAGAAGGAGACTAACACCAGAAATGCAAAAAACAAAGAAGGAAAAAAATAGAGCCATTGAAAAAATTTTTTATATGTACAGAAGAAAATCAGGAAGTTCTGAAAGAAGAACAGATGAGGACAGATCTGAAAGTAACATGTTGAATTTACCATAGAATTTTTTTTAAAACAAACTATGTGAAGTAAAAATTCACAATTTCATTTACAATCCTCTTTTTATGTTCTACTTTGTAAATGGAAATGCTAATTTTTAGGTGTTAAGAATAAAACAAGGAAGTTACTAAAGACAAAAACAAAACCAAGACAAAATTAGGAGCATGCCTATAGTTCTTACAGTTATATATCTACGGTTTTGTGATCTTCCCTTCTAAATATGTTCTACCTCTTAACTTCCTAATTTCTGTCTGTGGTGCTGGTCAGCTTGTCATATTCAAATTGTTGGGAGTGGTTTTAACTATCTTCTTACTCTCTCATATTCATTATTTACCAGGCCCTGTGGATTGCATTTCTACAAAATTCTTGGTATTTACTCCCTTGCCTTTCATTTCCATGCCTTAATCCTATTACAAGTATTCATCACCACCTGCCTAGACTATTATAATAGCTGAGTAATAAGTATTCTTGCCTCTATATTTTGCCTCCTCTGATCTATTCTTGGGCAACAGACAGTTCAGTGGTTAGAGCACCGGGCTTGGGGTCAGGAGGACCTGAGCTCAAATTCAGCCTCAGATACTTACTAGCAGTGTGACCTTGGACAAGTCTTTTAAAACTGTTTGCCTTAATCCACTGGAAGAGGAATGGCAAACCACTCCAGTAACTTTGCCAAGAGAACTCCATAGACAATATGGTCCACAGGGTCATGAAAAGATGTTCTTCTGTTGATGACCTTTATTGTTATGTCACATAGATTTCTAAATTATCCCTCCCCTGCCCCAGTCTATGTAGTAATCCTTTTTTTAAAAAAGATAAATATATATACATATATATGTATATTATTCCCCCTATTACATTAAAACAATTTTTTAATTTGTTTTTTTTTTTAAGTTTTGTGTTCCAAATTCTATCCCTCCTTCCTTCCTTCACTCCCCTCCCCACCTCCCTGAGATGGAAAGCAATCAGGTATAGGTTATACATGTACAATCGTGTAAAACATTTCCATGTCAGTCATTTTGTACAAGAAAGTCTGAGTAAAAGAAAAGAATGAAGGAAAGTGAAAGATATGCTTTAGTCTGTATTCAAACAGTATCAATTATTTCTCTGGAGGAGGATAGAATACTTCATCATTAGACCATTGGGAAAGTCTTGGATCATTACACTGCTTAGAATAGCTAAGTTCTTCATGGCACAATGTCTTTCTGGTTCTGCTCACTTCACTTTGCATCAGTTCACAAAAGTCTTTCCAGGTTTTTCTGAAATCATCCCGGTTGTCATTTCTTATAGTACAACAATATTCCATTATAATCATATACCACAGTTTGTTTAGCCATTCCTTAATTGATGGGCATCCCTTCAGTTTCCAATTCTCAGCCACCACAAAAAGAGCTACTATAAATATTTTTGTACAGATAGATCCTTTTCTGTCTCTTTTTCCCCCATGTCTTTGGAATATAGACCTAATGGTGGTATTGCTGGATCAAAGCATATATACAGTTTTATAGCCCTTTTGCTCTCTAGAATATAGTCATTCCTTTGAACAATGATTAAAAAAGAAAAAGAAAAAAACAATTCATCATTATCTATGCCTACTCCTATATCTCATACCCATAGTATGTATTACCCTTTGTAATGAAGCCTTTTAAAGCCCAATCCAGCTACATCTTCCATGTAGACCTTGGATACTTCCTAACCCTTAGTTAGTAATGTTGTTTTGCTTTGAACTTCACTTTCTGAAATCTTCTGTCTTCACACTTGTCTTGTACTTCTCTAATGCACATATGAAATGTGATATACTATATTATCACTATTTCTTTTCTCTGCTTTTCCACCTCTACACTGTGAGTTCCATGAGGATATGGATCATCTTTTTATCTAATGCTTTTATGATCTCCTAATATGTAGAATAACCTTTACATACAGCTCGTATTTTTAACAGATAAATAATGCTGGTTGAGTGAATGAATGCCTCTATATACCTTCATTGAGGATGGAGTGGAACCATAGTTTCCCATGATACTACATAAAACCCTAGGATTTTAGAGGAATGAGGGAGTTCGATTAGGTGACACAATGGTTCCTCCATTTCAATTTTTTCTTATTTATTCTTAAACACTCTCTTTACTCTTCTCCCGTCTTTTTCTTCTACCCTCCCCTTCTTATGTCCATTTCTCCCTCTATTCTCAATGTTTTCTATAGTTAATTTATTAGAACATAAGTTTTACTGATGCCTTTCTCTTTTCCTTTTCTTTTCTTTTTTACATCAGAGTCGTTTCTTTACCCCTCCAGGCTGAACACTCCCTTGTAACAAAGAAAAACGGTTAAGCAAAAACACCTGGCACAAAGACCATTTCTGACAGTGTATATATACAGCAAGAGAAAAGTAATTGTTTGGGGAGCCTAAAATTGGAAAATTTGTTTATATTTCTGAGCCAGACAAGCTGCCCTTGCTAAACATACTTCTAGATTCTTCATCTCACCAATTATGGCCATGCCGGGTCTATCACCACAGAAAGTTTTCTCATTTTGGGGAAGTAGTGAAATTAGGTCCCTGAATTTAGACAGCACAGTTTGAACTACTAGTGCCCTGAACAGCTTGAGCACTCATTGATGCTTGATTTCCTTCAGCATGGCCCCAGACTAAACCATTGGAGAGAAAAAGCTGTGAGGGAAGGGGAAGGAGACAGATGGATTATAATTTGCTGAGAAAATACAGTGTTGGTCCCAAAATAGTTTTGAGACCTTGTTCTCTTGCCTTTTAACTCTTTCTTTTTTTCCTTTTATTCCCCTCCTTGTTTCTCTCTCCCCTTTCTCCTCCACTGCAAACTGCATTCTTGAGAAGAACTAGGTACAGTATGATTTACAGTTTGAGAATAAGTTTTTATATTAGATTATGGTCACAGATATGTAAACTGAAGGAGAAAATACCAGCCTCATTCTCTTTGCACCTCTGCTGAGACCTTAAAGCCAGGTTATTTTTTCAGATTATGGCAAACATTGTCTTCCTTTAGCTTTTTGTAGATTTCATGGCATATTCAAGAGTAGGATGAATTTTAAATAATCTCTTTAATAGAATGGCAGTTATAGTGGAAAAGAAAGATGGGTTCAAATTCTGACTGTTTATTATATGTGTGATTATGGGCAAGTGGAGTCATATTTGGGAATTCTTGTGTCCAGGGCAAATTCAGGGAAGAAAAAGGGCAGAGGAAGGATAGTATGCTCTAGGTTTTGGAGAGGGAATAGTCTGTCTTCTAGAGAGTCTAGCCTATAGCCCCACAACCTGGCTGATGGTCTTTGATCAACCAACTAGAGAAGGTAAAGAAATTAAAGAAGTGGCATTTGGGGAAAGGGTAGATGAAGGCAGATCCTAAGGGAGATACATCATGGTAATGATGTCTTTGGGATTTCAGCCCTTTGTGGGGTAAGGAAGTGTGATTGACCATACAACATGGATTGGGCCAGTGGAGCACTACGAGGCATGAAAAATGAAGTGTGGCTCCCAAGCTCTAGTTATTCTGCCTTAATGATACTTCTATGGGGAAGTAATTTAATTTCATTGACCTTTAGTCTCTTCACCACTTAAGTGGGGGTAGTAATATTTGTACTACTTATATCAGAGAGTTATATCACATCACCTGCCTGGCACTGGGTGTCAAGAAGGTGACCACGGTGAAATGTAAAGCATAGCTGGGGACATGTGACATACCCATCAGGAAAGCCCCTCACCTTGGGTTGGGAGATGAAGAGTTGAGAGGGTTGTTATCCAGGACATTGCCCTAAGAAATATTGATTAAAGTACTATATAAATGTGAGCTATCATCTTAAGATATACTATGATAGGAGCATAAACCAATCCTTATCTTTAGCTATTTCTTTTTTTTTTTAATTTTTTAAAATAAATTTATTTAACTTTTTACATTCATTTTCACAAGATTTTGGGTTCCAAAATTTTCTCCCCATTTG
>CM053769.1:531784841-531809473 GCA_028658325.1 Potorous gilbertii | reverse complement strand
GGGGCAGGGCCACCTCTCAGGCTCAGTTCCCTCAGGGGGTTTATACAGAGATCCTTTGTAGTGGAGCTGGGGTGAAGCTCCAGCCCGTTCTGGGAGTCTCTGGCCGAGCTGCCTCAGCCTCTGTCGCAGCGGCTCCTTCCCAGGGGGTCCAAGTCCCAGAGATCCCCCGCTCCCCTCTCAGCCCGTCTCTCTCACTGACCTGTGCGTCTGTGGGTGGAGGGACCTTCTCGGCCGCCGGAGATTCAGGTCCCTGATGCCTGCTGGGCTCTGCTCGCTCCTCTCAGTGCCGCGTGGCTGGGGCGGGGGAAGGGAGCGCTCGGCCGGGCAGGACTCCGCTCCTGTCTGGGGTACCTTTGCGGTCGGTTCTTCAGGGCTCTCGTCAATGGAAATCTCCTTCACTGTGTTGCTGCGCGGCTTCCACTGTTCCAGAATTTGTCAGGAGTTCTTTTTACAGGGAATCTATGGGCTGTGGGTTCGGACCTAGCATAGGTGAGTCTTTCTACTCCGCCATCTTGGCTCCGCCCCCTCTTTAGCTATTTCTTAAACAAATGTATTTGTTCCCATGTTAACTGAAAATTAAATAATAGGATTGCATCCCTTAATTAAATCTCAATTTAGATTCTTTCAGGACTAGGAAACAAGTGTCCTGCTCTCTAGTTCTGTCTCTTCTACTACTCAGTTATGTGACCTGGGTCAAGCCTATTGACCTCTCTGTTCTGCAATTGTATTGTCTATAGCATGGAGATGATAATATCTGTTCTATACCCCAGGGTGGTTATGGGAACAAAACGAGATAATAGAGAACAGTGCTTGGAAAAATAAAGCACTGTACAAATGGTATGTATCATAATGAAAGCCTTGCCTAGAAACAGATGTAACATGTTTGCAAAATTATCTCTAGGGCTCAGAGAACTTTTTGAAATGTATCTATCTTATAGCTTTTGCAATCTGTAATTGAAAGAATATTCATTTTGGAATATTCTCTGATGTATATATATGTATGTATATATATATATATGTGTGTGTGTGTGCAACTAAGTATGTGTGTATGTGTATATATATATATATATATATATATCACACATATATACATATATGTCTCTCTTGGAAGAACCAAAGGTCATAGAAACATAGATTCAGAGGTGAAAAGAACCTTTGAGATCATCTAGTTCAAGTCCCTCATTTTATAGATGAAGAAACAGAGGCCCACGATGATTAAGTTGCCCAAAGTCCCACATCACTAAGAGATGCTAGATCATTTTTAATTAATGCTTGGTTTTTACAAAAGACATTTCTCTGAGTCCTTTCCTTTATGTTCCCAGAAAGCAATCCTTCATAATAAAGAATTTAAAATAGAGAAAAAATAATTAAAACTGATCCACACATTGAAAAACATCCAATATTACATGAAATATTACACATGCAAGGATGTTATCTCCTCAAAAGAGCAGGCAGAAGTATCTTCTTGTAATGCTTTTTTTGGAGTCAAACTTGGTCTTTATAATTTCACAGCATTGAGTTTCAATTTTTTGTGGTTATTCATTTACATAGTCAGGGTCACAGAGTCATTTTATATATATATATATATTATATATATGTATAATATCAATATATATACATATATATAAATATATAAAATATCAATATAAAAAAATCAAGAACTAGGCAATATATATACATATATATATATTGCCTAGTTCTTGATTTTGAGTCAGTCCACATCTTTCTATACTTCTTTGTATTCATCATATTCATTCTTCCTTACAGCACAATAATATCAAGTTACATTCATAGACTACAATTTGTTTAGCCATTTTCCAGTTGATGGGCATCTATTTTGTTTTTGCTTCCTTACTACCATAAATTGTATTGCTCTAAAATTTTTGGAATTATAGAGACCTTATTTTTGTCAATGACCTCCTTGAGGGATAAATCTAAGGGTAGAATCTTTGTATCAAAGATTTTGGATATTTTAGTCATTTTATTTGAATAATTACAAATTTTCTAGAAAGGTTGTACCAATTTATAGCTCTACCAACAATGTATTAGTGTGCCTGTCTCTTCCCAACTCCTCCAACATTGACTCTTTCCATCTTTTGTCATCGTTACCAGTTTATGGGATGTGAAGTATTTGTTTTGATTGATCTTTCTTTTATAATCAATAATTTGGAGCATCCCATTTTTAATAGTTAGAAGTTCTTTTGAGAATTATCCATATCTTTGGCTACTTTTCTATGGGAAAATAACTTTTATCCTAATTATTTATTTAGTACCTGCTGAACATTTATAGAAGGGGTGGTACTGCCTTTTAGAGGAAATGCCATGATAATCCGGATCTTAAGGTTTATGAAGGATCTGAATGCAGCAGCTTATACTACTCGATCTAAAAGACTTAAAGGGACCCTGTTTAATCACACTGTTAACTAAATTCAGCAAGCCAACATGGGAGGGGAAGAGTATCCAACAGCCATTTGAAAGTCTTGGGGGAATTTAGAATTCAAGGTGGTAATTATCCAAATTAAACATAGACACATCACTCCCCCCTCTCTTTTGGAACCTTTAATTACCATGACCTGGCGGAAGCTCTGACATCAGGTTTGGATGCGGCCTTATTTTTAGCAACAATATTTTGGGACAAGCTATTATTTAGGAGAGAAGTGGCCTCCACAGTGGACTATGCAAGTCTGAGTACTTTGGGCATAGGTGCCCATTTTTTTGCTATTTAAAGAATAAATGGAATAAATCTATAGGAGACATACTCTAATAGCCTAGACAATATTGTTCACTGTCTGGTATAGATTCATAGATTTATGGAATGTTGGAGCCAGAAGGGACCTTGGAGGTCATGCAGTCCAACTGATTCATTTTGCAAATGAGGAAACTAAAATCTAGAGTGATGAAATAACTCACCCAAGTATTCAGAGCCCAGGCAATTTAATGATAGTGGTAAGAATGATGACAATATTATAATAACAACGTTCATCTTTGGCTTTAAGATTTGTGAGGACTCTATGTAGGTTAACTCAGTTGAGCCTCACTACAACCCTGCAAGGAAAGTAGTATCACTATCACCATTTTCCAGTTGAGGAAAATAAGATACAGAGAGAGGTTTGTGTAGGGCTTCATGACCAGTAAGTGTCTGAGGTCCTCCAACTCAGGCCCTCCCGACTCCAAGTCCTGGCCCTGGCTATGGTACCACCTAGCTGCCCCAACTGGAGGGGGATATTACTGTTGGAGCTATCTTTATAATGCTGCTTCACCTAAAGGTCAGCTTCTTGAAACCAGGATCTGTGTCTAATTTCATCTTTGTCTATCCTCAGCATGCAGCACAGGGTCACACACATGACAATTGGACCATTAGTATTTGTTGTATTGATTTGGCTATTGTATTGACTTGTATTGGCTGTTAGCATCAAGGTATAATTAGATTTAAAGGTGGAAATTGGTGAAAATGGCAATGGAATCTTTTTTGTTGTTGCTGGTCAGTTGTTTTTCATGACCCCATTTGGGGTTTTCTTGGCAAAGATACTGGGGTGGTTTGTCATTTCCTCCTCCAGCTCACTTTACAGATGAGGAAACTGAGGCAAATAGGGGTAAGTGATTTAAAGAGGAACTCTTTGTTTAGCCTGGTATTTAATTAACCCCAGAAACAAAAATGTGTTTGGTCCTTTGAGTTATTCTTAAATTCCAGTCCTTCTTTAAATCCTTCCACAATCTGGCTCCCACTTACCTATATTTCAGATTATTCTATTTCATGCACTTCTAGAGAATTACTGTTATTCCCTGATCTTGGTCAGCTGTCTTCCACCTTGATGCATTCATACAGTTTGCCCCCTCATGCTTAGAATGTATTCCCTTCTCATGTCTACCTGTTCAAAGTTCTTTTTCTTTGAGGGCTGCACAAAGATTTCCCATTTTCTAGAGCATCACTTATTCCCTAACTTTTCCTGAAGCATTTTGTCTGGCTTCTCCTTTTCCTCCATCACATAATATAAAGATTATGCTTAATCTGTGAGTGCATAAAATCTCCTCCCACCCCTATTCCCCATTATCCACAATAGAATGGGAACCTTCTGTAGTACCTTCCACATTGTCTTGTCCATAATAACCACTAAATAAATGTTTGCTGAATTGAAATGAACCCCTTACAGAGGACCCATCAATCATTTAACAAATATTTTTGGGTTCCTTCTCTGTGGTTAAGTGACAGATACAAAGTAATTGAAGTTACTACCCTTACCATCAGTGACTTTAGATTGAGTTGGGGTGAGAAGATTGGCCTTTGTGAACAGATCCTACAGGACAGGACAGGACTAAATTATGGGAATGAGACCGTGTTGCCCAAAATTCAGAAGAGGGAGCTCTCTGAAGGTTAGGGTAATCAGGAAAGGCTTTCTTGAGAGACAGGGCTTAATCTTGGCTTTAAAAACCAGGCTGGGTTTTTGTGAGGGAGAGGCAAGAATTCCAGATAAGGGGATCAGTTTGAATAAGCCATAAAGATAGGAATGAGCATAGCAGGAAAAATAACAACTTTAAGGGTCAGGGCAGTATGTGCAGTTGTTGACTTTCACATAATCATATAGTCTCTGCCAGTTCTACCCATTACCCCATGCACTTGGCACAATGCCTGGACCATAGTAGGTGTTCCGTAAAGATTGGTGGGTTGATTGATTCAGGAGTCCCCTGTCTGCACTCTCCCAGCCTCTGAGACTTGGATGGCTTCTCTTCTACATAAAACCATGCTTTTCAGGGTTTCCTCGGTTCTCCCCTAGCTCACATCTAGGGGTCTGCTGGGTATATCCTGGGGACCTCGTAGCCCTGGGCCCCTGCTCTGCACCACTTCTCCAGAATCTTTGATATGAAATTACATAGAACTTCTGACATCTGTTATTATTTTTCCTGTGTCTGATCTAAACAGGACAGACTCAATTCTACATTTTCAGAGTAATTTTACTGTATTCCCTTTCACCTACTCTCCATTAAGGCTGAACCAACCTTGCTGCTCCTGGGATCGGCAATCCCATCTCCCACCTGTGTATCTTTTCAGATATTGTTCTGCATGCCTGGAATGCACTCACTCTTCTTTGGAACTCTCACCTCATTTCAAGGCAACATTTAGCCTACCCTTGATATTTCTAGCTGACAGTGCTCTCTCTCTCTCTCTCTCTCCTTAATTTATCTTGTATTTATCTGATAAAACATATATCAAGAGTTAAAAGAATGTAAGCCCCTTGAAGGATTATTTTTTTTTATTTTATCTTTCTTTGCTTAGCACTTAGTACAGCACCTTGGACAAAGTTCATGTTAAATAAATGCTTATTGTATTGAATTTTAATACTATCTTGAATTGTATTTAATTTAAAATTGAATTTTAAACACTTCAGCAAATGTATAGGTACTTTGTACAAATGTATAATGTAAAGGAATATTATTTATAGTAGGTGTTCGTTATGGCCACATGGAATAAGAGATAATATGTTAATCTATATTGATACTTCCCTCCTACCCCCCAATACTTGCCAAAATTAAAATATAAACCAGAAAAATACTTTTGATACATTGAGAGGATCATTTATGGAGGATTTCTGAAAAGACACATATGAAATATTGTACAAGGTAAGAAGGTGTGAAGGGATTTTCAATATGTATTAGTGGAGGGAGTTTCCACCTATGAAATGATGGATTTGTCAAAGTATAGTTACTTTTATTAAAAAAAAAAAAAAAAGGAAAGCACTAAAATTTGGTTAGGAAATAAACCTCCTAGAAATATTTCTTTAATAAATTCAAATTTGACATATTTCAACTTATAGTATACTTTCTAGTAAAATAACATGCTTTATGTTTCTGAGATAGGAAATATAAGGTTGACTAAGTAGAGCAGGTCTTACAAATTATGTCATTGCTATGGACTCTCCAATTTGAGGCACCAATGAAACTGGAAGGTAAGACTGGCTACAAATGGCAAAGCATAAAAAGCAGACCAGTCAAGCACCGCAGATGGTAACAATTTTGTCTAAAACTACTTTCTGGTACTTGCCTGGTATAGAACTAATGCTACCTTTGTCCTGGGCTTCATGTATCATATGTTACTTCTCACATCTTGAGATTTGTAGGTTTTGACCCTGATTCTGGTTCTGGAGAAGGAAATAGCAAACCACTACAGTATCTTTGCCAGGAAAAGCCATAGACAGTATGGTCCATGGAGTCATGTAGGGTCAGATATAAGTGAATGATTGAACAACATTCTGCTTCAGGCTGTGCCTTCTTCCACTGATCCTATTAGGGCTTTTACTTCTCTGTTTTTTTAATCTTATCTTATTAATATCATGATTTTGAGACCTACCTACATGGATGTTTCTCAGCAATAACCCCCTCCTCCCTAAACCTGAGAGGATTCATTCAGTACCATGGTTCTCCCATAGGAGAAGGAAATGGATGCATGTTGACTATTTTGGTGTTTGGGTAGGGGTCTTTTGTATTTTCTGTTGGGCTAAATAAAACCAGTTTAATATTTATGTCTTATTAGACAGAGTCCTTGCACAGGAATTCACTTCCTTTTTAGGGAAACACATAAACTATCATCTGATGTTCCCAGGGGAAACTGTGGGTTGAGACATGACTTGAGAAATTCAGATGTTATCCGGGGAAAGGGGAAATACAATCCAAAGAGAATGTGGAACACTCCAAAAGTTAAGTCGAGTCCGTGTGAGTCCAGAGCTATCATTCTGTTTCATGTTATCCTGAGGTTGACAGAATCTAATCCAAGTTCCTATCAAGAGTATACACATAGGGCAAATTTCTTTCTTTTCTATGCACCAAATGAACCCCCCAAAATGTCACTCATTTCATTAAATATTACATTCTTTGTTCTTTTGCCTTAGATATTTCAAACTTACAACTAATATCTAATGACTATATCCACCCCAAAGGAACTATCCTTCTGATAGGAAAGCCTAATAATAATGTGGTGTCATCTCAACCACTGCATTCAAAGTACAATTTGTGTAATGTATGTAAAATACTTTACATACAGTATTTCTTACAGTGCTCACTAAAATCCTGCAAGGTAAGTATTCTTATCCTATTTTATAGATGGGGAAACTGAGGAAAAGAAAAAGCTAAGTGACTTGTCCATATCCATAGAGCTAATAAATCAAAAGCAGAATTCAAACCCAAGTCTTCCTAGAAACTAGTGCTTTGGTCACTATATCCCATTCCTTCCCATCATTCTCACTGCGTGTTCAGACTCCAGTGGAGTTCTGTGAAAGATGATTGACTGTACAGTCTATATGCAGAATACACTCTTTCTTCCTAGGAAAATCAGGGCTTTGGGGGTTAATGTCCCAAAATAGATAACTGTAAAGATGCCCAAACTGAAATCTGTGATGGGAAGATGACAAAAGTTTGTTTAAAAACCAATAAATCTTGCTGTTTGGTAACATGCTCTAACTGTATTTTATTGTATAAACTCTGCCTCCCACTACAGTAGTGAAAGTCCCTGAGCTACCGTCCATTTCTCAAAGTACCCGAATGACACACAGGGGGATGGGGCTGGAAGCAGTCAGACCCTAATACTGAGGCATAGAAAATAAGACTCTTCAAAAATAATGAGCTGGAGGAGATTTGTCTGGGCAAATGACCAAGTGGCTGCTGCATAAACATGTGAGACCACAGTTGGCTGGAAAATGAGAATTCTGAAGGGGAGTGCCAAGTGTGGGTTTATTTTATCAGTTATAGGGCTGCCTTTGTGTGTTATCACCAAAGGAGTTTAGAAAGATCCCCCACAAACTACTGCTAGCCTTGTAAATGTCACATCCTCTGAACCTGGTTTACCTGGGTAATCATTTGATGATGACAGTCAAGAGCTCAGGGAATGTGGGTATGATTGGCCAGTGATTGATATAGTTTTAACTATGAGGGCTAGTGGATCCATAATGGCAGAATGGATTTCCTTGTAAATTGAACTTAAATGTAACTTTCTCCACTTTTCCTTTCCTTTTTCCTTTATTTTGTCATAGGATTATATCTGATGAGCAACACATGTGTGCAAGTTAGCTCTTGAGCCTTGTGGAAAATGAATTAAGCCTCTGCCTTTGTTCTAAGAAAGCCATAAGTTTCTTTTGCAAATCACCAATTGCAGTGCCCAAAGACTGCCATCAATATCAGGCTCTTAGCTTCTCAGTTTTGCCACCTTTTTCTTTGAGGTAGGTAGACAAGTTGCTAAGAAGTATTATCTGGGATGATAGAAAGAGTCATAGAAATATAGAGACAGGTACGGACCTTAGAGATCATCATAGAGAGGGGAGGTGACTGACCCAAAGCCCCAGAGGCAGTTCTCTTTGCTGTTCTTTGCACAAGACATTCCATCTTCCCACTCTGGGCCACTGGTTGTCTTCCATGACTGCCCAACTAAAATCCCATTTTCTATAAGGAGCCTCTCTTCATCCCTCTTCTTGCCAGTGTCCTCTTTTTGTGGATTGTTCTCAGTTTACCCTGTCTATACCTTCTTTGTTCATATTCACTTACCTGTTGTTTTCTCCATTATGGTGTGAGCTCCTTTGGAGCACAGACTAATTTTGGCTTTTGTTTTTATCTCTATTGCTTAGCACGTTGCTTAGAACATAGTAGGTGCTTACAAATGTCTTTTCGCTGACTGACTGATATAAGAGAACCTGGATTCAAATATAAACTGGCTGATTTCATATCCAGTGCTCTTCCCACTTCGTTATGTTTATGAGCAAGACTTGGCTCCTAACCAATTCAAGTCTTTCCATACTAGAGTCTTCAAACCCAAATGATTTATGAGAAGGCATCTTGATATAGTTAAAAGAGCACTGGATTTAGCATCGGAGGACCCAGGCTGGAATCTAGGTTCAGGGTGATAGAGCAAATCAGTGGCTATAAGCTTTTACTTTCTACATCGGTAAAAGCAAGAGACTGGATGAGATGCCCCTAAGGTCCCACCCATGGGGCAGATTTCTTTCTTTTCTATGGATCAAATGAACCCTAAATAAATGTCACTCATTTCATTAAATATTACATTACTCCTGGACTCAGGCCTTGAGTTCAAATTTGGCCTCAAACACTAGCTATTTGCCTCTGGTCAAGTCACCTAACTCTGTTTGCCTCAGTTTCTTCTTCTCTAAAATGAACTGGAGAAAGAGAAAACCCCAACTGGGCATCATGAAGAGTCATAAGTGACTAATTAACAAAACAACACAAACAAGGTCCCTTTTAGCTCAGAATTCTGTTTGCATGCATTTGTATAGAATGTTCAAGAAAGAGAAATTGAGTCTATACAAGGCAGTCAGCTTCTAATATGTTTGGTTACTTTGGTGAATGATGACAGGAAAAGAGAAATCCACCCTCCAAGCTCTTGTGGTTTTCTTCTGAGTGCATGGCTGGATACTATGTGCTAGGCACCCACTCAGCATGAGGCAAACACTTGCTAACTTTAAAATAGGCACCTCGTACTTTGTAGGAGAAATGCTTCTCTTTGAGGAAAAGTCAAACTATAATGGAAGACCTAAATCTTGCTTTGTTTTCTATTGAAAACTCAAAGTTCACATTTTTAAGATCATGTTTAAAGTTCCTTGCATCACTGCCACAGAGTTACTTGGAAAAAAGTGCCATTCCTCGCCAGTGGGAACTTTTGATTCTTTGTCCTAATTCCCTTTTCCTTTAGTTTAAAAGAGTAAGACTAATGGGAGAAAAGCTGGGTTAATTTAGGGATGAAACCTAGAAGTTGGCATATTTAAGACCAGGAACTGCAGAAGTAAGGTTCGGATTGTTCTTTTGATGATAACGCTAGATGGCATAATGGACAGAGCATGAACTACGGTCAGGAAGACCTGAGTTCAAATTTGACTTCAGAAACTAGGTGTGTGATCTATCTGCTTCAGTCTCCTCAACTGCAAAATGGGGATTATTATAATACCTACCTCCTAGGGTGGTTGTGAGGATCAAATGAGAGAATATTTGTCAAGTGTTTATCACAGCACCTGGCACACAATAGATACTTACTAAATGACTTGTTTCTTCCCTTTTCACTTTTCTTTTCCTCCTGATGATCCCTCTTACACAGCCTTATATGTAGTATACAAGCTTTAAATGAAGAAGGATTTTTTAATCCTCTCATCTATCTATCCATCTATCTAATCTATGTCTTGCTAAGTTCTTTCCTCTCAACAACACTGTAGAGGTGAGTGGTATAGTAGCTCCATTTTATGGATGGAAAAAACAAGGCTTGTTTCTCATCTAAGGTCACACAGCTGGTATGTGGTAGATCCAGGACCACAGCCCATGTTTCCTCTCTTTAAGAACATTACCCTTTCCACCATACTGGTGATTCTTCCTCTAAGAGTAACTTTGGAAACCATCAGCCTTCCACATGAAATGTTGCCTGAACATTCTGTCTCCTTGCCCCATTTCACATGATTCAATGAGCTCATTTCAGTAATATCTCCATTCATTGATCAGTGCAGGAACTGGGGCAGTACGGGCTCAGTCTTGTCAGACTGAGTAGGTTTTTCCTGCTACAAAAATAATCAGATGATGAGTTCAATTAAGTTAAACAACTGGTCAAGTTTGTTAGAAAAAATAGTTTTTCAACTGATCATTTGGCATAAATGAAGACTAGAAAAAATAAATCCTACCAAGTTCTCTGAATTTCTGACTTTTAAACCAGTTGCTTTACTGTCATGTGGATTGACCCTACCTCCTGGGAGAGATCTGTTTGCTTAAGGAGCAGCTGTGGGTTTTTGCCTTGGCAAGGTAATCTTGCTTCCTTTGTTTGAATGTTTAACATCAGAGCTAGGCTGGGTTCAGAGGACTAGATATTCTCCACTCAAATCTTTTTCTGGGCCTCTTGAATCTGAGTTTCTAGGAGGGCAATGTAAAGAATGACGAGTTTTAGCTAGTCAAAAAATAGTATCAATCTGGGAGAGTAATACCCCCCGGATTACATTCACTCTGAGCAATCAGGGCCCAAATGATGACCCTGTGGGTTTAGACTGGGACCTACTATTGGCCAATCAATGAGGTTTAAGGCATGGTCCTTAAGGAAGAAATCTAGCCTGTAAACCCCAAGATATCTTTCAAACTTGGAGTGATCAGAATTTATATTCCTTTGAGCAGAGCACCTGCAGGTAAAGGTAGATACCTTATGTGGACTGAGGGAGAGGAAAGAGAAGAGGAGAGGACAGGAGAGGAGAGAAAGAAGGAAGGAGCTTCATTGCCCACCTGGAACCTGCCAATTGGGTCTCCACTGGGGACACCTTGTGCTACTCATAGGTTGCTGTTTGCCCTTCCTTCTCAAGGAAGACCATAGCGTCAGGAAGGTGATGCCATGACTTTCAAGTGAATTAGATTAGTGAGGGAGGGTTTAAGTAAGGAAGGGCTGTACCTTAAACCAAATCACTCTGGCCGTCATTGATTGGCCAACAATAGGTGCCAGTGAGGTCGTTGTTTGGGTCTTGATTACTCAGAGTGAATGTAAATAGCAATTGTTTCTGTTATGGCCAGACACCCTGAGAGTTTTCTCCTCCCATACTGATTTTTTTTGTTTCGACTAAGTCAAAGAGGCCATTCTTTGCCTCATTTCTTACCTAGCCTTAGTCACTGAGTGGGTATTGCCTCTGTCAAACTAAGACCTGTGGAAGTCCTTAACTTAAAAAGTCCAAGGTCTCCTACTGCATCCTGGGCTGTCTTCAGTCATCTTGATCTGTATCTGGCCCCTGCTGAAGGAGAAAGTGAGGCTGGAGACTTCACACAGCCCTCTCTCACTTATATCCAATTCACTTGCAAGTCATGGTATCACATTCCTGATGTTATGGTCCTCTTTAAGAAGAAAGGATAAGCAGCAACAGGAAGGTAACATACTTGGAAGTGTTGTCAGGTATACTTGGTTTTCCAAATGAGACTCTTTGCTGATCAAATAAGACTCCAACCTTCTCTGGTGAAGTGTTTTACTCATAGAGGCCTTGGTGTGCCAAGTTGACTTTGTCTCTGAGAACAGTACTCTCAAGGAAAATTCCAACACTGCGCCTGGAAAATCTGGGTGAGGCTAAGACACCACATGGAATACTGCCCACACATTTTTCTGTGTGTAAATTTGTGTCCAAGCTGACATTTAGTTTTAGCATGGGTGGAGATAATGGCTGAATTTTCTGAAGTCCTGATTCTAGCCTATAAATATTTCTCTATTTCTTTGCCATCCTCCCCCTCTCCCTTCCCCCCCCCCCCCAGCATAATAGTATCTGTTTGTTAGCTGGGATTTTCCATGGAACAATGCTGAACCTCACCTTGCTTTCTCTGAAGGAACAACTAGATCATATGTATAGATTATGATTCCAAATAAGAGCATACTTTTGGAAAATAGTTCCACTAAAAGTTTACTTATAAAAGCATATATGAGAGCTATAGGAAGGGGAAATCAGGTTTTTATTAGCTAACACAAAAGTTGATCCAGTATGACAGAGCCAAGTCAGATGGACATTCCCTAAGCTTCTCAAGCTTTTTATTGACTTAATTTCAAATCATGGGTATTCTAAGCACACAAAATACTCACCAGAAGTTTAAACCTTAGTGAATTAAAAAAAAACAAATAAATTGTTTTCAAATCTTAAACACCCTTAAAAACATGAATCATCTTGACTTGTAACAGTATAGGGTAGGTTGCTATGTGACAGTGTGATATCATTATTAATGAAGTTCGCTACCCGAAGTGTTTGATGACAACCCGAAGAAGCCAAGATGGCCATTTTTAATTTTTTATTTATTAAGCACCTATTACATATCTACAACTGTGCTAAGTGCTGGGGATGCAAAGGATGGCACCAACAAAATAAAACAAAACAAAAAATGGTCACTGCCCTCACATTCTCACGGGCAGGACAACATTCAAACTATAAGATAGATAAATTGATAGTAAATGGAGGTGTTCTCAAAGGGAAGACAGTAGTGGTAGGGGAGAGTGGGACAGGACAAGATTTCTACTGGTTGGGTGAATATCTGATAGCCCACAAAGGAAAGTAGAGAATATGCCATTCTAGTGGGACTTTGGATAATGCAGACAGGTGTTGTTGCTATATGAGGAAGATGAATGCCCTGGTTCATGGAGCTTAGAGTTTGAAAAGTCATTTAGATGCCACTCTAGTCCAGCCATTTACAAAAGGGATTCTTCTATAAAGCTTCTGCTTGCAACACGTACAGTGACAAGCCACTCACTGCCTCCGGTGCTTACTGACTGTGAAAACCTGAACAAATCATTTAACCTCTACCTCAAGGTCCTCAACTGTAGAATGGGCCCATCTCATAGGGTTGCTTTGAGGGTCAAATGAAATAATATGTAAAGTGCTTTACAAACCTTAAAATGCTCTATAAATGCTAGCTAATGTTGTTGTTATGAGCTACCTACCCCATTCCATTTCTATATAGCTTTGATTGTTAGAAAGTTCTTCCACATTCTAAGGGGATATTTGTCACTCTTAATTTCTTTCCATCCATATAATAGAAGAAAAGGTAACTTACTAGGGAGGAAAGAACATAAGATGGGGAGTTAGTACGCCTACCTTCTGGTCCCAGCTCTGCTAATAACTGGCTATGTAACTTGGGGTAAATCCTTCAGTTTCCCTAGGCTTCACTTTCCCTATCTACAATATAAGGGAGTTGAACTAAATGATTTCTAAGGTCCCTTCTAGGTCTAAGAGTATATGATTCTAAAGTAGTGTGAAATCCATAAAATAAGAGCAGCACGGATAAAATGAGTATGCTTTGTTCACCGGATCAGAGAATACTAAGACTGGGGTATATTAGTGTGATGGATGCTTAGCACAAATAAGAGAGCATTTATCGTCTCAAGGACTGGGACTGGCAGGAAATATAAATAGATTTTAAAAGGGTTAGAATAAGTTCCTAAGAGGCGGAGCCATATATGACTATTAAAAGTATCCAGAATTCAATTGAATTTGTTGACTGAGTACCACAATTCGCAAGGATTTTACCTGGGGAGCTTTGGGCAATCAAAAGATGAGGAACATTCCGTCTATGCTTTCAAGCAGTTTACAGACAAGTAAGGTAGAAAGTAACACCACATAGTTCTATAGTCCTTTAGGTTTCCTCACAACAACCCTGTGATGTATAATATATTCTAATCTCTACTTTGCAAGTGATGGGGGGGGGGGTGAGGAAAGGAGGAAGGTAGGAATGGAGGGAAGAAAAGAAGGAGGGAAAGAAAGAAGGACGGAGGGAGGAGGAGAGGGGGGTAGAAATGGAGGGAAGGAAGGGAGAGAGGGAGGAAGGTAGGAATGGGGAGAAAAAAGGAAGGAATGGGGGGAGCTCATGAATGCTATTATGAAGTGTAACAGATGAGTCTGCTGGTATATACATCACTGGACCCAGTTGCTGGTGAGCATTCTTGAAATCCTTGAAAATAGCCAGCTGTTGTTTTGGGAAAGAATAAAGCAAAAGGAAACATACACTGTAAATCCATCAATTGATAACTGTCTCTTCTACTTCTTTGATGTCCCCAATGGTGCCTGGCCCAGTGCCTGTACCAATAGATAAATGACTAGAGGCAGCTGGGTGATGGCAATGGATAGATCACTGAGCCTGGAGTCAGGAAGACCTGAATTCAAATCCAACCTTAGATACTTACTAGCTGTGTGACCCTGGGCAAATCACTTAACCTTGTTTGCCTCAGTTTCCTCCTCTGTTAAATTGAGCTAGAGAAGGAATGATAAACCACTCTGGGATCTTTGCCAAGAAAACCCCAAATGGGCTCACAAAGGGTTGGACAGGGCTGAAACAACAACATAGTACCGTCTACAGAGGAGGCCTTTCCTGATTCCCCCAATTATCAGTGCTTGTCCCTGAAATTATTTTGTATTTATCTATTCTGTGTTTTGTATTTATTTACTTGCGTGTATGTTATTTATACCTAGAAGAGTGTCACCTCCTTAAGAGAAGGCACTATTTTCTGTTTGTCTTTATATTATCAGAGCTTTGATATTATTAGAATAATACCTGACACATAGGTTTTTAATATATGCTGGTTGAATTGAAATGAATTTGAAGTATGAATGGATGGTAATCTATACCAGTTGAGAGAATATTCACACTGATGAAAACACAATTTTATAGAAGTAGATCCAGATAGAATGCTGAGCCTGGAATTGGAAAGAGCTGAGTTCAAATCCTGCCTCAGACACTAGTTGTGTGACTCGAGGCAAGTCATTTGACCTCTATTTTAATTTCTTCATTTGTAAAATGGGGAAAACAATAGCACCTACTTCATTGGAATGTTGTTAGGATCAAATAAGTTCACATATATGTGAAGGCATTTGTAAACCTTCAACTATTTGCTGTATAAATTGTACTTATTATTTAGTGTCGAGTAATATTTACTATCTTTGTGATCAAATGGGATAATAATTGTAAATATTAATTAATGTTTATTACATTTTATTAATATTAATAAAAATTAATGTTATTAATAATTAAATAATTAATGAAGTTTTTGTAAGCCATGTCTGGCACGTCATAATTACATATAAATATTTACTATTATTACTGTAATAATAGTAGTTTGCATTACGCTACAGAGGTATAAAAAGTGCTTCTCTTTTGTAAGGGGTTTGCAGTCTAGTTGGAGACATAGGACAAGACATGAGATAGAATACATAAGACAATAAATTATGATTAAAAAACAACATATGACAAAGACCAGCTTCCTGTAGAGATTAAATAAGTAAGGGTAGAAAGTTCAAAAGAGGCAGCAATCTCTGTGGATTAATGATGATCTCAGAGGATGTGGGATTTAACCTAGACTTTAATGGATGACAGTTAGCCAAGGCTATTCCAAGCAAGGTGGAAGGAATGAAGGAGGAGATTTGAACCATGTATGGAGAGCTTGGGTGGGAGCAGAGGTTTGATGATGGGAAATAGCCAGAAATAAAGTTGGTTAGGTTGGCTGAGACTAGATTATGCAGGACCTTGAAAGCTAGATTAAGAAGTGTCTGATCTTTATCTAATAGACCATGGGATGTCATGGAAGGATTTAAGTTTTTGTAGTCCCTGTCTCTCCAAAGAAAACTAAACCTAAGAGAAGGGAGTGTTCTTTATACTTGACATTTCCCAAAGCTACCAGTACAGTTCTGTGCAAAAGTATGTGTTCAATGTATGAACAAAGGCATCAGTTCACCTCTAGGAATCTAATCTAATGCAGCAAGCATTTATTAAGTGTCTACTGTGTGCAAGGCACTATATTAGGTGATGGAAATTAAAACAACAAGAGAGTTCTTGTAAAGAACTTGCATTCTATTATTGTTTCTGGTATATAATAAACACTTACTGTATGTTGACTGATTGATACTGGTTTACTACATGGAAATAGAGAAGTGTATATTTGCTTATTAGAAGACAAACTAGGGAGTTTAAGATATGCTTCTTGTAAGAGGTGGCCCGTGAGAAGCTTTGATGAAATTCAGGGAGTCAGAGTTGGAGTGGAGGAGGAAGGGTATTCCAGCCATGGGAAGACAGCCTGTACAAAGGCATGGAAATGGGAGAACAAAATGCTGAGTTAGACCAGTTTGGTAGGGTTGCATTGCTTTACCTGGCCATAGGAATATAGACTGAACAAACTTGTAATTCTCTGAGCCCAAGGTGTTTAGTGCTGGGAATCATGCTTGACATAGATTCCCTTTGGGTATTTTTCAAGCTACGCCCCAAGACTACATTTTTATGGAGTTGACCTAATACCTACCAGCAACCAGGCAGGTTGCTAATGGATGATTTTTGTTTAGGGAGGTGCCAATACTTCAATCCCCTGTGTAACTTGCTATCAATTTATCAGTGATTTTATTATATGCAAGTTTCAAACTCAGTTTTTAATTTCCAGGACTTCTCACTTTCAATAGTAAAACATTTTTTTCCATTTGGTAACATGGTCTACTGCTGAGGTTAGGTATATGAGAAAGCAGGTATTAACAGTAGCTAGCTGAAACAACTTTTCCTCTAACTCTAGCCCAGACTGATCTCTTCCTTCTCTGAATTCTTATTCCAGTTTTGATTGCTCGATACTGTAGCTTACCCTATATTTATTTATTTTTAAAATTTTTTTCCCTATGATTGTCTTGTACTCCTTTAGCTGGATGCTAAATCCCTGAGGACCAGGACTCCATGACACCTTGTTCATTGCTGTCCATAGAGTTAGGGGATCAATGAAACTATGTTGGTGATTTGATTGATTATAGTCACTTGGATACTAATATAGCACAAAGACCTTTCATCAATTAGTCTAGTCTCACTGCTTGATTGGATTGCCACCTTTTATTATCTTGTTCACATATCACCTCAAAATTTCAGACTGTTATCTTGATAACAGCAGTCAGTATTCCTAGTTGATATTTTCATGTTGCTAGGAAGTTCCTCTTGCTTATTAGTGCATTAGATATTTGATTGTATGAGCTTTGAGACATTTTCTGTATAAGATCCATGATCAGAATGAGTGTCCCCAAAAGGAGCAATCAAAGTCAAAACTAATTACCTTTAGAGTGGGATGACTAGAAAGGGTGGCCAGAGACATTATTTTATAATGGTTCTAGCCCAGATGACAGGCTCGGAAAACCATTACGCCTGCAGTGATTCATCCAATCCACCATTCATTAGTAATGTGTGTTCCCTCACTCCCATTTATACTACATTGTGGCTTTTTTAACTCATATTTCCAGTTGGAGAGTAGATGCATGCATGCTCTGCTTACAGAGTAGACATATGTTCTATATAGTAACAATGAATTCATATTAACTTGGAAATAAAATCTATATTCTTCAGGCTGCCATTTAAGACCTGCCACAGTCTGCAACTTTCACTCTATGTGGCAGCCAAACTGAATTTCTTGCCATCTCCATATGCATTTCAAGCTTTCTTGCCTTTGTGCCTTTGTTTTCACCTCTTCCAATGCCTGATATTCCCTCGCCCCATATCTACCTGTAGACATTTTACTGATGCTTCAAAGTCTAGTTTAAATACTACTTCAATTCACCAAATACTCATTAAGCCTCTACCGCGTGCTAGGAACAT
The DNA here is from genome assembly GCA_028658325.1 of Potorous gilbertii. NCBI lineage: Eukaryota > Metazoa > Chordata > Mammalia > Diprotodontia > Potoroidae > Potorous > Potorous gilbertii. The sequence continues at coordinate 531,791,392 of CM053769.1, read as the reverse complement.
CACTAGATACTAAGTTATTGTGAATGCGCAATCAAAAATGAAACAGTTTCCACTCTGAAGAAGCTTACATTCTACTAGCATTGGGACGTAACATGAACATAAATAAGTTGATGCAAAATTAATGTGAAGTGATTTAAGGAGGATATCAGGGACATCAAGAAAGTTCTTTTTGTACAATAGAGGCTAATACTTAAACATGAACCTGGAAGGGAGCCGGGGTCCTAAGAGGCATAGGTGAGGAGCAACAGCATTCAGTGCCTAGGAGACTCAAAATGGAAGACAGGATGTCATGTGTGAGGAATATCCTATTGGTCAGTTTGGCTGGAAAATACAATGTAGGATAGAAATTTAAAATTTTACATGAAATCTTTCTTGAGTCTTTTTTAGTTAGAAATTGTCTTTACCCCTAAGACTTTACATATAGTATTGTTTGAACTGATCTTATGTGATTATCTTATTTTTTTGTATTCTGTTTATCTGGGTACACGTCTAAATACCCTGTCTAAACAAATCTGCATTTATTTTTTCATATTTTCTGCTTAATGAATTTGACAGAATCAACATATATAAACATTTCTACATACAAGATCAAAAAATGTTGTATATTCCATCATGGATCCATTAAGAACAGATTTTTTAACAGTATATATTAAATTTTACAAGATAGCACCAATACTGCCCTACTTCTCTGTGTCTCCTTCTGAACTTTCTTCTCTCATGTATATTTTTAAAATATACCTTTTCTTTAGGTTTTTTATCTCTATCACTTCTCTACAACTCTTCCCCCACCTTACAAAGATAATAAATAAACCCTCCCCTATAATGAGTAAGTATGCGCAATCAAAACAAATTCATCCATTAGCCATGTCTGAAAATATATGGCACATTCTGCATCCTATCTGCTAAGAGGCTATAAGCATTCCATCTCACCTGTTTTCTGGAGTCATCATTGGTCTTTCCATTAGTCAGATTTCTTAAGTCTTCCAAAATTTTTTCTTTTATAATATATTGTTACCATATAAATTGTCCTCCTGATTTTTCTTACTTTGCTCTGTTATCAGTTCAAACAAGCCTTCCCAAGTTTCTCAGAATATACCCCTTTTCTCATTTCTTAAGGTACAAAAATATTCTATCTTGTTTATATGCCATAATTTGTTGTTATTCTCCAATTGATGGATCCCCACTTTGTTTCCAGTTCTTTGATGCAATAAAATGTGCTGCTACTGCTGGTGTGTGTGTGTGTGTGTGTGTGCGTGTGCGTGTGCATGTGTGCATGAATACTAATCTTTTGCCTGTTCCTTTCATCTTTTTACTGTGGAGCATGGGGGTGGGAGAAAGAATGGGAAGGATAAATGCCTAGTAGTGGTATGGCTGAATCAAGTGTGCTGAACATTTTAGTGACATTTGCAATACTGTTTCAAATTGCTTTCTAGAATAGTTGGACCATTTCACAGCTTCATTAAAAGGGCATTAATATGTTTTTCCTCCCATATCTCTTCCAACAATTGTCCTTTTCCACTTTGGTCACCTCTGTCTATAGGAAATGTGTGAAGCAGAACCTTGGAGTTGTTTTCATTTGCATACATTTTATAAGTGGCAGCATTTTTTCCATATGGATGTTGATGGTTTGCTTTTCCTCTTTTGGGAATTGCCTGTTTATAACCTTTGACCATTTGTCCTTGGGATAATGGCACTTATTCTTACATATTTGTGTCAGTTTGCTATACATCTTACATATCAAACACTTCTCAAAGAAATTTGCTGCAAATATTTTCTCTTAACTAATTGCTTCCCTTCTAATTAAAATTGCATTAATTTTTTGTCAGTTAATATGTATTTATTAAGTGCTTATGATGTGCCAAGTACTTTGGGATACAAAGAGAGGCCTGTTTTCAAGGAGCTCACATTCTAACAGGGAAGACAGCATGCCAAAAATTCTTATGTACAAGATATATACAGTGTAAATGGAAAGTAATCTCAGAGGAAAGACCCTAGCAGGGGATGGGAAAGACCTGCCTAAGAAGGAGGGATTTGAATTGAGTCTTGAAGGAAAATGGGAAAGCCAGGGGCACAGGTGAGGAGGAAGAGAGTGCATTCCAGGCTTGATGGACAAGCAGTAAAGAGACACAGAAACCAGAGAATGGAATTTCATGTTCAAAGAACACCAAAGTCCACTGTAGCTGGATTATAGAATTGTTTGGAGGGAAATAAAGCATAAGGAGACCTGAAAAGTAGTAGAGGTTGTGAAGGGTTTTAAAGGCTAAACAGAAGATTTTACATTTAATCCTGGAGTTAGTTGGGTTATGAGTTTATCAAGTTAGAGAAATGATAGGATTAGACCTATGTTTTAGGAAAATCATGGCAACGAGGGGGAGAGGCTCAAGGCAGGAACATCAATTTGTGGGATATTGTGGTAGTCCAGGAAAGAGATGATGAGTACCTGAACTAGGGTGGTGAACCTTCAAGTGGAGAGAAGGGGAAGAAAGAGATGTTGTGGAGGTAGACAAGAAAAGATTTGGTGACTGATGACAGAATTTGAGAGCTAAAAGTGACCTCAGAAGTCATCTGGTCCAAGCCATACATGAATTCCCAACAGAACTCTTTTTTTTTCTCCTCTCCTGGAGTACAGAGTTGCCAAGAGCAGCTTTATTGCTTACCATATCTGTGAAGAGGCCTTTTCTAGAGCAGAAATTGTATGTTGGTAACCTTTTTAGGGCTTTGCCCTCTGGGCTCTTTTCCTCTGTCTGTTCTCTGAATGTGGAACGAGGGTGAACAGTTCTTCAGGTGTGGGGAACAGCACCTCCTTAGCAGAAAAACCTGGCACAAAATGGCCCTTGTGTTTGTTATCTACCTGACCTTTCTATATTGGTGGCCAAGGCCAGGGTAGAAGTGTCAGGCTGAGATTTGTGATTGTGGGTATCTCCTATCATTTATCAAGATTTTGTATCTGATATTAGCTAGCATTTACAAAGCACTTTAAGGTTGGCAAAATGCTTTACAAATATTATGTTATTTTGTCCTTTCAATAACCCTTAGATGTAGGTACTACTATTTTTCCTGTTTTACAAATGAGGAAACTGAGGAAGCCGGAGGTTGAGTCACTTGCCCTGCCTGGGTCACAGAGCTAATAAGTATCTGAGGCTGGACTTGAACTCAGGTTTTCTCGACTCCTGATCTATCCCACTATGCCAACTAGTGGCTGCCTAATTTCATGTTGTATTTAATCTCGTGGTAGGTAGATGCCCTTGTAATAGGCTCTTCACTTCACCTCCATGAAGATCTTCTTTGTGGATCTGAATGTATTTAACGTATTCTCCTCCTAGACTTCATGATACTCCATGGGTACTGATGAAACAAAAGGATTCTCCGTTAGTTATTCCTTACTCTCATTGTGACTGACCCCCCTCCTTTTCTGGTGATATACCTTTTTTGAGAATATATTTCATGTTGCTTCTCCTGTGCAAGGCATTGTGGTTGATATGCTATGGGCTACTCACACTCATCATGTATCTCTGCATGGCACTTTGAGCAACCATTATGAGCTGTTTAGAGGCTGTAGTGTTCCATTGTGGACAGCCATATAGTATCACTGAAAGAATATTGGCATTAAAAAAGGTAGGTTTTTGTTTCAAGGAGAAGCTTGAGGTTATTAAAAGTATTTTTGAAAAATTAAGGTATTTTTAATACTTTGTCCTCTCTTGGCTTCTGGACTTAAAAGTCAGGAGAGGCCTGGTTTTGAATTCTTCCTGTGGAACTTATTAGGTATGTACTCATAGGAAAGTTATTTCACCTTGTTGAAAGTCAGTTTTCCAGTCTGTAAAATGGAGAATGCCTACAGTAGCTACTCCATAATACTGATGTGAGGTTTAAATCAGATAATTTCTCTTGAGTGCTTTGTAAATCCTACTAAAGTGCTATTTAAATGTCAGATTTTTTTTTCCTTATCTCTTTGGTTGGTTGGGTTTTTTCTTTTCATTTTCTTCTCACCACGTATGTAAGCCTTTCCTAACCTTATGGCCTCAGGCTTCTTTCTTCTCTTCTCTCCACATTCTCCTCCTTGACGGTCTTTCACATTTAAGTATCAGTTGTACTCCTATGCAAATGACTTTGAAGTCTGCTTCACCAGATCCAACATCTCACTTGAACTCCAGATCAATATTTCCAGATAAGTTCCCCGTTAGAGATTTCCATGAAGATGTCCTGCCAGCACCTCTGCTTATTCTGTCCAAAACAGAATTCATTATCATTCTCCAAAACCTGCTCCTCCTCCTAATTCCCTTTTTATGGTCAGTCAGACTCCAAACTTCACAGCTGTCTTTGACGGTCCCTTTTTCCTCATTCTCTAGGTTTCATTAATCACAGAGCCCTTTACAGCACTGCTCGCATCTACTCCACTCTCCCATTCCCTTTGCTTGCACCCTAGACCAGGCCCTCCTTACTACTTATCCAGTCTACTGCAATAATCTTTTATTGCATCTCCCTGACTCCAGTCTTTTCCTCCATTCAATCCTTCCTACCTGCTGTTGTCAAATGAATCACCCTAAAGTGGAGATGTGAGAGCTTGTTGCCTTGTTTAGAACCTTCAATAGCTCCTAATTGTCTAGTAGATAAGATCATAAATTTTTGGCATTCAAGGTCCTCCACAATCCGGCTCTAACATGCCCAGTTTCAAATTACCACCCTCCAACTATTGTATGCTCTAGAGCAGGGATTCATAACCCTTTGACAGTCTGGTGAAGTCTATGGACCCCTTCTCAGAATAACATTTTTAATTGAAGGAAATACTAATTTTCAATTAGAGTTTAGTGAAAATAATCTAATCTCTCCCTCCTCTGAAATTCCATAGCCACTTTGAACTCTGATTCATATTACATTCTCCTTAGGGTTGAAGGTGTGTATGTACATGTCTTATCTTCTTTGTTAGACTGTTACTTTTTTTGAGAGCAGGAACTGTGTTTTATTCACCTTCTACCTTTTCCCTCTCCTCCCTTCCCCTCCCTCTTCCAGTTGTCCATCTTAGGGCCTTGTGTTATGGACAGATCTCTGATTTAGGCTTACAGGGGTGACCAACTTTGTGAAGCTGCTGCTTTAAGAGGAAGAAACAAAGTGTTGAATCATTTATGAGTCTTTTGCCCTTTGGTCTCTGAGTGTGCAAAATATACTGGGATTTTTTTTTTTTAGCTTAAATAAGCATGCCTAGTATATCCATAGAACCTTGTGGGCACAGCCCTATGACTTTACTTCCTCAAGGAACAACAGTAATTACCAGTAGGTAAGTTCCGATTGGCAGGGCTTCGACATTAAAAGAGTTAATTTGGCTAGTATGTTTAAAAAAAAGAAAGCTCAGAAACCTTTGTTGATTGGGACCTTATGCTCTGCTTATTTCATGGGGTCCTGTAGTGAGAAAGAGAACAGGACTTAGGAGACTTTGAATCCAAAATGTCCTCAGCCACTTACTAGTTAGGTGACTTGTACCATCTTTTCATATTTCCTCCTTTGTATAATGGAAAGGATAATATTTACATAACCTACTTCATGTGACTTGTAAAGCTGAGCTTTGAAAACTTATTCAGTACTACAGAAGGGATGACTATCTCTGGTGAAGAAAGGACTGGATATAATTGGGCAAGACTCAAGCAAAGCTATTCCAACTACTTCTTTGGGAGCCTTTGTGCTCGATGTCTTCCAGTGTAGTTGCTCGATGTCTTAACAGAGGCTCTCAAGTGAAATTGTAACCAGCATACATCGTCTGCATAGTTTGGCCACCTGGTTTGTTCTTTGCTGTTTTAATCATTTCACATGTCAATGTCCTCATTGACTTGCCTTGCCATGCCGAGTGGAAAGAGTTGTGGAAAGACCAAAACAGCTATCAACTTGTCATGACTCAAAAAGTCCTGGAAGGGCTGCCTGTATTGCAGTCAAGGGGAAAAGAATGGAAACCACGTGTCTGTCTTCTCTCTCTCTCTCTCTCTCTCTCTCTCTCTCTCTCTCTCTCTCTCTCTCTCTCTCTCTCCCTCTCTCCCTCCCTCCCTCCCTCCCTCTCCCCTCCCCCTCTCCCTCTCTCCCTCCCTCCTTCTTTCCCTCTCTCCTAACTTCTTGGCAGCCCTTCTTGGTAGACAGGGAGTTTCATCATTGTACAGACCCCTTCCTTTGGGCTTTTAAGGCAAGTTGGAGTTTTTCAAGAGGAGAAGGAAGGGAAGGGATGGGGGGAGCGGCCGCAGCCAGCCATGCCACCCCCAGTTCCTCCCGCCAGGAGCCAGATCGGATGGCTCTGGAGCAATCTCCTCCTGTTAGTTAGATACAGCCCTCTCCTCGGCTTGCCTCGGGGGAGGAGCCTTTGACCGACTGCTGCCGTTCCAGAGTCCTTGCCCTTTGTGCGTTTCCACTTCCAAGTCGCCTTCTTCATTCAGAAGGGGCAGCGCTCGGGGAGACATGCAGCCCCCAGCAGCGCGGAGCGGAGGGACGAGACCAGAGTTGGCTCGGGCACGTTCGTCCTTGCCCAGGGCTCTGCCGTGAAGGCTGGCAGCGGGCAGCGGGGGAGCGCGCCCGGA
>CM053769.1:531676934-531784341 GCA_028658325.1 Potorous gilbertii | reverse complement strand
TTGCTTTTCCTGAGTTCTGGCATATGCGGGTGCGCTTCAAGCTGTTCCAGAGAACCCGGTGTCCTAGGTGAAGCCATAAAACTTTTGACTTCCCCTTAGTTAGGGGGACTTTAAAATTCCCTAATAATTAAGTCAGCGGGGCTGAATGTAATTCGGGGCTTCTAGAGGAGCGTGTGACCTTCAGTTATCTTTTCTTGGTCTGTTTGCCTCCAGCTATGTCAACGGTAAGTGCATTTTATCGACTTAAAGAGAGTTTCTTGTGGACTAAGGCATCAGTGAATCAGTTGGTATAAACTATTGTATTTTTGTTGCTAAAGCGGAGGGCAGGGTTTGAAGGGTAGCTACTGGCTATTAGTATACAATTTGTTTTTATTAATGTGATGCCGTTCATATTTTTATTTTTAAAGAAATTAATATTCTTTTAGAATGGCATTTAAGTATGTAAGATTTTGTCTCTTCTTTAACGAGACGGTAGTTTTCCCTTTTTGTAGTGTAATTTAGATGGACATGATGAGTGAAATGTATATAAAAATAGAAAGAAGAGATGAAGGGGTGGAATGAGGGGGGATATATAGGTGAAAAAGGAGGTACATTCTGATGAGCTTACAGGGTGAAAAAGAAGTTGAATCTCTGGAAGACATTCAACAACACATTGCACTGTGAAAGGACCTCTGAAAAACTGATTGAATATCTCTAGTAAACTTATGTTTGTGGTATCTACATATAGGAGTATGGCCATACCTGGCTTCTATGACAGAATTCGGAATTTTAGAATTAGAAAAGGCTTTAGAGCCTACCCTCTCATGAAGATGAAGAAACAGATCCAGAGAGGGGAAAGGGACTTGCCTGAAATATGCCATTCCTATAGCAGGAAATGACAAATCAGAGTCTAGCTTTCAACTCTACTTAAGAACTATGTCCAATATAATTGCTTCAGAATCAAAGGTTCAGGTCTATTTAGTCAGCACGGGATATTGAGGTCCTGGTGTCTCTCTGGCTATAATAGGCAGTTTGAAGAAGGTATTCATGTTTTATTTGGAAGCAACTTGGTTTGAGGCTTGATCTTTAAACAGCCAGAAAGCCTCCCTCCTTTCATTCACCTGCCTGAATTATAATTGACCTTGCCTGGTAGTCAAGACACCTGGGATCTTTTTTGTGCTGTGCTGCTGTGACTTTGTATAAGTTTGGGAAAATCATTTCCCCTTTCTATGCCTCAGTTTCCTTATTTGTAAAGCAAGGGGTTTGGGATCCATCCTCTCTAAGGTCCCCTCCCTTCCAACAAACAGTTCATGATTCTGATTTCTAAATTTGAATATCTACCATGGTACTGAATAGAGCTTTCGGGGTTGTATCTTGTTTGACAGCTGGAAACTTTATAAAAGGGAGGGAACCTGTGGAAGGCCCCTTTGGGAGTCACTGACTGAATTGGAGCTCAGAGCTCCCAGGTTTCCAGTTCTACCAGACATGCTGCCTCCTCCTAATAAATGAGGTTAGTCTTGGCAGTGCCCTTTTAGGGGGATGGAGGGGGCTGTCCCCATGGGGCTCCTTCTTAAAGGAACTAAAGAGGGGTAGAATTTCCCCAGAGCATGTCTTCAGTGAAGAAAGTATCTTCTAAGCATGAATCTGTCAGACCACGCAGTATTTCCTTGTAGGGAACTTCTTTAAAAAGTGCTGTAGGCTGCTTGCTATCCACATTTCAGAGTCCACTCTCTGTTATCCAGAGTGGTAGAACAATAAATGTTATACTGCATTTGGAGTCAGGAAGACCTGAGTTCAAATCCTGTCCCAGACATTTACTAGCTATGTGAATCTGGGCAAGCCACTTAACTGTTCTCAGTCTCAATTTCCTCATCTGTAAAATGGGAATAATATTATCACCTATCTCATATGGTTGTTGTGAGAATTAAATGAGATAATGTTTGTAAAGTGCTTTGCAAACCTTAAAGTGATATGAAAATGCTAGATATTATTATTAGGTGTTATATTATTCTAGGTATTATGTTGTTATTATTGTTTTGGCTAGCAGGTGGCATAGTGGGTAGAGTGCTGAGCCTGGAGTCAGGAAGTCTCTTCTTCCTAAGTTCAAATCTGGCTTTAGGCCCAGGGTTGCACTGGGGAACCTGCCACCTTGAGGCCACATGTGGCCCTCTAGGTCCTCAAGTACAGCCTTTTGACCAACTCCAAACTTCACAGAACAAATTCCCTTAATGAAAGGATTTGTTCTGTAAAACTTAGACTCAGCCAAAAGGCCGCATCTGAGGACCTCGAAGGCCCAAGGACCTAGAGGCCATATGTGGCCTTGAGGCTGCAGGCTCCCCACTCCTGGGTCACTTATTATTTGTGTGACCCTAAGTAAGTTACTTCACCCTGTTTGCCTCAGGTTCCTCATCTGTAAAATGAACTGGAGAATGATATGGCAAAGCACTCCAGTATCTTTGTTAAGAAAACCCTAAATGGGGTCACAGAGAGTCTGACACAACCGAAGTGACTGAACCACAAAATTATTGTTAGGATTATTCTCACAGATTATCTATCGCCCCTTGGCCAATAAATTATTTTTGACAACCTGTAAAACGTCAGGCATTATTTTAGGCATTTTAGGAAATACAAAAAAAAAATAAGATACTGGGACTGCCCCTCTAAGAGTTTATAAGTTAGCTAGGGAGACAGCAACGTGTGCACACACACACTTATAGGTATAGGTATGTGTATGTGTGTGTATATGTATACATGCACATATACACACACACATACACATATATACAAAATCCTAACAATTCAAGATAATTTAGAATTGGTGTTAAATGAGTGGTACAGGCTAGGATTGCCATGGGATTTGAGGCCTGGGGAGGGTGGGGGAGGAAAAGTCCCTATCGAGATACTCTATCAGCTGATCAAATAATCTTTATTTTAGTCCTGACTAAAGCTATGACCCTAAAAGAGGATGGTCAGGTTTGGAGTGTACCTTAGTGCTGTGTGCCTGTGAAGGTAGTTAGGCCCTGGTAGAAGTGGCGCTGAGTTTGAAATGAGAAGAGGCCTGAGTTTGAATGATAGCTCTGATAACGAGTGAGCAGATCATTCTCTGAACCTGTCTTATCTTTAAAATGGAGATCCATAATACTGATGATAATGACGATGACAGCGTTTACGTAGCTCTTTAAGGTCTGAAAAATACTTTCCATATATGTGATCCCTTGTGAAGTATCCAGTATGAATATCCCCACTTTGTAGATGAGGATACTGAGGATGGAAAAAGTGAAGTAACTTGCCCAGGGTCAAACAGCTGCTTTTGAATACAGGTCTTCCTGACTCTAAATCCAACAGGATCCACTGGGTCATCTAGTCCGTTGACTTGTACTAACCACTTCACAGGGTTAAGAGGAAAGAGTTTTGGAAACTTTAATTTGCTATTGAAATAAGATTTCTTTTTAATCTCCTGATTAAACTTGGTAGCCAAATGGAAATGTTTTTTGGACTGTCTGGGTCATGGTTCCCTTAGCATAGAGTTCTGTTTTGTAGTTTAGGGAACTAGGACTCTGCTAGGCCACGTGATCTGTGCAAATGGACATGGCAGATCAAAGAAAAGAAGCCTGTAGACTTTAGAGTACCTCCCTCACAACTGGTGGAGCAGTTGATTACATTCACTTAACCTTTCTCAGCTTTACTGAGGCTTGAGCAAACCAACCTTCTTCCCTATTGAGGACCTAATCCTTTGTTTACACCATCAATAACTATTTCCACAGCAACTCCTTGTAATAGCAAAACACATCTTTGGGATTATGAAATCTTATGGGAGACAGGAGAGTAAATAAAAGGAGAAACCATAAAGAAACAGGTCTACAAGAAAGTTCTTTTCTAAACACAGAGTAAAAAAGAGAATTTCTGAATTGATTTAATATTTGAGTTATTTATTAAATGGAAATGTTATGTTGGTTATAGTTTGCCTCCATCTCCAAATGTATACGAGTCCAAGTTTATTTGATCTCTCAATTTTAGGGAGTTATAGAAATCAAACATGTACCCAGTTCAAAGGCCTCAATAGTCTACACTACAGAATGGGTACAGATTGATTCCACGGACAAAGAACTGAATTTGGAAGACAGATGAGCTGTAGCTCTGGCTTGGTGATTTATTAGCTGTGTGTCCTTGGGCTAGTGGCCAGCTAGGGGATAAAGTGGACAGAGTGCTGGAATTGCAGTCAGGAAGACTTCCTGAGTTCAAATCTGGCCCCAGACACTTACTAGCAGTGTGATCCTAGGCAAGTCATTTAACCATTTGCCTCAAGTTCCTCATCTGTAAAATGAACTGGAGAAGGAAATGGCAAACTATCCCAGTATCTTTCCTAAGAAAATCCCAAATGGGATCAGGAAGAGCTGGGAATGACTGACAACCAAGAGAACAGAAAATGAGCAAATCACTTAACTTCTCTGGATTTTGTTTTCCCCTCTGTAAAATGGGATAATTCTTTTACTACTTATATTACAAGGTTGTTGTGAAGAAAGTGCATTGTGTTTTATATGACTGAGTTGTTATTTATTGATATTTTATTATTATTTCAGTATTTGGTTTGTCAATTGTATTAAATATTTAAAAGAAATAAGATCCACTAATAGACTTTCATTCCATATTACACTTCTCTGGTAATGGACTTCTCTCTTTTCCTGAAGGTCTTTCTTCCTAAGGTGGATAACTTCCCCCTCTTTAATTCTATTAAGCAAATATTTATAAGGACCTCCTTTGTGCAAAGTGCTGGGAATATTTAAAGACAAAACCAAAATAGACCCTGCTCCCTTAAAACTTGTATTCTTCTTGGGACAATCACCACATGGAAAAATAAACAAATATAAATTATATTTGAAGTAAAAACAAAGTAATTTTAGGAAGAGAAGAATTCACTAATAACAGAGTAACGGAGAACTTGACATTTGAACTGAGTCTTGAAAGGAACTAGGGTTAGAATATACCTGTGTCAGATCCTGAACCCTGAAGGATCAGGTTCAATTTAGGGATGTCTTACCTAGTTAGAGTCTTGAAATCTCCTGCCTCCATTCAGGGTCCCCTCAGGAACATCAGAATCTCACTTGTGTATTTAAATGAGCCTCAGTTCTTCAAGATGACAAAAACATTTGATATGATGATAGGTTTATTGGCTTATGTCTGGGTTTTGTCTATAGCAAACCCATCCCAGCGAAGCCCATTTCCAATTGTGTGTCCTTCAGCTTGTGCAGCATTCTGATACAACATCTTTCCTTAGCCTCTTATGGGTCTGCGTGACTGGGGCCAAAGGCAGTAGTCCCTTTATTCTGTTCTGTGCATCAAACTCCAGTGTTCTCTATCCACTGCTAGCCTCTTGGTATATATATATGGCAGGACATCCATCCCCCAACCACTTGGGTCCATGCTTGCTTTACTTCAACTTGGGGAATAACCTGGAAGTTCTGGGTTGGTACATCCTATGTATACCTTTGGACTCCCTAGCTATCTTGTGTGGGAGTGTGCATGGGTAAGGGAGAGGAGAGGTATTGCTTTAACTCCTATTGGCACATTCCCACTGTGTATACATGTGTATGTTAAGTAATAGTCTGTTAGTATATATAGAGTATTCCAAAAGTCCTAGTGCAGTAAGTCCTTTTTAAAGCTTAAAACTACCCTAAAACTTTTGAAATACCTTGTGTTAATATTCTAGTCTACTTTTTATTATTAATTTCCATTTATAAATTGCTCAATTTATTATTAATATTCTAATTTGCTTATTGTAAGATTAGACACTTAGATAGTCAATTGTCAGTTATTATAAAGTTGACTTTTCCATCCTGTATATGACTAGCTTCCCAAAAAGTATTATTAAAGTATCATTTTTAGTAGTAAGAAATTCCAGCAAAAAAAGTTTCTGATCTATGAGTTAGAAGACTTAGAACCTAGTTCTACCAATGACTGATTTTAGTCACCACTTTCTTTTCTCAGTCCTCAGTTTCCTTATTTGTGAAACAGAGTTGGATTTATAGAATGAAATTGGATTGGACAAATAATAACACTTTTACATGGCATGCTCTAGAGTTTACAAAGCACTTTTCTTATAGCCACCCTATGGGACTCATTTATAGGGTGAATGTCATCATTTTAAGGTGAGGAAGGAGGCTCAGAAAGGTGAAGGAATTTGTCCATGGTGAGTTGTTGAGCTATTTCAGTTGCATCCTATTCTTTGTGAACCCATTTGGGTTTTCTTGGCGAAGATACTGGAGTAGTTTACCATTTCCACATGGCTAGTAACTATCATAGGTGGAATTTGAGCCCAAGTCTCTTCTGACTCTTTCCAACATTGTGCTGCTGAGTTCTCCACTGTAAAGTTATTTTCAAACTTTTATGGTTCTATCATTATATAACTTTTGCCTAGAATGAGGTTCTTAGATATGTGGATTTCAGTCCCTCCATCCCAACATTACAAAGCATCCTAAATTGGCTTTGGAAACACAGTTTTCTCTAAGGTTAATAATACTAAAATTCTCATCTCAGCATCTTTTATTGATCTGGGCATCGTCTGCTGGTTCTGTGATCATTAACATGTGTTCCTGTGTTTAACATAAATACAAGAGCTGGTTGAATGTCTGATTCCAATGACTGGAGATTAATAATAGATCTGTGTCCATCAAGGCCCAGCTTCCTCCATGCAGCTTTCTTTGACCCCTAGGTAAAAGTGATTTGCTCCCTCCTCAAATGTCCCTTTGCCTGGCTCCCTTTGCCCCTATCATATTCTATTCTCTATTATATAAATTAATGTAAATGCTGTATTGTCTCTTTCACCCTTACCCTTTTAGACAATAAACTTCTGGAAGGCAGGAGTCATGACCATGTCTTTTTTCCCTCTTTGTGCTCCTTCCAGGCCTAGCACAGTGATTCAGATATAGAGGCTTAATAAATGTTCATTCTAGTGAATTCTTTATTTTACCATCTCTAGTATTTCTAGAAATTTAGTGTCTCTAATTAGCTAATCTCTAATTAGCATCTCTAATGCTGCAGGGTCCCTGTGTTTCTAGACATTTTTATCAATTACTTGGATGAAGGCCTATTTGGCTTGCTTGTCAGATATTTTGTTAACATTCAAGCTGGGAGGGATGTGGTAAATGATAGCCTCAGGATTCCTTCTGATAGACTTACAAGTTAAAATAATGGGCTACCAGATCCAATAAGATGAAATTTAATGCAAATAAATGTAAAGTCCCATATTCACTTTAGCAATCAACTTTAATAATACAGGATGGACGTGAAAGGAAGCACAGGAATGAAAATCTGAGAGAAATTCCTCTGACCATTCCAGACAGCACTTTGGAATTGTACAAAAATGACTAAACTATCCATACTCTTTGCCCCGTAGATGACACTGCTACATATGGACTCCAAGAAGGTCCAAGGCAGAAACATAGGAAGGTCTCTTGTAAATATTCATGGCAGTTTTTTTTTGTAATAGCAAAGATTTGGAAACAAAATAGATAGTTAAAGATTTGGGAAATGGATAAGCAAAATACATGTATGTCAATGTAGTGGAGTATCACTGAACTGGGAGAAATGATGAATATGAAGAATTCAAAGAATCACCAGAAGGCTGTGTAAACTGATGCAGATTAAAATAAGCAAAGTAAGAAAACAATGATTACCAAAACCCAAATAATTAAAATGACCAAGTGTATCCCAGGAGAAGAATTGAGAAAACATACACATCTCCTGGCTCTGGAGTCAGGAGGATCTCAGTTCAAATCCTGCCTCAGAGTTAGAAGTAAATGGCAAGCCACTCCAGTATCTTTGTCAAGAAAACCCCAAATGGGGTCAGGAAAAGTAAGACATGACTGAAATGGTACAACAGCAACATACCTCCTGCACTTTTGTTTTTAATACAAAAGGGGGTATGAAATATTGCATATACTGTCAAATATGATTTCTTTTTTTACATTAGATCTAAGACTGGACCTGAAAACAAAACTTACTTTAATCATTGCTGAATTTTTGAAGAGTAACTAGGTAAGGTAGAGTAGTAGGATGTCCTGGTATCACCTTCCTTGTTCTTTTCCTTTAAAACCGATATCTCTTTTTCTTAGCACTGTGCCTGGCATCTAGTAAGTGCTATAGAAATACTTATTTCTTTCCCTTCCCTTAGTATGCTTTCTCTATTCCAAGGCTCCTAGCTACTCTAATTTTCATGCTTACTTTAGGTTCCCTCCCCATTCTTGTGTTACCACTTAGAGCCACAACTAGTAATTTTTGCCCTCAAGGTGATCAGTAGGGCAGAAACGGATGTGGTCACTGGAAGCAGGAAGCATATCCTAGAATACTAGGAAGATTATATGTTGTTGACGGGGGAACAAGACTCTCACTACTGCCACTCATGACACAGCATGTTACCGAAGGAGGAGGTTGAAGAGGAAGAAGCTAATCTCAGTATGGTACCATTAGCATCTTCTACATTTCTCCTCTTAGACAGAATACTGGTGGTTTCACCTTAGTTACAGCTCTACAGCTTTGCCATCCCTTCTGGCCTAGTTCTTCCTGTTGCCCTTTCCAACCCAGTGAAACTGTTGGGTTCTTTGTTTTGTTTTTGTTTGTTTTTTGTAATCTGGCTTCAGCTGTGTGCAGCCTTCTGACCCAGAGTTTCTGATGTCTTAAGCTCTGCAGAAATTAACATAAGAGCGGAAAACTGTGAACAGGAAAAAATTGCTAAAGGATCCCTTGGATGGGCTCAAAGGAACACGAAGGGATTGTCAAGATGGGAAAGTATGAGCAATAGACCAGTTTCTTCACCCTGGGGTAAAGCAATGGGCAAAGGAGGTGTTTGATGGCATGAAATAAGGTACCATGGAAACCCCACCAGTGGGGAGTAAGACTTGGTACTTTTGTCTTTTAACATATTTAAGAGACTGGCTGGACTTGATGGAGAATGGTCAGAAGAAACAGGAAGAACAGTGGGCTTCTGAAGCTGTTTATAGATTTTTGGAGAGCTAACAAAGTGAGATAAGAAAAACTAAATATTTTGTTTGGTTGTATTAAGAGAGGATTAATTATGTCTCTCTGGGCCTCAGTTGCCTTAAATATATGAAATGAAGGGTTGATCATAGAAGCTTGAAGGGAGCTTAAACATTTCAGTTTAACTCCTGTCGTTTTACAGATGAGGAAACTGAAGCCAGAGAGGTTAAGACATTTACCCAAGATGACATAGTAGGTATACTTTCAAAACTAGATCTGCTTATTTTTAATAAATAGTTCTTTCTCTTCTACCGTGCTTCTAACAGTTTATGAGTCTATAAGAATTTCTCCTCATTCATATCTAATTACCTTTATGCATAATTATAATCTTTAGATTCATAGAACCAAAATTGGTTTTAGCCTGAAGGGAGAAACTTATAGCGGGAAAGTGACTTTTGATGAATCTGTCCTTGTTTCTTTTTATGGCTATTTGTCTAAAAAAAAGTACTTATTTGTTACATTCATAAATTTAATGGCAGGTAAGTTGTCTTGTAGGCAAGAAACATTTTCTTCTTTCATGATTTTTTTTTGTTAATTATTTTTGTTTTTTTGTGAGGCAGTTGTGGTTGTGACTTGCCCAGGGTCACACAACTAGTAAATGTCAAGCGGTACTAAGTGTCAAGTGTCAGATTTGAATTCAGGTTCTCTTGACTGAATCACTGGTGCTCTATCCACTGCACTGCCTAGGTGCCCCTGATTAATTGTTTTAAGTATAAACATTAGCAATAGGTTGAACAAACTTTTGAACCCTGGATAGGAACATCATTTTGGAAAGCATTCAATTTTGAGAATTATTTATCCACTGAATATTTACTATGACAGATTAGAGGAAATACAAATTTTGAGGTAAGGCATTGTCCCTGCCCTCAAGGTCGAGTAACAGAGTAAGTAACCACTAGTAACTAATGACTATATTACATGTGTGAATATGAAAGATGAAAGTATAAAACAATGAAATGTGAGATGTGAGAGGATCTGGGATTAGTCAGTTATTTCATTTACAGTATACCACATTGTGTGGCTGTCAGTAGGATTGTCTGTGGGGTTTATCCTTGGAACCTAATGAGATTTCTGTGGTTACAATACGTTTATTTGTCCTTTAAAAAAGAAAACAATTGCTGTAGTTGTAAATTGTTTCTCTAAAGAAATACCACATCCCAAATATAAGATCTCTTCAAATATAGATGGTACTCTTAACATGAAATCTTTTTGAAGCAAAGTAAATATACAGCTATAAATTGATAAATGATTACATATTGTTCTATCCCTTTTTTTACTTCATAATTAACAAACCTTTTCCAGTTCGAATAGTTTTCTCCACTTTGTGTCCATCAGTCTTCTTGCCTTTATTATTTGTATCATTCTCAAAGAGGGTGATCAGTGACTGTATTGTGTTTTGTTTAAGCCAGATTTGGGGGCGAGGGGAGAATATGGTATTGATTCAGACCAGTTCTGTACTTTTGACTTCTGAAACATCTTCTCTTTCAACATGCCATAAAAACTGAATCAACATTCATCCTATTAATCCTGAAAGCCTTGACAATAGTAGGATCCTTTTTTTAAGGTATAAAATGAAGTGATTTTTCCTCAAGGTCACCCAGTGATCCAGGACACAGAAAAAGCTATGTAATCTTTAGCTTTTATCCCAGAGTTCTAACCATTAGCCTTTCATCTTTCCAGTGTGACTTTGGCCCAGTTAATTCATCCCTATAGGCCTTTGTTACTTCATATGTAAAATATGGCGTGTGGGTTGAGTGACCTCTGATGTCCTTTCCAGCTTTACCATTTTATATTTTATGGTTTTCTATCAAAAACTAAGGACTTTGGTATTTTGTTACTATGGACAAGTCTCTGGGGCCTCAGTTTTCTCCTTTGTAATATAAGGAAGTCAGATTATATGACTTCAAATTTGTAACATTCTAATAATTTATGACATGCTGGTCTTAAAATGGTTATAGCCAAATTAATAACATCTTTTTTTCTCAGCTTCTTGGGGCAAGCCATATGCTGTGTCTTTCTTGGTAGCATGCTAAAAAAAAAACACCTCTAAATCACCACCTCTCACAAACCACAGAAGTTTCAGATGAACAAAACTGAACAATAAAGAGCAGTTAGTGATCCCTCCTTCAAAAAGGGAAATGGAGACCTAGTGGGGCAAGGGAATTTGGTCAAGATTATAGTACAAATTGGTGGCAATGCCGGGGCTAGAACTAGGATCTCCAGACTCCACATCTAGTAGTCCTTCAATAGCAGGGTCTTCTTCCAACTTATTTTTCTATATATGCAGGTTCCTATTTTAACTTCTTTGGCTTTCTCTGCTCTGTTCATTTGACTCCAGTTTTATTTGATTTATATTGGCCTTTCTGCAGATGTTTGACTTGAGGAGGGCAATTTTGTTGCTGTTTAGTTGTTTCAGTCATGTTCATTTGGGATTTTCTTGGCGAAGCTACTGGAGTGGCTTGCAGTTTTCCTTCTCCAGCTCATTTTACAGATGGGGAAACTGAGGCAAGGATGGTTGAGTGACTTCCCCAGGGTGTGAGGCCAGATTTGAACCCAGGAAGATGAGTCTTCATGACTTTGATCTTAGCCATCTATCCACTGCGCCACCTAGTCATCTAAGGAGGTCAAGATCCAATACCCAAAGGAAATACAGCTTAAGCAGAGTTGGGATTGTATCTTTATGGTCATTTCTTTAAAGTGCAGCCATTAGGATTATGTTTGGCTTGAAAATACAGGCCCTAATTCCCTGAGCTCATTAGGGACATGAGACATATTCTGACCTGTAGGAGCATATAGGTTAATAGGCAAGAATGAGAAAGTCATTGATTCCATGTTCCAACCTGAAAATACTTCCTTTCATGCGTTTGGGCATGCTCATATGCTCTCAAGAGGCATTTAGTCTGGGTTTGAATTCTGTGTCCACGAGGTGTAAAGTGAGGAGGTTACCTACAGACTTACTAGAAATGATGTATGCTGTGAAGCCAACAGCTTCATCAGAAAATTCTTCCAAGATCTTTAGAGGGAAGGCATAAGATAGAAGTAACGTGGTATGGAGTCAGGGAGGCAGGATTCTAGGTTCGTTTTGATTGGCCATGTGGCCACCGGTCCTCAGCTTCCTAATCTATAAAAATCAAAGGATTAGATCTAGATAATGATAACAGTCAGCATTTATATAGCACTTACTGTATACCAAGCACTTTGCTAGACATTTTACAAATATTTTTTCATTTGGTCCTCATAGCAACACTGGGAATTAGATGCTATTCTTATTCTCCTCTTACAGAGGAGGAAACTAACGCAAATAGAGGTCAAGTGACTTGCCCAGGGTCACACAGCTAGTAAGTGGATTTGAACTCAGGTCTTCCTGACTTCAGGCCCTCAATACACTGTGCCACCTGGCTGCTTAGGTGATCTCTAAGCTTCATTTCGGTTCCAATGTTTTATGATTTCATTTAAAAAAAAGGTTGTTTTCCCTAGAAGCCTGTGGGAGAATGTATCTTGTGTCCTAAGCAGAACAAGGTCTATAGTTGGGCCTGTGCTAAACTACTTCACCTTCACAGACCAAGTGTATCATTACTTACCTTTTCCAGCTGCCATTGAACTTAGCTAGTCAGGAAGCCTGGGTTTGAATCTTTGTTCTACCACTGACTTCCTGTAGGATCTTGGGCAATTTTCTTTGCTTATCTTGTCTTTAGATTCCATATCTAAAAAATGGGGAAATAGGCAATTGTTGCTATGATTTTCAAAAAAAAGGAAAGAAAATACCCTTTGACCCAGCAATATCGCTTCTAGGACTGTATCCCACAAAGAGATCATAAAAATGGGAAAGTGTCCCTCATGTACAAAAATATTTATAGCAGCACTCTTTGTGGTAGCCAAAAACTGGAAATCAAGGGAATGCCCACCAGTTGGGGAATGGCTGAACAAGTTGTAGTATATGAATGTGATATAATACTATTGTGTTATAAAAATGATGAACAGGATGACTTAAGAGAGGCCTGGAAAGACTTATGTGAACTAATGCTGAATGAAATGCAGGAGAACTTTGTACACAGCAACAAGCACAGTGTGCGAGGAATTTTTCTGGTAGACTTAGTCCTTCACAGCAATGCCATGACCTAAAAAATTCCCAATGGAGTCTTGAGGCAAAATGCCATCCACATCCAGAGAAAGAACTACAGAATTGGAAAGCAAAATGAAGCAGACTATTTTCTCTTGTGGTTTGTTTTGGGTTTTTTTCATGGTTTTTCTCATTCATTTAAATTCTTCCATGCAACATGACTAAGGTGAAAATGTATTTAGTAAGAATGTATGTATAGAACCCATATAAGATTGCATGCTGTTTTGGGGAGGGAGAAAGGAAGAAGGGGGAAAAAAAATCTAAGCTCTGTGGAAGTGATTATAGAAAGCTGAAAACAAATTAATTAATGAAGAAAAGCTTAAAAAGGGAAGAAAATAGAAAGGATACATTAGAGGTCAGTGAGTCTGACTTGGATTTGGGATAGGGATGGCGCAAAGAGAAAGACTATTACAAACAGGTTGGTTAGTAAACATTAGAAAAAAGCAGTACTGCATCAAGAAAAGGTCATGCTCTCTGCTTTCTTTTCTTTTTTAACTAAAATGCAGTGAGTAAATTTAACTCACATTTTAGTAAGACATTTGCTAGTTCTTCATGTTATTTTCATAGAAAAGATGGAGAGATGTGGACAAGGTAGATAGCACAGTTAGTTGAATTTGGAGCTGTTTGAATGTCTGAGCTCATAGAGTAGTCATTAATAGTTAGCCATCTTGGTGGTGCTGTGGATTGAGTGCTTTGCCTTCAAGAGTTCAGGTCTAGAAGATTTAAGTTCAAATATGACCTCAGGCACCTACAAGCCTTAAGATCCTGGGCAACAAAAGACTGTAAATCTGCGCATACCCTTTGACCCAGCAATAGCACTACTAGTTCTTTATCCCAAAGAGATTTAAAAAAAAAAAAAGAAAGAAAAGGACCTGTTTGTACAACAATATTTATAGCAGCTCTTTTTGTAAGGGCAAAGAATTGGAAAATAAGGGGATGCTCATCCATTGGGGAATGACCTGAACAAGTTGAGAAATATGATTATAATGGAATACTATTGTGTTAGAAGAAATGACAAGCAGGATGGTTTCAGAAAAACCTGGGAAGAATTACATGAACTGAAGTTAAGTGAAGTGAGCAGAAACCAGAGAACCTGGTGTACAGGAACAGCCGTATTGTGTGATGAACAACTGTGAATGACTTAGCTGTTCTCAGCAGTACAAAGATTTAAGATAATCCTGAAGGACTAATGATGAAAAATGCTGTCTACCTGCAAAGGAAGAACTGATGGAGTCTGAATGCAAATCAAAGCATACTATCTTTCGGTGTTTGTGTGTTCTGTATTTTCATTCACAACCTAACATGGAAATATGTTTTGTACGATTGTACATGTATAACCTATATAAAATTGCTTGTAATCCCATGAGAATGGGAAAGTGATGGAGGGAGGAAGAGAATTTGGAACTCAGATTTTTAAAAAAAATGAATGTTAAAAATTGTATTTACTTATAATTGAGGAAGAAATAAAATATTCAGAAGCAAAAAAAGTGACTGACCAAATCACTTAATCTCTATTTCCTGCCTTATAAAATGGAAATAATAATAGGAATAATAGGAAAAAAAACCTCACAGGGTTGTAACAAACAAATGAGATACTTGTAAAACACTTGGCACAAATATCTGACACATTCTCGGTGCTTAATAGATACTGACCTCTCCCGCTTTGGCATCAGCTTGGAAGGGAGGTATCTATGTTGTGGCCCTGAACTTTATTAGTAACTTGGATAAAGGCATAGATTGTAAGCTTATCACATTTGCAGGTGACATAAAATTGAGAGAGCTAGCCCGTGCGTTGGATGACAGGATACAAAATCTTGACAGGCAAGAAGATTGGGCTGAATTGAGGAAGATGGAGTTTTAGTGGGGATAAATGAAACGTATTACACGTGTTCAAAAAATTAATGTAACAAGTATAAGATGGTGGAGATGTATTAAGACCGCAGGGGTGTTTTTTTGGTGGAAAAGCTGTGGGGCTTTTGGCAGACTACAAGCTCAGCTTGAGTCAGCGGTATGGCGTGGCAGCCAAAAGTGGGCTCCATGGGAGGCAGTGTTTAGGAATAAATAAGTGCTGATCAGAAGGGACTTAGAATATTTGTGTTTAGTTCTGGATGCCACCTCTTAGGAATGACATTAATAAGGTACCACATTTTCAAAGGAAGCTCATCTGAATGGTGACCAGCATCCAGGTCAGGCCATATTAGTGTTGGCTGAAGGAACTTGCAGTGTTGAACCAAGAGATGAGAAAGCTCAGGAAGGACATGATAGCTGTATTTAAATGTTAGCTCAACTGTTATATGGAAGAGAGTTGGCTGGGTGGCACGGTGGACAGATTGCTGGGTCTGGTGTCAGAATTCTCTTCCTGCACTCAAATCTGGCCTTGGGCACTTACCTAGGTGTGTGTCCCTCAGCAAGTCACTTGACCCAGTTTGCCTCAGTTTCCTCATTTATAAAATAAGCTGGAGAAAGGAATTGTAAACCACTCTAATATCTTTGCCAAGAAAACCCCAAATGAAGTCATAAAGAATCAGACATAACTGAAAAATGACTGAACTGTATGGAAGAAGGATTAGAATTGTTCCCCTTGACCCCAAAGAACAACACTTGCAACATTGGTTGGAAGTTAGAAAGAAATGAATTTAACCTTGATGGAAAGAAAAACTTCTAAGAATTAGGGCTCTCCAAAATGGAGTGGTTTGCCCTAAGTAGGGGGGGGAGATTCCCTTTTCCTTGTGGTCTTCAGGCAAATTCTTGATGACCACTTCTTACTTACTCTGAGGAAGGGGTTCTTTGGGAGAGTTTGTGTTGGACTGGATGATCCCAGAGATCTCTTTGAACTTTGAAATTTTGTGATTTCTAACATCAGTTTCACAAGACTAACCACATGAAACACTACAAATGCAAGGGGCTAGGATTATTGGAGTCAAAGATCTGGAGGGTCACAGGAAGTCTAACAGGGGCCAGTTGCCTTAGGTATCTCACTCAGTATCAACATCAATCAGACTTGTCCTGTGGGGCCTATTAAACTGCATATCTGGGAAGTCACATCTAAAACCAGAGCACAAGTATCTGGTCATCATGGATAAATGCGAACACTGTCTGAATTCTTCGAGCAGAATCTTTCAAAGGATGCTTGCAATTGTTCTAGATGTTAGAAGTGTCTTTGCTATTATTTCATACCATCACCAAATGTAGTCTAGGTTCACAGAAACCCAGGCAAAATGATATCATATACCATCGAATAAATCTGGGTTCCAATGCCCAGATCTCTGCCCCATACTGGATATGAACTCTGGGTAAATTATTTAACTTCTCAGGGCCCCAGCCAGATTTCCAAGACTTTAAAGTTAGTGTGGTGTTGGTGTGCATTGGCAAAGAGAATTTCTTCACTGGGAGTTCCCTATAGCAATGAAATCACAGTTTCAGCCCTGCTCCCTGCCAAAAAAATCATGATGAATTTTTTTCAAGTTAACACTTAACAGGCATGAACAGTGTGGGGCTGAATCTCATCCATTTCTGTAGATTAGTCTGTGACATTTCTGTCTTAAAGGGGTTTGAAAAAAATGTCATTTTATGCTCAAGTATGAGTTTTAAAAACTCACTTTCTGAGATCTTAGTGACTCCAGATTCTCTTTGGAAAAGCCTTTGTTGATGAAAACTTCATCATTCCACCAGCAAGCTGAACCCCTAGGCTGCCTGACTCAGCTTACAGGGGGCTGTTTGCAGCTGTTTTTCAGCAGCTGATTGTGAAACCAGGATGATTTTTTTTTTTGGGGGGGTGGTGGAAAAAATACTTCAGTCATGTTAACCTCACAGCCATCACCAAAATTTAGCAGATATTTGCAGGAGTAGATTTACTACAGTTCCTTCCTGAATATATTTAGTCAGGTGAGAAATGTTATTGTAATAACACCTCATTTATGTGGAAGCCTCAATCATCTGGGGACCAACTATGTGCTGAAGGAAAGCTCTAACAGTTATATAGAGTTTTCCATGTCATCTCATTTGATGTGGACAATGCTGTGAGACAGGTAGTATTATTATTTCTCCATTTTACAGATGAGGGCTGACGGAAGTTAGTAAGTTGCTTACTCACACAGCTAATATCTGAAGATTTTTCCCTACTTCAAGCCCAGCACTTTAGCCACTTAATCACACATGTGCTGCTATGAAATATGTGCTGGTAAAATATTAAACAACAGGATCTCCCAAAATGAACAGCATGATTTTAAGTTTAAACAGCATTATTAACATTTTTCTCCATCACTTTCTTAAGTTTAGATAATCAGCAAAATAGTAAATCATACCCAGATTTGTAGTGCTTGCTGATTTCTGGGATGTAAATGCTGGCACTGAAAATTTAACAATTGACTTTCTAGAGCCTTTGGAGTAGGATTCCAGGAAACTCCAGTATATTATTCCTAGATGGGTCCATAGTGTCATAGAACTCACAATCTAATGGAACATGTGTGTGGTGGTGGTAAAAATATTACATAAATCACAACTGCAAAAAAAAAATAGGAATCATAAATGCCTATGGGATGAAAACCAAATGCTTGTTGGGATACCAGGAGGCCAGGATTATTACCGACTGGGGCCAAGATGGTAGTTTACCTCCAGAAAGAGTTGATATTGGTGTTGTGTTTGAATTGAATTAGGAAGCAACAATATAATTCAACAAGCATTTATTCAGCAATCTGTTCTGTGTAAAATATCATGTATGGACTTCAAAGAACCAGCACCTAGCACGGCTCTGTGTGCTTAGTAGGTACTATTAATAAATGGTTCAGTGAATGAATGATTGAAAAATAAAGCACAATCGCTGCCTTCAAGAATGTTATTGTTTAACATGAGTTTAAGGCATGTACACAAATAATGGTGCTACAAGGAAGGAAGGTAGTAACCATGATTAGAGAAATTTACAAAGTACACTAACATTCTAAGGAGGGAGAGATCATATTTGGGGAGGGTGAGAATGGTGCCAAGTTTCAAAATTTAAGTAATATTATTCTGAGTTGTGCCTACGATAATCACAATGTAACGATACCTTGTATTTATGTAATACTTTAAAGTTTGTAAATGTCTTTGCATGTGTTAGCCATTGTGATCCTCACATCTAAATGAGATAGGGGATACAGTTACCCCCATTTTGTAGATGAGGAAATTGAGAAAGAGAGAAATAAAATAACTTGTTCAGGGTCATACAGCAGGTAATCAGTGTCTCTGGCAGGATTTGAGCTCAGGTTTTCCTGACTCTAAGCTCTGTACTGTGCCCACTACTCCACCTAACTGTCCGTAAAATAGATAGATCCTAAAACTTGTATATTTTATTCTGTCAGAAAGGTCCTAATCCATTATTCAGAGCTTACTGACTATTAATTTACAAATAACTTTAATAATGGTGCTTAGATTTCTGAGCCTCCAGCAAATGAGAAGGTATAAATTATACAAGAAGGGCTGAATACCAGTGGGAGAGAACGAATGACAGCAAGGAAAGAAACAAACAAATTAATATTTTATAGTCTAGGGCAGGAAGTAATGGCTGTCATGATGGCCCGGAGTCACTTTATCTCCAGGAACCTTAGCTTCCCCATTTCCAAAATGAGAAAATTGGGGTAGATGACCTTTATTGTCCCTCCCAGGTCAAAATCTGTGATTCTATATTGAGAAAAGGTCCAGTCCAATTCAACGTGGGCATCTTTTTAGAAGG
This sequence comes from Potorous gilbertii, assembly GCA_028658325.1. Lineage (NCBI taxonomy): Eukaryota > Metazoa > Chordata > Mammalia > Diprotodontia > Potoroidae > Potorous > Potorous gilbertii. Next base: position 531,765,502 of record CM053769.1, on the reverse strand, counting down.
CAGGGAGGTGTGTGCTCTTAGAACAGAATCTTAAAAAAAAAGGATGTCTGTAACTGTTCTAGGTACTAGGAATGCTTTTGTTATTATTTCATCCCATCATCAATTGTAAAAAGATTGCCTTCCCAAACTGGATAAAACAATGTTTTAATATTTAACAACAAAATATTCTGTTGATGTGGAAAATTCATCTTTAACCGTTGCTCCCCATTGCTGCTGGTTAAAGACAGTGTTACTGGATTCTCCTCCAATTTAGAACAAGGAGCCCAAACCTGCTTAGTGTTAATAATAATGAGACAGAAAGTGTGGGAGACTTTGTCCAGAATTTTTCATGACTTCTGTGTGTTTGAATAAACTGGGCACACTGGTTTTTATTTCAATTTGAACACAAGTTCCATAGTTTTGATTATTCTTGTTCAGTATTTCCCAAATTATGATCTAACAGAATTACCAGCATCACTGCCCAACTGTTCTACCCCCCCCCCCCGCCATTTGTTCTTAATTTTCCTGAGTTTCTTTATTTCCTCACAAACTACGACATTAACAATAGTGACACTACAAATACTGCCTCAAGTTGTAGTGCTTAAAAGATGTTTAAAGCTCTTTCACATTTATTCTTTCTGCGAAAAGTACTGGATTTTACATCAGAGGACCTGATTTTGAATTTGGGGTTGTCTACAACCTATGTGATTTGGGGCAACTCCCTAAACTTTTATGTGTTATAAATTACAGACTTCTGCATAGATGTAAAGGCAGTAGATTCATCCTTTGTCCCAGGTGTGACCCTAGAAAAAAATTTAAAGTGAAGTCCAGTATGCTATAATTGATTATGGTTGGACTTGGGATCATTTTAAATCAAGTCATACACACTGGAACTATACTATAGAATGAAATTCATTATGAGGCAAGAAAGTATTGGAATAAATCCAAAGGGGCTTCATTACTGATACATTTAAAGAACTTTTGTATCCATATGGGAGGTTGCTATGTAGACCTTGAAGAATAGTTTTATAGACAACATCTTTTTTTAGATTGGGATAAAATGCTTGTTAAAAAGGAATATTCTCTTTAATTAGTAAGAAACATAATTATCCATCTACAAAAAATAAAAACAAAAACCTAACGAAATCTGGGGGGCATTTAGGTGGCACAGTGCCAGACCAGGAGTCTGGAAGACTCATCTTGAGTTCCAATCCAGCCTCAGACACTAGCAGTGTTAACCTGGGAAGGTTCCTTAACCCTATTTGCTTATTTTCCTCATCTGTAAAATGAGCTGGAGAAGGAAATGGCAAACCACTCCAGTATCTCGGCAAAGAAAACCCCAAATGATGTTGCGAAGAGTTGGACAGGGCTGAAATGACCAAATCTGAGTTTTGACTTCTGGTTTCTTCCCTTCTCCTTATTTTTCCAGTTCTCCTGTATTAGATGATGTCATCTATTCGACAGCATCTGTTGATCCATTAGGGCAGTCTGTAGCTGTTTCTTCTCCTTGTCATGATGTTACAGTCTTGGATGCTGCTGAGCTGACTGCTTCCAGGTATGGTTAGAGTCTGATTACAAGATCTGAATGATATGTGGCCACACCTCCTTCTACTCTATCTATACTTTAGCTGTGCTGGTTTAAAAGATTGTTGTTATTAAATATTTGTAGATAGCCTTCCATGTGGTCTAATGTGAGGGGTGCAGGGACAGTCTCCCTGCCCAGAAATGTTACATGCACTGGTTTTTAACTAGTGCCCCAAAATTCATCATTAAAGATTCATTCCATTGTGGTCCTCAAAGTCCTTAGGCAAATTCCCCTGAAGGTAAAGACTGTTAATAGCTTACATTTACATAATGCTTTGACAAAAGGCTTTCCATGCAACAACTCTGTGTGTAGGTAGTGTGTGTATAATTCTCATTATACAGAAAAAGACACTGGATGCCATTACATGACCTATTTAAAGAAGCTAATGACTTTGAAAATTGGGAAATGTGAAAATTTAACATCAATGACTCGGCTTATTGCCATTTCTTAGAGAAGTTTAAGTGTTATAAAATAAATCACCGTAATGAGAAATCCAAAAGAACCCTGAAACTGTCTCAGCCAGCAAACACTTGATCTCCTTGCCAAGAAGAGGAGACATGACAGCCAAAAACAACATCAGTTTTATCATAGAAGCTCATTTGTAAAACATTATAGAGGATAGTGATGGAAAGTAACAAGCAGTCCCCTCACAAAGAGCAATCAGTAATTGAGAAAAAGTTAACCTGTAGAAGCTATGACATAACACCTAAGGCAGACCATCCCATTTGTTTATAGGTCAAATTAGGAGGATAAGAAATAGATATGAAGTGGAACAGACCTTTTAGCATTTTATAACATTCCGGTCTTATTATCAATAATGGAACGGCTCCCATTTGAACTGTGATATATCTGTACCCGAGAGGAGGAGTTGAAAAGACACCAAAAAAATGAAGCTGAAGAGTGACTGGAAGAGGTTCGAAATGTGCAGAAGAAAACTATTATTAGAAGTGACATGATTTGAAAAGCATTCAGGGGTCAGTTAAGATATTTCAAAGAAGGAAAGATTCCAAAAGAATAGAAATACTCCATATGGCATTTTACTTTAAAAAAATGGAGGTGATGGAGTGGAAATTGGGAACCTCTGACCTACCTACCTACTTTCTTATTCCTACAAAATCTTTTCAAGAATGATTTATCAGAGGTAATCTTAATGGAAAGGTTTTATTTATTTATCTTTAAACTTAATCAATGCAACAAGATAAGTAGAGAAATATATGAAATATATGAAAAAATTTATGTCAAAAATTTGACAAAGCAGAACTTTTTTACTTGGTTTCCCCTCCTTGCTGGATTTTTTAAAAAAAGCATTTGATTTGTTGGAATAAACAACAGCTCTTTAAGGCTTTCTCTATGGTTTCTTTCATATCTCTTTTAAGATTGTACAAGATTCATAAATGCTGGGATACAAAGACAAAAACAAAAAAATGGATCTGTCCTGAAGAAGTTTTTATTCATTTGACGGATACAACATATAAGTAGATGAATAAAAATGCAACTTGAGGAGGAAGAGCATGATTAGAACTGAGGGAATCAGGAAGGATTTTGTGTAGGAGGTAGTACTTGAATTGCATATAGAAGGAGGTCAAGGATTATAAAAAAGTAAAAGTGAAGGGGGCATATATTCTAAGCTTGAGAGACAGCCTATACAGTTATGGAAATGGGCAGTGGAGGCCAGCTTGGCTCCATCGTAGACTATATGAAGGAGGCATAGTTTAGAGTAAGTTTGGAAGGGTAGGATGGAACCACATTGGCAAAGGCTTTCAGTGACTGGCTAGAGCAGGTTGTGAAATGAAGGATGAACACAGAGCAGGTTGTACTTTATCTTCGAGGTTATAGGGAGGTGCTGAAGTTAACTACCAAGAGAATGACATGTTCAGACCCATACATTTAGAAGATTATTTTGGCCCTGTGTGGAGGATGGGCTGGAGAGGTGAGAGACTGGAATCTGGGAGACAAGTTAATGAGGTTGTTGCAGTGGTCCAGGTAATGTGGTCCTGAAGTAGAGTAATGACTTGTCACCGAGTGAAGACAAAGGAACATACATGAGAGATCTTATGGCTGTAGAATCAATAGGCGACTGATTTCATTTGGTGGAGTGGATGTGGGCATTGGGAGTGAGGAAGAAGGAAGGGTTAATATTATTCCAAAGACAAAAATCTAGGTGACCTGGAGGCTACTATCAAGAGAAATATGGAAGGCTAAAGGAGAGATTAGTTTATTTGGGGGCAAGATAAGTTCTGCCTTCAACATACTGAATTTGAGATACCTACAGACTCTCCTAGGTTACTCAACAGACAGTTGATGATGTGGGACTAGAATTCTGGACAGAGATCAGGGCTGAGGACATCAATTTAGAAATCTTGCCAAAGGAATTTGTCACTGTCTTGGAGGATGTCATGTGCAGAGCAATAAATGAACATGTAGGGAACTCTTCATGTGGAAACTTCCTCCACTGGGTGAGAATGGTAACCCCATTGTCACATAGCCGTAGAGCACTGCCCTCAACCTCATGACGTGGTCATGGTCACAGAGTAAGTATAGGTCATTATCTGAAGCTGAACCTACGTCTTACTGACTCAAAGGCCAGTCTTCTATCTATCTTGCCACACTGCTTCTTTAAAAGAAATACTAATTAAGAAATGAGATTTTCTCCAAGTAAAGAGCTCTGAATTCTTAGGTGGAAAGTGATCCCGCCCTTGTGATTATTGAGGTCTCCATTTCTTTGTTCCAGTTGCCACGCCCCAGCGCCTCAGGAATGCTGCCCTCTGTTTGTCCTGCTGGTCAGACAGATGACATGAAGGCTCCTTTGATGAGGTGTGATTTCCGAAATGGGTATTTCCTTTTCATTAAAATGGTCGGTCTGTCTTTATTTGTCCACTGACCAATCCCTAATAAAGCCTCAAACTAGAGTTAGGTGGATGAATGGCAATCACTTAATCACTTAATAAACAATCCCATAAGGAACTGTCCGGGTTTTGCAGCTGAGGAGGTGGGTCTGCCATGGCTTTTTAAGATTTCTATAGCTCAGCTAGCTCAGCAAGTGTAGATCAGGAGAAACTTTTAAGAACTGCGATCTTGTCGGGCTCCTGTGGAGAGGAAGTTTCACACAAAGTTTTTGAGTAGCTGTCAAGAATAGGGAAACACACACACACACACACACACACACACACACACACACACACACACGGATAAAATGTTTGGATTGGGATATAGTCCCAGAGGATGGAGCTAAGGAACAGCAGGTAGAAGATGTTTATTTTTAATTAGAGCCTCCAAAAATGAAATGGACTACCTATGAACTTGATGAGTGGTCCTGCAATATAAGACTGGAAGACCTCTTTTTGGACTGGTTGTAAAAAGGATCCCTAAGGGGTAGGTTTGACCAGCTGGATACTAAGGTCCTTTCCAGCTCTGTAATTCTGTGATGGAACTAGGAGGGACTTGTACAGTCATCTCCCATTTTTGAGAGGGAAACTGAGGCTCAAAGAAAAGTAGTTTTTCTTGCCTCCTACAATTAGTTATTAATAAACAAATTGATTTCTTCACATCTTGCTGGATATAAAATGTCTAAAGAAGTAAAGTTTTTAAGTGGGAAAGAGGTTGAACAAGAATGACTAAAATTTATTGAAGGTACAAATGACAAAGTATTGATTTAGTTTTAAGACTTATTTGTTTTATTTCCTAGTCAGAAGAATGGAGGAGCAGAAGGATGATTTATTTTTAATAATAATAATCTGTTGTGATAAAGGATTAGAAATTGAGGGGCTGCCCATCAATTGAGGAATGAATGGCTGAACAACTTGTAGTATATGTTTGTGATAGAATTGTTGTTTGTTCGGTCAGTTGTACTCTGCATGGCACCAGGAACAAAGTCCATGGGGTTTTCTTAGCAGTGATGTTGAAATTACCATTTCCTTCTCCAGTGTGTCTCCATTTTACAGATGAGGAACTGAGGCAAAAAAAGGTTAAATGACTTGCCCAGGGTCATGTAGCTAACAACTCTTTGAGGCTGAATTTAAGCTCAGATCTTCTTGACTCCACACCCAGTGCCCCATCCACTTCACCGCTGAGTTGCTCCTAGGCATTATGGTGAAGTAATTGTTGTGCTACAAGAAATAACAAGCAGGATGTTTTCAGAAAAAACCTGGGAAGACTTATATGACCCGATGTAGAGTGAAGTGAGCAGAACCAGGAGAACATTCATCGTACACGGTTCACAGCAGTTTTGTACAGCGATCAACTGTGAATGACTTAGGTATTCTCTGTAATGCAATGATCTATGACAGTTCTGAAGGACTTGTGAAAAATGCTGTCCACCTCCAGAGAAAGAACAGATAGCATCTGTATGCAGATCGAAGCATACTTTTCATTTTATGTTTGGCTTTTTTTTTTTTTGGTTTGTGTTTTCTTTTGCAACGTGGCTAATATGGAAATGTGTTTTGCCTGACTACACATGTATAATCTGTTTCAAGCTGTTTGCCTTCTTAAGGAGCAGGGAGGGGAGGAAGGGAGAGAATTTGGAACTCAAAATTTTTTTAAAAATTGAATTTTTTTACATGTAATTGAGGAAAAAATAAAATAAGATAGAAGAAATAAAAATAAATAATAATAAAAGCTACCATTATATAATATGAGGTTTACAAGGCACTTTACATATGTCCTACTAGAAAGAATACATTGTTTGATTGAGGTAGGGGGAAGAAGGGTAAATAATGAAGAGGAAAAGAACTTGGGGGAGAGATTGTTTGACCAAAGACTGAATGATTTTTGTCTTCTAGCGTCATTTAACATTTACCTCACTTCGTTGGAAACCTATGAATGAGGTATTGTGTTTAGAATTATTTTGGGTTTAAAAAATGATTAGATAGAGCCTTATTTTAAAAAAAATGGAGTCAACTTAGTGGCAGAGATTTTATTTTTTGAAAGTATGGAAATTCTGTCTCAAAGAAACAAAATGCTACTATTGTGTCTTCCCTCAATACCACACTGCCTTCTCTCTCTCTCTCTCTCTCTCTCTCTCTCTCTCTCTCTCTCTCTTTCTTTCTCTCTCTCTCTCTCAATCTGCCAATCATTTTTCCTTGTTGGAGAAAGGGGAATGGGAGCAATTTGTGTCTTTCCTTCACCCTTCAAGAATACTGAATAAAAGAGAAGGTAACTTCTGACTCTCCCATAAGTTTTCAAATAAGATCAAACAATTTTTGATGAATATCCTTCTTTGTTATTGAAAAGCTGAGCAGTACATCAAAGACAGTATTCCTTCACGGGGAATATCAGATCATATCACCTTAAGGTGGTTACTCATCTGACTTTACCTTTAGAATGTGTCATATCCCACCTGGCCTAGCTGTCATTCTCAGGATCTTCATACAGGATTCTGAGACTATTTTACCCCATGATCTCCTACTTTAAATATTTGGAACCCTGATTTGCTTTTATCTAATTCATTTCCATGCAATTAAATGATAATTCCCTGGTTGCCACCCCACACCCTCCTCTAGTTCCCCTTAAAAGACAATAAATCTTGGCAAATGTGAGTATGTGTGTATATATGTATATACACATGTTCTCTTTCTCTGTGTCTTTCTCTCCCTCTTTCCATATATACACACATATAATATTATCTGTGTATATGTACATTAGAATAAATGTTATATATATATACATACACACACACACACACACACACACACACACACAAAAGATTATGAGCTCCTTGAGGGCAAGAGCTATCTTTTGCCTTTTTTTATATCCCCAGTGCTTAGCACAGTGCCTGACATAGTAGTACTTAGTGTTTATTGATTAACATATGTAAACATATATACATTGATATCTGTATTCATATATGTATATGTATATACATATAGAAATTGATCTTCTCATCTGAAGGTCAATGATCTTTGGCTTACAACAAAGTCACTGGATCCTAGTGGTTACATTGTCAAAGCTTTGCCAAAAAGGCACAACATATACATTGATCAAGTTGTGGGATTTAAATCAGTTTTTAAACTCTGGGAAAGAGATCAAAGCTTTCAGAAGTCATTACTCTGACAAGGTGGGCTGGTTTTTGCCTTATTCTTGGTTTGCCCATTACTTAGGTTACTCTGGTTTCCAGTATCTTTATGTGATTTGGTGGTCTATTTGCCACACACATGAGATCACATATACATTATAAGTCAACTTTGCTGTAAGAATTCTCTAAGAATCTGTTGTTTGAGAAATGTAAGGAATTCCCTGTGTGGAAACTCTCTCCCTTCCCCAGTATATATGTCAGCAGATTTTTGAGTCAGTAGACAAAGGTAAACTTGGAAGACACAGAAGCAGAGATTTATAGTTCCAAAGGATCTTTGAGGTCTTTGAGACCAACTAGTTTTACAGATGAGGAAAGGGATCCCTGGGGAGGTTGTGACTTGACCATAGCCACATGGCTAGCTAGAGACAGGATTTGAAATCAAGTCTTTTTGATGTTAGCCCTGGGACTCTATCCACCACCCTAGGGTGCCTGCTACTTTTAAGAAAACGGAGTATCAGAATTAGATTTTGCAAAACCAGATAAATTAGGTGATAATTCACTTTACAAAAGGAATCACCACAGGTTTTCTTTAACTAATTTGCTTGGTGTGGCACCTTTTAAAATTTATTTTGTTTAACCAAAAATAATTGACATGTGGATTCCCAAAAATTAGCCTGAATAGATTGAAGTTCACTTGTATATTTATCCAGAACACTAGAATCTCGATTAAACTGCCCATGCTTCACTGATTTATACTTAGATTCAGAGAATTTTAGAGCTAGAAAAATTGTTGGAGAGCATCTGTTTAACTGCTTCATATTGGTTCTGTTTTGTTTTCTAATTTTTCTGTCTCAGTACTTTATATGTGTGGATTTTCCCCTCTCCAAATAGATGAGAAATTCCTGGATATCAGGGACTGTATGCTTGATTTTGTGTCTCTGGATAGTCCTTTGTGTAGGGCTTTGTACATAATAAACACACAGCAAATAAATGATGGCATTTGTTTAAGGGGAGGGAAGGACAGAATTAATGAATGACTCAGTAGTCATTTTAGGTATTGGAATCTTCTTGGATTTTTTTTTTATTCTTTTGGGGGTAACATTTTCCTTTTTCATTATGTTTGAATAAAGTTACATTTTAAATTATTTTCCCTATTGACAAGGGTGGGGGAGGGGGTAATAGCTCAGAACGGTTTTAGATAGGGAGTTAGGAAGCCAGCTTGGAATGAAAAATTGCTGGGGATAACCCACCAGCAAATATTTGGGAATAACTCACTGGAAAATATTTGAGAGCATTGACCACATATCATATGTAATTTACTCATGAACACATAGCACTTGTCTATGTGCAGCTGTGTATCCTGCTAGTGATGGGAGTTAGCTACTTTTACTCTTAAAAAGAATTTCCCTGCACAGTATTTGGTCCAGTTTATCACTATCTCAGCATATGTTCTGATTTCCAATTTAGAGCCTTTCAAAGGCAGCTTTTTTGAGTCCAGGCTGCTCTGATAATGCAGATCTCCCAGGAGAATTTAATTAAATTCTAAATCCTCCTTGGACCACTTGCCCAGAGCTTGTCATTGATGGGTCTAAAGTTCCTCAAACCTTCAGTTTCAAAGCATTTTTTTTTCTTGCAACATACATTCTCACTGCTAATTTGAGCTGAGTTTTGGCTATCATGATTTTGTGTTCGGGTGCACTTGGAAAGGAAAAAAAGGCAGCCTCTGAGGAAAGTCCATTATGCGAAATATTTTCCAGATGGTGATGTGAAACAAGAGATAAGGCACTGTCAGTCCAGCTGTCCCATAAAGGAATTATGTATTAGGTTTCCCCCTCTGGGGCAGTTATCTCCCCCCATGGTGATAGCCTAATACTCACCCCTTAGGTCACTCTAGTGTTTGTCCTTGGAGAGAGGCTTGGTTTGGCAACTCTAGCCAGTCTCTGAAATGAAATTAGCAATCAGTTCACTGAAAGATCTGCCAAGAAATACTCAAAAGCCTTTGTACACAGAACAAAAGAACACCAGTTGTTGACAGTATATCGCTACAGTTGGACATGTGTTGTTCTCAAACAGAACCCAAACAATTGCTGGGAAAACTTTCTTTTAAAAATTTACTCACCTACCTCATTCCTTTCTCTCTGTCTTGTCTCTGTCTCTCTCTCTTTCCTTCTCTCTCCTCTCCATCTCTCTGTCTCTGTCTCTCTTTCTTCCTCCTTCCCTTTTCTTTCTTTGATTTCTTTCCATAAGATCCTAATGGGCTTTTTAAAAAGTTCAAATCCAAATATACAACAGCCCACCTGAATTCAGTTTCTTTGCCATTCCATATTTGAAATAGGGTATACCAATAAAACTGGTGAACTCCTTTCTTGAATCAATCATTTAGAATTCTAGGATGTCAGAAATAGAAGTGACTTTAGATATCTTTTCTAACCCACTCATTGTAGAGAAACAGAAAGTGAGGCACTGAGAGAGGAAGTGAGTTGCCCAAAGTTATAAAACTATCTATCAGCAATGTCACAACTCTACTAAAATACTGGAGTTTTCAATTTCAATCCCCATTTTTTTAGCTTTTAGGAAGTAGCGTGTCATTCCCGTGAATGAGTCAGTCAGCCCAAAGAGGCGATGCTGCCTCCTAAAAATTCCAATCGGGCTTCCTACGACTGAGCTTTGCATGAGCCAATTACAAACTTCCTTAACCTGGAGATATTAAGACAATGAAAGAGTTGTACAATTTTTTTTTTGCTCTAAATTTTTATATATATGAGGATATACACATATCAATATCTATCTACCTATCTCTATCTGCATATGTATATATATATGTATATATACAAACATCTGTGTACTCCCATAGTAAATGTGTAGGCACCAGTGGTATGTTTACATTACTGCATCCACACACACATTTCTGTAGATAGCTACACAGGGAAGAATTAGCAGTACAGAAAAGGAAAAGGAAGGCTTACTCACCATCCTGAAGGCAAATGATGCTATATTCTGAATTTGCAAGATAGAATCAGAAAGACACTATTCCCTTTTTAGACTTATGAAATGCCACCTCCCTAAGGCAGAGTTAGGAAGTCAGCACCTTTCTCTGATGTGCCAAAGCCTGATTTTGCCTTGGTTCTTTTTTTCTTTTCTTTTACTTCCTACTCTCCCTCTTCTCTAAGTATTTATTGAGAGCCTCCCATGTGAAAGTTATTGTGCTTTCTGTTGTGAGAAGGAAACAGGAGATATCCATCTATCTATCTATCTACCTATCTACCTATCTACATATAGGGAAGTAGGACATATATATGTATGTATATCTGTGATGTGTGTATACACACACACACACATATATACATACACGTGTATATATAAATACATATAGATAGATAGTCTTTGCTTTCTAGGAGTGTACTATTTTCCAGGTGAGACAAAACACACAAAGGAAGTTTCTTATAGAAGACAGTGTATAACTAACATGTGAGAAGTGCATGTACTATGTCCTGAAGGTGGTGCAGTGGTTTAGAATATTGGATCTGGAAGTAGGAAGACCTGAGTTCCTGGGCAAGACACTTAAGATTTACATGTTCCTGTTTTATCATCTGTAAAATGGGGCTAATACCTGCCTCCCAGGGGTTTTTGGAAGAGTAAAATGAGATGATATTTACAGTAAAGTGTTTTGCAAACCTTAAAGTGCTGTCTAAATGCTAATTACTATTATTCATGGAAAATTTCAGAGGAGTCACGACCATTCACTGTAAGCTACTGTGGCTGGTGAAGGATTCATGTAGCAGGTTGAGTTAATCTTTGAAAGTTGAATAAGGTGATGTGGCTACAAAGGAAATAGATTATCCTTGTCTGTCTCATGCTAGACAAAATTTCTGAGTCTTTCCCTTCATATCCAGCGCTCTCAAAATCCAAACTTGCTTTTCAGCAAGGAGTCAACATTAGTCATTTGTACCTTAGTGATCATTTAAGTCAATAGTTGATTTCTTCTCAGAGTACAAGCATTTAACATTTGTTCTCTCATTAGAGAATGAAAGCTTTTCCCACTGTTGAAGAAATTTCAGAAATCATTAAACGAACTGGGGAGGTAGGTTTTGGGCAGGATGGTGGGGAACTTTTCTCCAACCCTTTGAAATCATATCCAAGAACTTATATTTTCCTGGGGCCCACCCTACTGAAATATGCACATTTTAAAGAGAATACACTGAACAGGAAGGATAAGCATCACTAGTTTGTGGGTCCTAAATAGTTTTGCATGATTTGGACTTTGAAATATTAGATTTCTGTGTTCTGGTTGTCCACGTTCACTCTTTCTTGATGAATCCCAAGTTCTTGAACTTTCCCCCAGGCTTCTTCTTAGGATTTTCCATTAAGTATTCTTCAACCCTTAGAGATGGGGTAGGGTGGAGGAGAATATAGAGTGAACTCTAGCATTGGCCCCAATGGCCCTTGAAGTCTTACTTGTAAAAGCCTGCATGTCTCTAGGGGAAAGGTCCTTTGTTTGATGACTAGAGGAACAATGCAGAAAAGCCCTAGCTAACAGCTAACATTTATATAGTACTTAATGGCAGCTGGGTGGCTCAGTGGATAGTAGATAGTAGCACTTAATACATGCCAGCACTCTGCTAAGCACTTTATGAGTATTATCTCATTTGGTCCTCACAGTAACCGTGGGAGGCTCGTGCTGTTATTATTCCGATTTAACAAATAAAGAAACTGAGGTAAAAAGGGGTTAAATGACTTGCTTGGGATCACACAGCTAGTAAATGTTTGAGGCACCAGCCATGTTGGAAGGGGACTCACTAAGTGATACTGTAGATACCTCAGAACCATGTGTCACCTGTGACTTAATTGATTCCTGCTAAACATTTACAGTACCAGGTGATCCCAGTTGAGTGACATATGATATGAGTGACATAATCAGGTCACTGAAGAAAAGTTGGACCATATTTAAGTTATCCTCATCTCCTTACTGGCTAGAAGCTGTTCTGGTCAGAGGAATTTGGATGTTTAAAATACCAGCTAAGAACATATGAAGACCATATTGCCCTTACCTTGGAGGATCTTACAGTATTGTGGGACATAGAAGAGTTTCACATATTAAATAGCTAGAAAACAAGATCAGTCTGGGCTATTTTTCTCTTGGCAGGTGTCTGTTTCCTTAATTTTGGGGAGGGGCTGGTTTTTTGTTGTTGTTTGTGTTTTGTTATTTTAATTTACCTTTCCGAGGTTTTGGTTATAGCCCTGGTATGTTGAGTTATTCTGCTTTTCTATGTCTTACTGAATCTGACAATTATTAGTGCTGGAGGAAGAAGGAGATGGATGGATGAGAAATAGGGAGGATAGAAGAATGGGGATTTGCTGTTCTTAACTGTTGGGTAATTTGTTTGGATCCATTGAGCTAATGCAATGCAGACCAGAGCAGGAAGGGTGTGGCTGTGAGGAATTCCATGGATAACAAGATGGAAGGATGCAGAGAGAGCAGTGAGGCCAGGATGCCCTTTGGGAAACCGGTGACTCATCCAGGACTCACAGCATTTCCTAGGGTAGCAAGTCTTGCACAGGAGATAACAAGAGGGAAGCATTCACAGTAACGTGTTATAAGTCCATGTGGTGGAAGATTTTATAGTTGTTACTTGGTGTATAGAGCCAATGGATTTACATCCATTACTTGGCTGGTGTGGACTTCCCCCCCTTAACACCTGAGCCTTCAGGAGCCTTTATAACCTTATAGACACTTTGTCAGGTTGTCTTTAGTGGAGCTGCCTGTGGTTTCATCAGTATTTCCTCTGCCTCATGCATTTCCCCCTAGAGTTTGCAGGGCACACCTTTCTTGTTACTTATCTTTCTTAATATTAATGTGGATTTTCTCTCTTGACCTGTCATGGCTTTCTAAAATGGAATCAGGTCTTTTACTTTGATGGAGTGCACCTTTAACCAAAGGAAACACAGCAAAATTGGAATGCTTAGAGCCTCAGTGAGTGGAATCAGACTTCATTTATTCAGAACGACAGCTAAGGCAAAGGAGACAAAAGGAGATAAATGCTGTCTGAATCAGTGAGGCATCAGAATGATATCCCACTCTTAAAAGCATGGCATTTGATTACTTGTAAGTATGTGCAATAACAGAAACCAGGGTTCTAGCTTTAGTCCCTAGAGTTTTACAATAGGAGGCATCTCCAGTGGTCCTGATCTATATCTTGCCACTGGACCCAGATGACTCTGGAGGGAGATAATGAGGCAGGTGACATCAAATGGCCCTACCTCACTTAAATCTGGTTCACATGTTAGTCATGGTATCACCTTCCTGAAAACAACATTTGTTGAATAAAGAAGTGAAAATAGCTTATAGTTACTAAATTCATTAGATTGATACACCAAGGATTTGTGGTTTCATCAGTATGTACTTAGAGACTTTAATAGTGGAGGCAGACCACAACCTTTCATTGATAAATCCTAGGAGTTAACCTAAGGCACTAAAAGGTGAAGTGACTGGTCCAGAATCAAATAGTAGTAAGTGTCACAAATGGGATTTGAACTCATCTGATTCCAAATTCAACGTTCTATTTATTAATTAATTTTTCCTGCTGTCAATTTATCCATTATTTGTATGTACTTCTAAAGCAATTCTCCTAGTTTAACTCCCCCACACTCCTCTATTAGCTATTTTATTAATTTTTTACTTAACTTTTCTCCTCTCCAACTAGATACTAGCCCACTCAAACTCCAAGTGTTTACAAATGCCAATATGTGAGGTTTGGTGGGTGTGACAGTACCCTGGACCTCTGCTATCACTGGTGGTAGAGAGCTCTTGGTGAGCTTTCTCTGCCAACACAGAGTGGGGTATATTTTCCATGAATTAAAGTTTTTGAGAGATGTCAGGGTTATGGGGTGCAGGGAGTGGGGATGCAAAATTAAATGACTACCCGGGATCATGGAGGAAGCAGTTGAAATGAGGACTTCCAGATTCTGAGGCCAGCTGTCTATGTATTGTAACACCCTCCCCCCATCTGATTTATTTATGTTTTGTTTTATTCCAAACACATTTTTCACATTTTATCTTCATGAGTATTCAAAAGTATTTTTGTTTAAAGAAATCTGCTGCCCCACTCCGTCCTCCGCCAGGATATGAACCACGGTCTTCATCCTCTCCTATGCATTTTTTTTTCTGGTGTTCTACTAGCCAGCAGATGTTTATTAAGCACTTTCTATGTGCTGGACCCTGTGCCAAGCACTGTGCCACATTGGAAAGATCCTGGGATTGGGAACCAGGAGATCTTGGATATAGGTTTTCTCCAACTAGCAATGTGGCCTTAAGGAAAAAAAACATTTAATCTTAGCATCTTAGAGCAGCTGGGAGGGACCGTGAAGATTATATAGTCCAACCTCATTTTTCTGATGAGGAAATTGCTAAAAACTACATAATTGGTCCGTTTCTGGGCGTCGTTTTCTCCTCTGTAAAATAACCAGGTTGTACTCCATTGAGCCCTGCAAAGGCTATATGTGCTTCTTTTATGTTGACCCTTATAGACTAGTCTTGCAGTGGGATGTTTAAATCCTAGGAAGATGACACAAGCTGATTTTTTGAAAGAATGTAAATAAGCAAAATAATCTTTAAATAAAAATGTTGCCACCCTTAATAATTTGCTGTTTGGAAATGACCAGCAGGTGCAGAAACCTAGGAGAAGGCAGAGGAATTCATTCCTTGCAAGAGAGACCATGAAATTTCAATCGCCGGGGCTTTTTGGGTAATGACCTAACAGCTGGGTTTCAGAGACCCCAACTGCTGAGTCATATTGTAACCCCATGGGCCACTGGACAGCCTGCAGCTTCCCCTGCTCCTTTTCCTCTCCTCCAGCTCATTTCAACAGCTGGAGTGAGGCTCAGAAAGCCAATTCCCTCATGGTCCACTCAGTTCAGACTGTTCAGTTTTGTCTCTGAACAGACATAGTATTCTTGTTTTTGCTGAACTGGGGAAATTAAAACTGATTTTGGGTTGAAAAATAGGTCTTTTGCTCTTTTGGCTTTTGAGGGCATGCTTCCATGTTGCCAGGTCCCCCGGGATAAACCAAGAGCCTTTCCAGAAAAAAAATCTCATGTGCACGAGAAGTCCCTTCTGATTTCTACCTGAACCCTTAGCAGTTACCGTATATGTCCAATAGAGGACACTCTTTCATTAAAACATTCTCTTACCATCACTTACTGAGCATCGCCAAAGACATCCTTTCCGTTCTCTGTGCTTCGTGATAATCCTGCCAGAGAAAGGGACAGCTGTCCTAGGAGTGCCTCAGTGTACTTCATTTATTGTCCCAGGACCTAGTCTTTTCTAGGAGATGCGCTGAGGTATCATCTTCTCTCCAAATTTCTCATAGCTCCTTTTTCTGTACCTTCTTATGCCCTCCCTCACTCAAATCAAAGCCAATTGCAAGTCAAGTCATCCTCTTGATGTCATGGCCCTCTTCGAGAACGAAAGACAAACACAACCTTCTGCACAGAATCTGAGTTGCAAGGGTTGGCAGAGGCCATCCAGGCTGGTTTGGAACACAAATAATTTAACACCTGTGTTTGGAACACAAATCCCCTTTATAGCATTCCAGAAGAATGGTCATCTAGTCTTTGGATGAAAAGCATTCACAGCCTCTTGTCACTTGTATCATCGTTGTGTTTTTACATTTCTTCCCCCTCCACTCCCTTAAATTGTAAGATCCTTGAGAATTAAATTGTATTTTGGCCTCAGAAATTGGCACAATGCCTTATCTCTAATAGGAGCCTAATAAATGTTTGTGAAATGGCATTGAATTTATAGTTTCTATAGCTCTTATTTCACTTCATAGACTATTGAGTGGTACTTAAATAATACTAATAAATTACAGTCTCTTGAATACCTGAATTGCTTAAGTGAAAGAAATGTCTAGTCAGGTTTGGTTTATTATAACAAGAGAGAAAATTCACTGTAGTAGCAGCATAGCACTGGTTTATAGGATCATAGATTTATGACTAGACAGATCCTTAGAGGTCAATTACATGAGCCCCATTTTAAAAATAAGAAAACTGAGGTAGAGAAAAGTTAAATGACTTGACCAGGTTTACACAGTTAGTGAAAATGAGTGAGGCAGGATTTAAACTCAGGTCTTCCTGACTCCCAAGTCCAGTGCTTTATCTACCACACCATCTAGTTGTATCTGAAGTTGCCTTTTCTACTGCTCAAAAATAAGATTTCCAAGGTATAACAGTACTGTTTCTTTAAATAGTCTTTTGGGGGCAGGGAGACAGAGGTGCAGTTTGATAAAGTTTTGTGAATATGGCTTCCATTCAAAATAATTCTTCTGTTGTTTATATAGGACCTCCAGGGCAGTAGCAGCCTGTAAGAACATTGTTCCTGTATCCTCTGAGGACTCAGATTTAGCTCCTGCCCCTACCAATGATGCAGAATTACCAGCTTCCCAAAGTCAAAATCTGAAGAAGGACTTAAAAAGGTATGTCTGGGAGCAAGCATCTCAGCAGAGTCTCACGTAACTGAGGATGAAAAGAGGCTAAAGCAGAAATTCTATTTTCCTTTTTTACCAAATCAAGGCACATCTCTGTGACTGTGGACAGCAGGCACTAGGTATTGTGGCTTCCATAAAATTCACCATTTATGTGCAAATAATTGATCATTTATTACATTGTAATCTTGGAGTCAGATTTCATCTGTCACATCCCTCAAGATGCCTTGTATGTATTTGGCACTCAGCAAATATTTCTTGAAATGAATAGAATATGCTAATTGTGAGTCATTCTTTGTATTCTTCAAAGCAGGGTCCCAAAAGGAGCTCTTCTAGGGAAGTCTTTATTAGCCTCGTAAGTTTATTGAGTGTCCACTATGTAAATAATATCAAGCTAGGTGTGAGTGGTTACAGAGAGTTTCCCGTCCTTGTTCCTAAGGAGATTATAATTTACCTGGGGTTAGATAGATACATGAAAGAGTAAATAACAGTGCAGTGCAGGTACAAAAATATGAGAGGTGTCACAAGGCAGCGTTTGGTGTCCCAGGAGTGGTAGAGAAGACAAATGCTCTAGATAGAAGAGGTCATTATGAGATGACCTTTATGGAGGCAATGGGACTTGACTGAGACCTTGAAGTTTGGGTAAGGCTTGCATTGGTAGAGAGGAGTGGAGGATGTTTCAGATGGTGGAAAGAAATATGAGCAAAGATCCAGAAGTGGAAACGTGGACAAGGTGTTGTAGAAAAAGTAATAGACTACTTTGTATTTGATTCATCAGGATTATGTATTAATGGAATAGATATTGGCTACCTATAAGCTATAGTTCATATTATTCACCAATTCAGTTACCCTGACTTAATGAGCTTTTAATATATAGCTCAGAGTAGTGATGCAGCAGGAGAGGACTGTCCATCTCTTTGCTCAAGGATTAGACTTGTTTTGTCTAATTTGAGAGGACAGAACAAGAAACAGGGTTGAGATGACAGAAGCAGTTCTAGGCCCTTATAAGGAACAACTCCTAACAATTAGAGCTCTTCAAAAGTGGAATGGGACCTTCTGGAAGGCAGTAGATTTCATATCACTTGAACTCTTTGAGGGTAACTTGGATGATCACTTATTAGGTACTTTATAGAAGGGATTTCTAGTCAAGTGTGAATTACAACCAGATGCCCTTCCAACTCTAAGATCATATGCTCACTTTCGTACCCTTGAGTCTAAATTTTGGCAGACCATATAGTGGTATAAGGAAGCTGGTACCCTGTTAGTTTAGGTTCAGTCTTGGATCAAAAGGAGATACTCATAGATCACTCAATAGCCAACAGAAAAATCTGCTCTGCCAGTGTGGGAAGATTCCCAAAAAAGATATTCATGAGGACACCTTGACTGAGCCGTCAGAATGATGCTTCCATGCCTGGTTTGCCCATCATTTTCTACAAGTCATGCATCAGAGAGCTCTTTTGCTTTGCACTTAAGCAGTGAGAAAGTGATTTCAGTGACCTGAGCCAATCACATATCAAAGATGGTCTCAGTACCTTTTAAGGAAAAACTAATGTGTATTGGGAAGGTGGGAAGATGATTTAATAAACTGCTTCCACCACAAGTGGTAACACTTGTACATGGTAGTAGTATAATAGATTATCAGAGTTGGTTAGGAACTCAAAGCTTACCTAGTGTAACCCCTTCATTTTATAGATCAGGAAACTTGAAACCTTCATTTACTTACTATTGGCCATAAGACCTCTTAAAGACACTACAGCTATTCTGAGTGTCCCACTTAATTTAGCCCCCATGGTGACAGAAGCTGGGGCTTCCCATGTCCTAAAACTAGAGTAGTTCCGCTGTTCTGGTTGTGCTTGTGTTAATATCTCTAGATTCTAGCTTGCCGTATTGTTGCCATCTGAAGCATCATGGTGGCAACATTTTTGCCATCAGAGGCTTTAATCTTTAACATTTTTTTCAAAATAGACCTTTCATTTTTACCTTCTTCTGATGCTTGTGAAGTTGACTTTTTTGTTTTCAATGTGAAGAGGTAACTTCATTTCACTGAAATATGTATTATTCACCAGGGCTGGAAGGAAGTCTATGGACTACCTTGATCATTTATGATCTTGATTATTCATTCTTGGTCAGTTCAAGTTTCAAGCCAGTGTTTGCCTCTTTGGGGTATAGCAGTTTTCTCTTGACTCATCTGTATAAGGGCTGCTGAAGTCTATTTCTTTCTTTTCCTTCCTCTGGGAGGGTAAAGACACATACCTTGCCTTCTTAAGCTCAGAATGAATCTCTATACAGAATCAACAGATGTTGTGGTCCCACAGCTATGCAGGGTGACTTCCTGCCACCAATGAGCCCATACATTCTAGTCAATCCAATATCTGTTGCAGAAATCATGACATCATCCCATATTTTGAGCTGAAATATGGGCTTTTCTCCAGGAATTTTCACACTCCCACATTATGATTACGGATATTCACTAGGCCACGAGAGTTAGAAGTTTCACGAAAAACAGATGTGGCACAGAGGGAGGTGGGGGAGTTAGTAAGGAGAAAGAGAGTTCAAGCCACCATACCTCCCAACCCTCCTGTCTCAAATGTGATTCAAGCCAAATCGTGTCCCAGAAGAAAGATAAGTCACCTCTGGGAATAATTAACAGTCGAGCAACTCAAGGGACTAAGACATGTTGAAAAATGTAAGATGGCCACTATATGGCTTAGGGCCATTTTTCTATCATTTCTGCTCAGGAGGAAAGAAAGTAAATTAATTATGGCTAGACCGGAGAAATTGGCTTGACCTCTTGTAACAGAGTGAAGTCAGACAAGAACATCTGGTGGAAAGAACTGAAGGAAAAGGAGAACCAAAGCCCTTTATTAAATAGAAAAGTCTGACCATTATCCTTCTCTGACACACTTGCCCTGCTGAAAAAATGGCTAAAGAGTGTTCTCACATGGGTGGGAACAAAAGAAGCCAGTGACTGTGAGTCAAAGAAACCTAGTAACAAACATTCTTGAGGATTCTGAGCTGTGATCCCCCATCTTTTTGCAGGTGAATTGGGTCCAAAACATATTTCTCATACAAAACTAATCATTTTGGCTTGAGAATTCAGAAACCCTTTAAACAAGGTACTCTATGTAAAGTTCATTGTAAAAATAAAGTTCCATATGAGTGAAATGGATTATTATCGACAAAGCAAAAGCAAAGAGGGATTGGCTGGGGGGAAAAATAGTCCTAGAAGAAATAATTTTATCAACAATAATTAGAAACGTTGACAAATGTAAACGTGTTTATGAAGACAACTCAAGAAACTACAAAGAGTTATCCTGAAGAAGCCTGGATTTACTGAGTAATGCAAATTTATACGAGGAAATAGTAGAAACTTTGCAGGATATTACTGATAGTTGCAAAAATTTTACAATTGCAAAATATGTAGCAAGACACAACCTAGTGGCCAGACTTATGCATCAGAAGCATGTTGTCCTTGATAAACTAGCAAGCAACACATCCCCATACTACAATTCAGTCCTCCAAATATCCTTGAGAATTAAAACAAACGAAGATCATCACAGAAGAAATTGTTGTCCACACTCACCCAGACACAATATGGATCAATAACCATTTGAGAATAATATTTTTCATAGATGTCACTATGCCAAATATCTCTAATCTCCAAAAATTAAAAAGCTTTCAAAATGGAGAGATATAGTGGAAGAAATCAAAACCATGGGTGATCAGGATGAGGCACATATTAACCCACCATTCTGTGTTATAGAAGTCATCCTGAAGATGCTTTCAGAAAGCTTATAGATGAGTTTAGATTCCAGTACTTTAACAGCTTTAGAAAAAGTTTTTATCTACTAATTCACAGATTAAATATTTAAAAGTAATAGGACAGCATCTGGACCAATTCTATCTGAACCCCAGATGAATGAGATAGTAATAAAGAAGGCTGATGTTTCTGTAGCACTTTACATGTTTACAAAGTATTTTCCTCATAATAGTTTTGTGAGGTGGGCAGGGCAAATACCATTCCTCATTTTGCAGACAAGGAAATGATCTCAGAAAAGTTTAGTGGCTCAGCCCTGGTGACAATGTTAATAGATGCTGGAAATGAGATTCAAGACCAGGTCTTCTATATATGACCGTGTGTGTGTGTGTGTGTGTGTGTGTGTGTGTGTGTGTGTGTATGTATGACTAACTTCTTGTGACCCTGCTCTTAATGATCATATAAAATGTCTGTATTGGGAAGGCTTGAAATATTTATTCACAGATCATGGAATGGGGAACTACAGGGTCTAATCCACGTCAGAATGTGTTTACATAAATAGTGTTTTAATCATTGTCTTAGTCTTATTCCAGCTGTTGTATGGCAGACAACTAATTAATACATTGTACAGTATTACCATTTTAAGGAGACAGAGAAAATGCTTTCTGAAGCTAGATTTCAGGGTTTCTTGTTGACTTAGAATATACTGATTTTCCTAAGGTTTTCTTAAGCATTGTTATCCAACTAAGTGCCCTTTATTTTGTGAGAATAAATAACTTGGAGAAGTTATAGGTATCATAGGATTAAAGGATTTAGATAATTTGGTCCAACCCCTTGATTTTATAGATGAGGACACTGAGGCCTAGAGATGGAAAGGTTTACTCAGGTAGTTAGTAGCTAAATTGAAATTTGAAATCAGATCATCTGATGTTGGTCATTTAGCCAATAAGCATTCATTAAGTGCTTCTCATGGGCAGCTAGGTGAGAGTGAATAAAGCAGTGGGCTCAGAATCAGTAAAACCTGACTTTTACTAGCTAGCTGTGTGACCTTGGACAAGTCATTTTATCCTTTTGCCTCAGTTTCCCCTTCTGTAAAATGAGGTAGATAAGGAAATGGCAAACCACTCCAGTATCTTTAGTAAGAAAATTCTAAATGGGGTCCTGAATTGTTAGACATGACTGAACGACTAAGAGCTTTGTGCCAGGCATTGTGCTAAATCCTCGGGGTGAAAGGGAAGGAAAAATACTCTCCTTACCCATAAGGAGCCTATGCTGCCTTACTTTTCTTTCTTTTTTTTTTATTTTTTTCCAATTTATTAATTTATTTGTTTTCAGTTTTCAACAATCAATGCCATAAGTTCCAAATTTTTCCCCTTCCCTCCCCAATATGATATACAATCTTCTATGGGCTCTACATATGCATTTCTATTAAACATATTTTCACATTCGGATCAGCACCTTTGGTGTGATGGCTGCTGATCCCTTGTTGGGGCTCTTTTCACCTTTGGTGTCTACCTGTTCCACCCAACTCTCACCTGTGGCTCCAAGAAGCTGCAGCATGATGCAGTGTAGCAGCCACTCCTTGGTAAACCATTTTGGCAGATGGGTCAAACAAGGTTGAGGGTAACCAAGGGGTCTCAAACCCATTGGTGAGTTAGGGAGGTGTCTACTCCACGCATGTGAAGACTTCCTCTTGTGGAATGTGAGGATGAGAGAAATTTGTTCCAATGACCATGAAGGCAGCTGAAGCAGACAATGTGGAGCACTTAGAACTTGGTTAGACATTGAAGATTCCAAGGTCATCCACGGAGTCATCGCCAGCCATCTTGACACTGTCCTTCCACTGGACTATTATGACTGGAGGAGGGAGTGAGGCTGATGACTTTGTGCAACTCTGCCTCACTTAAATCCAACTTGCGCATGAATCAAAAGACATCACCTGAGCTCATATTGATCTGATCAGCCACAGTCGGACACACTGAAACTTCACTTTATCATAGGAATGTATTTTGGCACTCTTCGAAAACGAAGGGTAACAACCAACCAACCATTTTCACATTAGTCATGTTACATAGAAGATTTAAAACAAATTGAAGAAATCATGAGAAAAACAAAACAAAACGTAACAAAAGAGAAAACAGTCTGCTTCATTCTGCCTTCCAACTTCATAGTTCTTTCTCTGGATGTAGATGGCATTTTGCATCACTACTCTTTTTGAAATGTTTTAGGTTCCTGAATTGCTGTGAAGGGCTAAATCTCTCAAAAATAATCCTCACAAACTGTGGCTATAATGTTCTCCTGGTTCACTTCACTCAGCATCAGTTCATATAAATCTTTCCAGGCTTTTCTGAAGTCCACCTGTTTGTCATTTCTTATAGCACAATAGTATTCCATTACATTCATATGCCACAGCTTGTTCAGCCATTGCCCAATTGATGGGCATCCCCTTGATTTCCAGCTCTTAGCCACCATAAAAAGAGTTACTATAAATATTTTTGTATATGTGGGTTCTTTTCCTATTTTTATAATTGCTTTGAGATACCACCCTAGAAGTAGTATTGCAGAGTCAAAGGGTATGTATATTTTTATAGTCCTTGGACATAGTTCCAAATTGCTCTCCAAGATGCTTGGATCAGCTCACACCAATAGTTAGTGTTCCAACTCTCCCACATCTTCTCCAACATTTATCATTTTCCTGTTTTGTCATGTTAATCACTCTGATAGGTGGGATGCTGTACCTCAGAGTTGTTTTATTTTATTTGCATCGCTCTAATCAATAGTGATTTAGAGCATTTTTTCATATGACTTATAATAGCCTTAATTTCTTCCTCTGAAAACTGCCTATTCATATCCTTTGACCATTCATCAGTTTGGAAATTACTGGTATCCTTGTACATTTGACTGAGTTCTCTATATATTTTAGAAATGAAGCCTTTATCACAGACACTAGTTGAAAAAATTTTTCTCCAGTTTTTTGTTTTCCTCTAATCTTGGCTTTGTTTGTGCAAAAACTTTTCTATCTAATGTAATCAAAATTATCCATTTTACATTTTATAATGTTCTCTATCTCTTGTTTGGTTATAAATTACTCCATTCTCCATAAATCTGACAAACTATTTCTTGCTCCCCTAATTTGTTTATAGTATCAGTCTTTATACCTAGATTGTATACTCATTTGTACTTTATTCTGGTATATGGTGTCATGTGTTGGTCTATGCCCATTTTTCACCACACTATTTTCCAATTTTCCAAGCAGTTTTTGTCAAACAGTGAGTTCTTATCCCAGAAACTGGAATCCTTGGGTTTATCCAACAGTAGATTGCTGTAGTCATTTAATCCTGTCTTGGGTACCTAACCCATTCCACTGCTCCTACCCCTCTATTCCTTAGCTGGTACCAACTGGTTTTGATGATTGCTGCTTTATAATACAATTTAAGATCTGGTATGACTAGGCCACCTTCCCTAGCATTTCTTTTCATTAATTCTCTTGATATTCTGGACCTTTTGTTCTTCCAGATAAACTTTGATATTCTTCTGTAGCTCTTTAAAATAAGTTTTTGGTAGTTTGGTTGGTATGGCACTGAATAAGTAAATTAATTTAGATAGAATTGTCATTTTTTATTATATTAGCTCAACCTACCCATGAGCAACTGATGTTTTTCTAATTATTTAGATGTGACTTTATTTGTGTGAAAAGTGTTTTGTAATTATGTTCATATAGTCTCTGGGCTTGTTTTGGCAGGTAGACTCCCAGATATTTTATAGTGTCTACAGTAACTTTAAATGGGATTTCTCTTTCTATCTCTTGCTGTTGGGCTTTGTTAGTAATATGTAGAAATACAGATGATTATGTGGATTTATTTTGTATCTTGCAACTTTGCCAAAGTTGTTTATTATTTCAAGTAGTTTTTTTTACTTTATTCTTTAGCAGTCTCTAAGTATATCATCATGTCATCTACACAGAGTGCTAACTTTGTTTCTTCTTTGTTTATTCTAATTCCTTCAATTTCTTTTTCTTCTCTTATTGCTGAAGCTAACATTTCTAGTACCATTTTGAATAAGTGGTGATAATGAACCTCCTTGTTTCACCTCCAATCTTATTTGGAAATACATCTGGCTTATCTCACTTATATATAGTTTTAGGTAGAAACTACTTATTACCTTAAGGAAGGCTCCATTTATGTCTGTGCTCTCCAGTGTTTTCAATAGGAATGGGTGTGCTGTATTTTGTCAAAAGCTTTTTCTGCATCTATCAAGATAACCATATGGTTTCTGTTAGCTTTGTTGTTGATATGATCAGTTATGCTGATAGTTTTCCTAATATTGAATCAGCCCTGCATTCTTGGTATAAATCCTACCTGATCAAAATCTATTATTCTTGTGATAAGTTGCTGTAATCTTTTAACTAATTGCTGTCTTTATTTTCTAAGTGACTTGGAAAGTTCACCTTTCTGGGAGGTTTTTCCCCTTTGGTAAATTGGCTGGACTGGATTCACTTTAAATTCAACTAAAATTATTTAGTGCATACAACATGCAAAGAACTAATGTACAAAGACAAATGCAGCAGTATCTGCCCTCAAGAAACTTACATTCTGTTTGAGGAAGGGAACACAATATACATATGAGTAATACAAAGTATTATAAAATTATTATAAAATTACACCAAGAAGTATCTTATTAGGAAGGAGCCCTTGAATGATGCTTAGGAGAAAGTTAGAGATTTTGGGGGCCAGGGGTGAGAAGAAAGGACATTGCAGGCTGGAGGTGGGGTAACTTTGCAAAGGCAAAAAAGTGGGAAGACAGAGTCATCTTAATGATGATCTCAGAGGTCATCTGAGATGCCTTTCAGACTGATTCTTCTGGCTGTGAAAATATTAGTGCAACATTGGACCCAGGTGTTTGATCGTCATCCTGTGTGGACCATTTGCCCAGGGCATAGCATCGTATTAGAAAGGAAAGATCAAAATAATTAAGAGGGAGTAAAAACCCACAAATAGGTGAGAAGAAGGTGAGAGAACATCTAGCTGCCCTCAGTCTCTTCTGCTTTAGAGGCAGTGCATCCCAAGGGGATATGATTGCTGAGCTCCACATTTGGCAAAAAACAACAAACCAAAAAGACCAAACTCAATGAAATAAACAAACCTGTGAGGAATAGAAGTACTGAAGGAGGAATGGAGACAGACAAAAATACCATCCTCATTTTTCAAAAGACTGAAAAGGTGGAGATTTTCCAGCCGCATAGACAGTTGACTTTGACTTCTATTCCTAGCAGAATGCTAGCACTTGTTATTTAAAAAGTAGTTTGTGTGCATTTAGAAAGGGAAGTGCTGATCCCTAAGAGTCACAGGTCCCATGAGGTCAGGCTAACCTCATTTCCTTTTCTGATAGGGTGAGTAGACATGTAGATCATAAGCATGCCATAGATACAGCGTACCAAGATTTCAGCAAGGTGGCAGGCTTATAAAAATTACAAACAACACAAAGCCAGAAGAGATAGATAACATATTAGATGACAGAGTGAGGAGTTGGAATTCCTGATAGGCTAGAATAACAGGCCAAGTTGAAAAAGCTGAACTCTAATAGAGATAAATGCAATTGAAATTTAAAAATCAGCTGTATAAACGACCAGGGTGGGGATGAGAGGGGAGCATTATTAGACAACAACTTGTACGAAAGTATTCTCAAAGTTAGTGGAATGAAGGTTCGATATGAGGTAGTAGTTTAACATGGTAACCTAAAACGCTAATGTGATTGTGGACTGCAAAAATTTTGGCAAATTGCCCATCCAGAATAAAAGATGTGTAACTGCAAAACCAAACTCTGTTCTGGCGAGATGTCTGGAGTACTTTTGTCTGCTTCTGGGAATCCTATTTCATTGGTATACCCACCATTTGACAAAACTGGAGCATATCCAGAAGAAGACATTATGATTGTGAGTAGAGGCCAGGACATATAATGGTTGAAGGACCGGGCTGTTTGGCATAGAGAAGAGAAAACTTGGAGGTGGGATCTGAGAGCCATGCTCAACTATTTGAAGGGCAGTCATGCAGATGAAGACATGATTTGGAGGGCTCATGTGTCCCATGACAGAGGTCAGGATTAGAGCACTGAATGGAAGGTACAAAGAGAGATTTTGGCACAATACACAATTTCTTATACAGAGCTATGCAGCAGTGTAAGAGGCAGCCTCTGGAGAGCGCCTGCCTCACCAGATCGGGGACATTGCCTTGAATCAGAGGGTGGTTGATCCCCCCTCCCCCTTCATGAATGTTACAGAGAGTGTTCTTAGGTAGTCTCTGAAGTTCCTTCCTCAGTTTCCGAAGTCCTTTCCAATTCTAAAATTCTGTGATTTTTTTGGTGTCTATATCAGGGCTCTAATTGGCAATTAACACATTTATCTTTCCTGGGGGTGTTACATTTCATTATGGTTTTTTTTCACAGGTTTCTTTCTTTTTATTTTTTAAGGTCCTCACAATTATCCCTTTGAGTATCTGTCTGTCACATCAAGAAATTGCTATAAACCTGTGGTTCAAATCTTATTTAACTCATGTTTAAAATGTCTCATGACAAGGAAAATGTAATGAAATTAGTGGTGCATATCACAACCAATCTTTGACTACTTGTCCCCTTCGGATTCTTTCTGTCCTATCTATAATGGAGCTTTTCTTACTGATCACTTTCTAAGAGCTTAGAACTTGCAGGCCCCACTCTCTGAGGAGCCAGCAGGTGAGTGGGGGGACAGCTAATGGGACATGGATTGGGGAGGTATATAGATTTTCCCAATGGTACCTGTACAGCTGTAGCTATGGGTACCCCATAGTGAACAGATTATATCTGCCCTAGGGTGGGGTCTGAAATCAAGCTCAGAAGGAGGGTTAAAGTGAGGGGAGTATTCATGGGTATGCCTAAGGGGTAGCGCTATTGGAAACAAGCCTTGTATTTTGCTTTTGGTGCAAGCTTACCCTTTTCTTGGTTGATCATATGCCCTTGGGGTTAAGACATAGCTTGAGAATACTGACTTAGACCAATAGGCCATAGGAAACAAGGTACCGGCGCCATAAGGTGGTGGTGTATTCTTAGTTAAAGAATCAGTACCCAAATGTGAAAACCGCCATTTCAGTTACAAAAATAAATTTATAAAGGGACAACCAGTATCTCAGGGTCCAATATAGTGTGTGTACATAGATGAATGAGAGTACTGGGGATGGGACATATCTGTTCCTCTCAGTTTTTCCCTATTCAGAGAGGAATAAAGGATGCTTATCCTGGATAATTTCTGATTTTCTTCTGAGACAGGTGAATTCCTTTGAATTCACAGGTTCAACTGAAGCTATTGAAATGAGAACATGATGTTAGAGCAAATCACTTATAAAATGAGTCAGATCTAAAAGTAATAGGGAAAATGAATCCCCAAAGTAAGGGAGGAAACAATACAAAGTTAATTTTAGATGAGCCTTCCATGTACTTGACTTTGCAGAGGAGCCAAGGGAGAAAAGAGTCTGTCACTAGACTATTGCCCTTACAGGGTTACTCACCAATAGTAACTGGTCAGAAGTATCTTTAGCAATCACATCAGTTTCCAGATGGGTGCAATTGATATCATTAAAGTAAGACATGAGCTAGTGACTTGTGTTCTCAGGAGTGTGAAGTTATGAGTAATGAGAATATAAGTGGAACAGTTAGGACCTTCCCATCGCTGTTGGAACATTTTTATTCTTTGGTGGCATATTAGTTTACTTGGCTTGTGATTTACCTTTTTTTTTTTTCTTCTGATGACTGTGAATCATTGGATCATAGCCTGAAAGCAAGGGCGGGATCTCAGAAGCCATCTTATCTAAATCTCTCATTTTACAGATGAGGAGACCTAGGTTCATTGAACTAAATGACTTGCCTACGGTCACCTTAGTACTGTCAGAAGGCCTTCAGAATCCAGGGCCAGTACTCTTTCCTCTTTACCTCATTGCTTCTTGTCCTCATATTCTGCCTTAAGTTATTAAATAATTGATTATATTAGAGAAAAGCAAATTTTTGCTTCTGACTTCCTGGAAATAGAAACTGTGTACCTTTAGCTCTGATTTTGTAATTCAGCATCATCAGAACAAACCTCGAAGAGAAAAGATTCCTTCCTACGTGTCTTTGGTTTGACCCAGTGCAGAAAACACAATTTTGTTGTCTTGAGTAGTTTCTATTCATTCATTTCTTCTACAAATACTTGTTGAGCACATGCTACATTCAGGGCACTTGGCTGGGGAGATTCAACTCTTCAAAATGGGGAATGGTCCCTGCATTTACTTTGACAAAACTGTATTTAAAACAGCAGTTTGGAAATCATTGAGTTAATATTACTGTAGTCCAGAATCCTGGTTTCTTCACAGTATCCTATGGGAGATGATTTTGATTTGTAGTTTACAATTTATCTAGTCCTAGCACTACAGTTCAATAGAAAAGAACAATCGTTTGAGAAGGAAAGGGGAACAAGCATTTATTATGCACCTACTATGTGCCAGGCACTTAGCTAAGAATTTTACAAATATTGTCTCATTGGAATCTCATAGCAGCCCTGGGAGGTAGGTGTTCTTATTATCCCATTTTACAGGTGGGGAAACTGAGGCAGACAGACGTTAAATAACTTGCCCACTGGGAGGTGGATAATTTTTTTATGTCTATTTGCAGTTGAGGAAACTGAGGCAGACTGAGGTGACTTGCCCATGGTGGTAGTAAGTGTTGGAAGGCCAGATTGGAACTCTGGTCTTCCTACCTGCCCTGTCCAAAGGGATGTAAATTTTGATCATTAAAACCTAAAGGTATTTTGGGGTTTATAGGCTAGATTTCTTTCATAGGACCCTGCCTTAAATCCAAATCCCTCTGGCTCTTATTGATCAGCCAACAACCCTGAGGGTCTTACCCTTCCAGATAGATTTTTTTTTTGACTAAGTAAAATAGGCCATTCTCTGCTGTATTTCTGCCCTAGCCTTAATCATTGAAAGAGTGTTGCTTCAATCAAACTGAGACTTATTAAAGACCTTACTTTAAAAAGGCCAAGATCCTCCACCATGTCTGGGACCATTTCCAGTAGTTCTGATCAGTAACTTGTCAGTGGACCCAGATGGCTCTAGAGGAGAAGGTGAGGCTGGTGACTTTGCACAGTCCTGCTTCACTTAAATCCAGTTCACTTGCATGTCATGGCATCACCTCCCTGATGTCATGGTCCTCTTCAAGAAACAAATGACAAACAACAACATCTGGACCCTTAACCAACAAGGTGACTTCAGACTTCTTAGAGGCAAAAGATTTGGGTAAAGTTCTGGCTTCAGCACTTGCCAGCTGTGTGAGCCTGGCCAAGTCACCGCATATCCCTGAGTTTTCATTTCAGGGTCTGCTACAATAGAAAAGTTCACTGGCAGTGGAGAAGAGATCTGGATTGACTCCTGCTTCTAACACTACCTGCTGATGTGACCTTAGGCAACACCCTTCACCTTCAGCTTCCTTATCTCTAAAATAAGGGGGATGGGGTGAGATAACCTCTGAGGTCCTTCTACATGTGTATGTGTATGTGGTATTTAGATTGCCATTTGGTTGTTGCAAGGAAAGTACTTTCTCTATCTAAAGTTGCCATTCAGACATAAGCTATCTTTAGTACGAGGATCCAGCACCCAAGCACTCTGAGAGGCCAAAGGAACTATTTGAGATAAAAATGTGCTTAGGAAAAAAAAAATCTTTGCAAAATAGAAACTTGGGACCGAGCCATTATTCTTTGTAGTCGGGGCAGACATTCTTGTATCAGTATTTGGAAGCAAGCCAAGATTGAGTCTCTAACACAAGTGGGAAAAAGGAGGAGGGTGGTGGGAGTTTAAAGAAAGAATAGAAAAGTTAGAAGGAAGTATGAAAGAAAAGGATTCTGTGTAGGCTATAGCTAGGATAGGGTTAAAAATTCTCTCAAGAGCCATGTAAAAGATCCCTAAATTATCGAACAAGCATCTTTCTCCTGGTTGAATTAATTCTACCTCCTCTTGGGAATACTTAACAAAATCTCTTGGATCATTAACAGCATAGGGGTGTGGTTATAGGCATCAGCTTGGAGACAACTGAGACTATTGCACCCCAAGGCAGAAATGGGGCACATAACAGACTCGAATCTAAAGGGGTTTTCCCACAAGAAGAAGCGTCTTTGCAACAGCTGGAGGCAGACTTAGCTGAGGTCATTCTTTCCTTTGGGCAGCTGCTCAGGGGCTGGTGGAAACTTCCTTCCTCGGTGGTATATATAGGTAGGATGTTTTCTGGATATGGATTGATGAGGTGTAGAACATTTGAGCTGGTTCTGATTGGGGGAAATCTGGGTGTCCTAGAAAATGCTAGAAAGTTTTGTAGGGAATCTTGCACCAAATTCTGGGGCTGGTAGGGGGACTGTAGCAATATTATCTTCCCCTTTTACAGAAGAGGACGTTGAAAAATAGAGGTAACGTTCTGCATGGTATAGTCATGGAAAGGGCATGGAATGTGGAGTCACAAGAGCCAGGGGCAAATCTCTCTATTTACTGCCTGGGTGATTTGGGGCAACTTCCTCTGCTTTGGGGATATTTGCTTCCTCCTCTTTATAATGTTGAGATGGGAGATGGGGAGGTAGTATGTGCAATGATTAGAGCATAGACTTTGGAGTTAGATGTTTTGGGTTAAATTCCTGTATCTGCTACTTTACTACCATATGACCCTGGATTCAGACTCCCTGGGCCTCAGTTTCTTCATTTGTAAAAGTAGGAGATTGGATTTGATGGCCTCCAATCTCAATTCTCTTTCTTGTATTGTAGATCTTACTATTTAACCCTTCTCCTTCTTTTGTGCGCAGCCAATCAGAAGATGAATCAAATGGGGACAACTTTAGATCCAAGTAATCTTTGTCTTGCTACAATCATGATACTCCTGTCCTCAAGAACTTTCAGTAGCTCCCCATTGCTTGCTAAATAAAATATGAATTTCTGTCATATTCAAAGCTTTTTATTGTCTGTCTCCAGTCTGCCTATTTAGCCATACTAAAAGTTTCTCTATGTTCCAGTCAAACCATCTCTCTTCTTATCCTGTGGTCTCATTTAACCATGCCTTTGCTCAAATCTCCTCCCTGTCTAGACAGGATTCCTTTCTATTATTTCCATCTCTGTTGAGTCAGCTAGGTGCTGCAGTGAATAGAGCACCAGGGCAGGCGTCAGTGGGACCTGAGTTCAAATCTCACCTCAGACACTTGACACTCACTAGCTGTGTGACCTTGGGCAAGTCACTTAACCCCAACTGCCTCATCCTGGGTCATCTCCATTCATCCTGATGACTATCAAGTCACATGACCCAGATGGCTCTGGAGGAGAAAGTGAGGTTGGTGAGCTTGCACAATCCTCCCTCACTTAACCCCAATTGCCTCATCCTGGGTCATCTCCAGTCATCCTGATGAATATCTGGGCACTGGTTTCAGATGGCTCTGGAGGAGAAGTGAGGCTGGTGACCTGCACAGCCCTCCCTCACTCAAAACAAAGTCAAGTGCGAGTCATGTCGTCATTTCTCTGATGGCACGGTCTTCTTCGGCAACGAAGGACGAACACACACACATCTCTGTTAAAGTCCTTTTCTTCCTTCAAGGCCCAGCTTAGTTTTCACTCTGTCTTCTCTCTTGAATCCCTTCCATAATTGTTACCTGAGTATTTGTCCTTCTCAACATCACCCAGCATCTAGCAGGCAGGTCATAAATATTCCTGGAATTGAATTAACGATAAACTCCTAGAAAAGTAGAGTTGTTGAGAGAGAAAACACTTTGTAAATCTGAAAACCCTCTGAGTAGTTACTATTCCTCCACACTCTCGGGCTCTTGATCTTTCTACAGTCACTCCACCCATGCATATTATCTCTCCTCTCCTAGGATCACTTTAAATTGCTTTCAGCTGAGCATAGAAAAAACTCAACTCCTTTTAAAGCTTGAAGGACTCCCTGCATCCCACTTTCCCCTCACCCCACCCTAGCTCATGGCCATGACCACACTGCAGATAGCCTCAACATGAACTCAAATTTGTAAAGCTGCTTTCTTATGAAACTGGTTCAGGGCCTGGCATTCATAGGGTGGAGACAATATCTTTGTCCAGAAGGAAGTAATTGCCTCTTAATATCTTGCTAGAGTTCCTTGTCAACAAAGTAAGAATTGGCCCTTTGTTTCCTCTTATAACAATCAGTGAAAGGGCGGTTGACTGTCAGGTCAGATTTTATATAATATCTGTAGAGATTCAGGAGTGGGGAAGCTGCGGCCTTGAGGCCACATGTGGCCCTCTATGTCCTCAAGTGTGGTCTTTCGACAGAATCCACCCCTCGTTAGCTCATAGAGTGGGAACGAATGGGCCAAGACCAGTAAGAGTTGAGACAAAATCATAAAATATAAGGGGTTGATTTTATTTTATTTTCTAAAAGAATCATTTAGTACTGTTTTGTTATTAAAAGAAAACTCCTCACTGCAAATTCAAAGTTCACCCCACTTACAGTTATTGGGAATATTGGGAAAATTTGTATCTGAATTCGGTTGTTCCGATAAATATAATGTATGGCACCTTCTGTTGCCATTTTTAAAAATGTAAAACTGGAAATTTTAGGACTTATTTGAAATTATTATTAGGGAAATTTCTTTTTGGAAGTTAGTAGTAGATACTTTAAACTGTTAAATATGTATGTGATAGAGATTTAACATGCAGATAATGCCTCGATGTTTACATTCTGCAGACATGTGCAAAATTACGACAGTGTAGCCTTGCATTTCCCAGCAAAACTATGTATTTTGCTGAAGCCTCATGGGTGGCAAATGCTAAGTCTTGTCCCTCTTTTATATTGTTACATGTATGTCTGAACATGTAACAATGAATAGTACTTTGGCCCCAACTGTCTAAATTTGAGATATGGTAAATTTTATCCCTCCCCTAGGGGTCCCTGATACGCTTACAAGGATCAGAGGGGTTAAATCTTTGCCACTGACTTAAGCCCCCACTGATTCAGTTCCCTCAATATTAAAGATCCCCAGTTCCATTTAACCACAGAACAGTAATATTAGTTTTACAAAGAATTATTTACTTAAAAAGTATTGGAAGAAAAACCATACAAACATTCTCCATACCCACTTAAAGAGGGAAAATATATTGTTTCATTTCAAAAAGATACTCAACTGACATTTTCATCCAAACCATCTAAAAGGATCTTCAGACCAGGCTTTTGACTGTGAATCCTCTGCTTGAGTGAGGAGAACTTGAATTGGAGAGCCCTGAAGTGCCTAGACACAATGAGAAAATGGAGTAAAATGCTCTTCTTCCAAGATGTTGCCCAAAGGGAGGGAAGACTCATCCAGATGTTCGTGCTTTTGACAGCCTCCTGAATTTTCAAAGACAAAGGAAATCTGTTACCACAAGTTGTCTTCTTCCCCCTTAGGAAAAATACTATTTTGATGAGGCTTAAGTTTGACCTGGACTTCATGTTAGAAAAAGAACGAGAGAGGAAGGAGGGAAGGAAGGAGGGAAGGAAGGAAGGAAGGAAGGAAGGAAGGAAGGAAAGATGGAAGGATGGACCTGTCATGAGAAATGAAGTTGAAAGCAGAGTCATTTAAGGTCCAATTTCTCCATTCTCCTCTGGTTGGGGTCTCATTACAACCAAGTTTCTAATGTTACAGAGCTTGCTGGAAACAACATGAAAGTGATTCATCTATCAGCAGGTAGCAAGGCAAACCAGATAGTGGCCAAAGATCCTTTTTTTTTTAATCTCTGTAATTCTAATGGAGAGATAATTGAGTGGGAGAGATAACTAAGTGGGGAGAACTGAGTTCTAATTCCTTCTCTGCCGATAACTGCATAAGTGCTCAGAGAGTATGGGATTTTTTTTCTTTCTTTGTATTTTTAGTGCGTGGCACAAAATAGCAAGTTAATAAATGCCTGTTGGTTGGTTGATTGAAGTCATTTAGCCTCTGTGGGCTAAATGAAAAGTGTCTTTTTTTTATAAAATGAAGAGGATCTCCAAGGTATGTTCCAGCTTAAAAATATTGTGTGTATGTGTGTGTGTGTGTGTGTGAGTTGCACTTGATATCTGCTAAGGTCCCTTCCTACTCTCAAATTGCATAAGTCTATGAAATTTAGAGATTTCCTTCTTCCATATTCCATGTCTGATAAAGACTTTTTTTCTTAAAGGGCCACTTCAGAGTCTCTCTCTTCAGTGAAGCTTTCCCATTCACCCTTTTCTCAGAGACCCAGGTAAAATTGCTCAGCCTCCCCTTATCTGGACCTCTTCTTTGCATTGATTTCACTTTCCCTTGCATCAGAGGCTACCTGATTCAATCCCTTCCTTGTATGAATGAGAAGAGTGAAGTCCAGAAAGGTCAAAATGTTTCCCAAAAGTCATGCAGGTAGTACATAGAAAATCTGGAATTCAGATTCAACCTGACCCCATCCCTGGTACATAGAATACGGCAGACTGATAGAAAATGCAAGATTGATGAGTAAAGCCATTATAAATCAATGTACTGCCCATTACTTTAACACCAGGTAGAACCATGCATGGTGTACTGTTCAAATGTGTGTGTAAGACTTGTAAATCTCTTCATCTCTTTCTAGATTAGCAGGTTAGACAGAAAGGAAGGAACCATGTAAATACACAATTGCATTTGCTTAATACCAAATAAATGCTCCATAATAAATGGAAAGAAACTATCATAAACACTTGTTAATTTTTACAATGAGCACATCTGTAACACATTATTTTTCTATTAGCTGGATGATATAATTCCACCATTTAGCAACTGGGAAAACCTGTTGTTATGGATGGATCATTTCCACAAATCAGTTCTTCTGAATCTTGGTTTTTAAGGGAAAAAGTAATAGCAGCAGTGATAATAGCTAACATGTATAGAGTACTTTAAGGTTAGCAAAATATCTTTCAGATGTTATCTCATTTGAGGCTGAATGTGTTTTTAAAGTATCATACGTCACTTAGTGCTGTATTAGTGACTATAAAGAGACACAGTTGCCGTTCCACATTTGTCATGAAATATCGAGATATGTTACTGTTAACATTCAATCTACTCACTTAGATTAAGTTAAAAACAGGGGCATTGATTGCTATTTCAAACCCCAGGAATGCTGGGCTGGTCTGATTTGGAACCTGGGAGTTGGGATTTTTTTAGAGGTCCAAGATGCTTGCATTCATTCCATGATTCGAAAATAGGACAGCATAACTTTGGATTTTGAATAGTTCACCCACAAGCATGTGGAAAGTCATTTGCAACCTGAACAACTGAAGATTCCCAAGATCCGGATGGTTGGCCTCTCTGAAACCAGGTGCAAAGTGTCCAGAAAGATGACGACAGCTTATTAAAAAATAAGCAAGATCGAGAAGATGCCTAGAGCACAGTAAGGTTTATAAATTTCTTTAATTTCTTTCTTTGAAAGAACATAGGTTCTAGAAAATTTTTCTGAGCAACCAATAGCATCAAATTGGACATTTTATTTAATGGAAAGTTTCTCAGATTTAATGCTTGTTTTTCAGCTATGTTGGCAGTTAGAGAGTTCATTCTCTTGGATAAGGCTAGATGCCTAGTGTTGAGCTTGGAATCAGGAAGGTCTGAGTTCAAATCCTAATTCAGACAATTACTATGTGATGTATAACCCTGTTTACCCTTAACCTTCCTCAGCCTTGGTTTTCCCATCTGTAAAATGAGTATGTTAATAGCATTTTTTGTTTCACTGGTTGTTGTAAGACTTGAGTGAGATATTACAAATAAAGTGCTTCTCTTTATTGAAGTGTTACATAAATATTAGGTATTATTTTTGCCAGTTATCAATGCCTTTGGACTTTTCTCTTTGGCAAAAATAGCCTTTTATTTCAATAGCTTTTAAGTTGGGGATTTACTCACTGAACTCTAGAAGATTAATTAAGTTTAATATTAAAGACTTGCAAATGATGGGATTTTTTTGTTTTTTTTTTAAACAACCCGAGGCAGTAGGGTAGAGTGTAAAGAACATGGCTCTTGAAATGAGAAATCCTCAGCGTTGACTGAGACACTACCCAATTGTGTGACTATCCTTTAAGCAAGTCACTTGCTCTACCACAGAGCTCAATAGCCCAAGATTTCACCTAGCTGTTGGTCTATTATAGAGGTGAACGTTTTAACGCAAGTCATAGCAGGGTCTTTAGGGGTTTCCAGTCTTAGTAGATATGGTATTTGGGTTCCTGATAGTATTTTTCTCTGCCTGTTCCAGTATAAAGTATAATCTTTCCATTGCTTTGGTATTTCAAGGTTAAGATTATAAAATGTCTGACTTTTTTTTTATCTTTTAGGTGTCAGAATTCAAAAAAAATTTTTGTATTTTCCTCTTGGTATAAAATAGAGCCTTGTCACTTCACTGACCTGCTTTAGGGAATATTTCACAGGGTTGTTTATTTTTTGCTCTATTCTAGGGGCTAATGATAGCATTGTCAACATTCATTGTTTCATTAATCAAGGGAATGAAATTTGCTTTTGTTTTTCTTGAGAATGATGCCACTGAGAGTTTTTCCTGTTTGAAAGGTACCATGTTTGAATTTGGTGAAGGCTGAGACAAAAGTAGAGTAAGGAGAGCTTTCTGAAGCTGGGCAACAATTCAGAAAACATCTATTAAATGCTGGCTATTTGCAAAGCACTCAAAAATCAGGAGAAGGCCCCCCCCCCCCTTAAAAAGAAGACAATATAGAAAGAAGCAGGGCAAGAGAGATTGCTTGAATTGTCCCTGGTGGCACCAAAAAAACCCAACCACAGTTTCAAGGGCCTAGCACATGAAATTTGGATAGGAATATGACTTTAAAAAAACCCCAAATATGGACCACCCAGAGCTTATGGAGTAAACTGTAGGCAAAGAGATCAAGAGTACAATGGAGAAAGGATATCAGTAGTACCTGGAATGAAAACAAAGTAACTATTTTGTTATCCTTGAATTTCATTAAGATTGAGAAGTTCTGCACGTTATCCTTTCCCTGAGAGTCTTTGGTGATTCCCAAGAGCCAGTGTAAGGCAGCTAGGTGACAAAATAGAGTGCTAAGCTTGAAGTTTGGAAGGCTTATCTTCCTTGAGTTCAAATTCAGTCTCAAACACTTCTCAGCTGTGTGAGTCATTTAACCCTGTTTGCCTCAGTTTACTCATCTGTTAAGTGATCTTGAGAAGGAAATGGCAAACCACTCTAGCATCTTTGTCAAGAAAATTCCAAATGAGGTCACAAAGTCAGACATGACTAAAACAACCAAAAAACAACAATATAGAGGCTGTCCAGATCATTTTTACACATTCATTTTACAAATATTTATTGAACATCTACTCTCTGCAAAGACCTGTGCTATACAGGTGATAGTGAAGGGAACAGAAGCATGTTCCTTAACCCTATAGCACTTATAGATAAGACAGGGCAAACACATCTAACAAAAGAAGCAGCATGGTACAGTGGAAGGAACATTGAAATTGGAGTCAGATGTGGGTTTGACACCCGGTTTTGCCACTTACTACTTGTATGGCCTAGAGTAAATGACTTTTAACTTCTCTGGATTTTAATTTATTTGTCTATTAAATGAGGAGTTTAGCCCAGATGATCAGTAAGGTCCTTCTCAACTATGTTTCTAAACTAAGTTCTATGATACGTAACAACATGAGACACTAGAAGAGGTCAGGGGCTAAATTGAGATCCCTTTTCTTATGAAAGAGGCCAGGCTTGAGTCAGGCCTTCAAGAATGGATTGTCAAAAAGGGGGTGGAAAAAGGTTTTCTGTGTGAGAGGTCATAGTTAATGCACCCTCAGTATATGAGGGCATGGAGAATAATGCGGCATTATATTTACATACAACTTTATTGCTTTCACATGATTTTATCCTCATTTGATTTTGACAATAAGCCGATGTAGTAGGTAGTACAAGTGCCATTGTTCTTATTTTACAACTTTATTGCTTTCACATGATTTTATCCTCATTTGATTTTGACAATAAGCCGATGTAGTAGGTAGCACAAGTGCCATTGTTCTTATTTTATTTTATTTTGTCTTGAAGTTTGTGAATCTTTAATAACGAGAGATTTAGCATCTCCAAATATAAGACTGGAGGAAGTATTGTCTTCATTTTAAAGATGAGCACTATAAAATGCAGAGAGGTTAAGCAGCTTGTCCAGTTACTCAGTGGGAACTTGATGGGGTTTATAGGCTGAATCATGCAATTTATCACCAGTGTCCCTTCTTTGTTTCTGTTTTCTCATCGTCTCATATGGGTAATTCGTACAGCTCTGAAGAGTTGAAGCTTAGGCATGACCTCAGTCTTTGAATTCCAAGGTCAATACTTTTTTTCAGTCATACCCCAGAATGTGCTAAGAACATAAAAGAGGAACAATGGGCTATGAAAATCTATAGGCATCTATAGATTTATTAACATCAGAAGGCAATGCAGGGGATTTCGTGTGTGGGAGGGGGTATTTAAACTGGACTTTGAAAGGTGGGGAAGATTTTTAAGAGGAGAAGAGAGATGGAGGGGGAAGGCCTTCCAGCCTTAAGAGAAAAGCTGGTTTATTATAATAATAGGGGTTATTATTATTTTATAGCATTCAATAAGTGTATTTTCTTCCCCCTCAAAAAACTTCTCTTTATATCTATTTTGTATGTGTGTGTGTTCGTCCTTCGTTGCCAAAGAAGACTAAGCCATCAGAGAAATAATGACATGATTTGCACTTGACTTTGTTTTGAGTGAGGAAAGGCTGTGCAGGTCACCAGCCTCACTTCTCCTCCAGAGCCATCTGAATCCAGTGACCAGATATTCATCAGGAAGACTGGAGATGACCCAGGATGAGGCAGTTGGGGTTAAGTGACTTGCCCAAGGTCACACAGCTAGTGAGTGTGAAGTGTCCGAGGTGAGATTTGAACTCAGGTCCTACTACTGACTCCTGCACTGGTGCTCTATCCTCTGTACCACCGAGCTGCCCATTTTAAATGTATTGTTTTTATAGTTATATAGATTTATGTTGTCTTTCCCCAACTGAATGTAAACTCTATGAGAGTAGGGTTGGTTTACTTTTTGTTGTGAACATAAATTTATCATATAAAAGAAAAGTAAACATTATATAATAGTGATTCAGTTTTGTGTACAGTTCCTTCTGTTCTGTACTATAGATGACAATGCTCCTTTGTTGTTTGTTATTAAGTTAAATTAAAAACTTCAGAATAATAAAACAGAAAAAATAATGAACATCATAAAAACCTTGATTACCTGATCTTGAAGAGTGGGGGGCATCCATCCTGTTTTTCTCACTCTTCTGTTGGTAATAGTTGTGATACATCAGTTGGCCAACAAAACATAATACTAACTCCATGGGCCACAGTCTCTTTTTTCATGTAACATTCTTACTAGTTTCCAAATGGATTTCTGTGTGGTGTGACCTACTTTCTTTGAGGCCTGTGGATCTGTGCTAATTAGCACTTAGGGGGTACTCCTTGAGCACTATTTGGATGCTTTAGCTGCTATGGCAACCGAAGAGCTTTCTGAAACTCTAGCTTGTGATAGTAGAGCTTAACATGTGTTTTTATTGTCATGATAGAGATGATCTTCTATTGCTTGCCTTCCCTGGCCACCTCAGTCCACTAGGGCCATTGCCTTCGTGGAACTAGATGGGATTTATAGTCTGCGTCATGCAGTTTATCACCTGTACCTTTTTTTGTTTCTCTTTTCTCCTTGTCTCATGTGAGTAAGCTTTGTTCACTCTCCCAAAAAAGACTATCAGCAACTTTAGAACAGAGATTGTTGCTTCTACTGATATTTTTGTTTTCCCCACTGGGTCTCACAGGATTTGTAATTGGAAGAGACTTTAGAGATCAGCTGGTATAACCCCCTCAACGTTATATAGAGTCTCCTTTACAATATAGATGACCAGTGGTTACCCAGTTTTGGCTTAAAGACTATCATACTGATATAGTTTGGAGAGAAAAGTGAAATAGTTTGCTTGAGGAGGTCCCACAGGTAATATTTCATAGAATCATATGACTTACACTAGAGTAAAGCTTGGAGATTATCTGGCCCAACTCTCTCGTTTGGTAGAAGAGGAAACTGAAGACCCTGCAGGTAGTTAAAGGTTAAGAATCAGGATTTGAAGCAAGATTCTCTGATTGAAATCTAGTGTTTTGAATATATGGTCTGGAATACAAAGAAAGGCCCTTTGATTTCTCAGGATTTGTAATGTTGAAGATGTTAGCAGGCTCCCCAGTTTGGCTGCTCGGTAACATTTTTTCTTGCTTTTGTGTTTTTGGATGTTTTTCCAGTAGTTAAAATTGAAGGATAAATGAGATGCTACCATTATGTGGATTCTAGAGGAAAGGAGTATTTTATTATGGTCCATTTTCCCATCTTACACTTAGGGGGAACAAAGGGAGATAGTTGCCTATATAGGTCCCGCCCCTTTGCAACTTC
The DNA here is from genome assembly GCA_028658325.1 of Potorous gilbertii. Lineage (NCBI taxonomy): Eukaryota > Metazoa > Chordata > Mammalia > Diprotodontia > Potoroidae > Potorous > Potorous gilbertii. The sequence goes on along the minus strand of CM053769.1, from coordinate 531,724,233 downwards.
ACTTTTTGTGTTGTCTTCCCCCAAACTTCTTGAGGACATGGACTGTTTTCCTTTTGTAACCCCAGTACTTACCACAATACCTGGAACATTGTAGGTGCTTAATAAATGTTTACTGACTTAACGCACACATTATATACACATAAATACATGTGTGTATATATATGTATATATATACACATACTGTATTATATATGTGCATTTTATATCTATATTTATATATATACATGTACATAAATATATATTATATATATGTATATAGCATGTTATATGCTTGGCAGATAGTAGATGCTTAGTAAATGTTTACTGAATGCAATTGCATATGTATGTGTGTATGTGTATACACACACATACACATACCCCAATAGATATATACACACATATATGTGTGTATATGTATATATGTTTGTATATGTACATATACTTTCATTTACCTGTGAGGTAACAACATACTGAATATAAAAACCACATTAGATGCCCTGGTAAATTTATAAACAGTGTAAAATGGTGTATTATAACTATCTATGTTTGTATCACCTTGTTATGATGCTATAACCAATTTGAGGTTCAGGACCATGTCTTATATAAATTTTGCATCTCTCTGGTCTCTTGTCATAGTGCTCTGCACAAATTGGTTGGATGAATGAATAACTCAATGAATGAAATGTAGGTTGTGTGTTTTAACTTTTTTCATGCATTTGGAGTAGATCAAATAAAATGAAAATGTATGCCATTACTTTGTGTTAAGGCACTAGGAAAGAGGTATTGGAAACTATGAGGACATGGTTGTTTTCTTCAAGGAATTTACCATCTTGAAAGGTCTTGACAACTTTTTTTTCTCAACTTGACATGGTAAAGCAATTTAGCTTAGACCAAAGGCTAGCAGAACTGAAGGAACCTGGAGTAATATGAAAATGAACCCCTGGAATACTGAGGATGATAGTCATATGGTGCTGAGTGGGAGCTCTGTAGGACGGTGTACTGTGCTGGTGTTGAATGACAGCTTCCTCTAGAGTGGATTCTCCATTGAGATCCCCATCATCCAAGCCCTCTGACAGTTACTGCTGGCTCCCTGGGAGATTGACATATTCATTAGCTATTATTTTAACATTAATGGGAAGTAAATCCTCTCAATGCTTCTTGGAAATTCCATGTTGTTCTCTCTCAGGAAATAATTTGGATTTGCTGGTTTTCTGTTTGACACCACTGTTAAATATTAGCATACAAAAGTCAGCTTTTTATTAAGCTTTAAAAACTCTCATCCCAAGTGGTGCTTACCACTGATCCAGATTTCCATATCGGTATTATTAGTACCGTCTTAAGGTGGTCAGATGCAAGTGGGGATAGGGAATGTGGAGTGTAAAACTTAAATATTTTGGAGAACATATTTTTGATACTAGTTTGCTTTAATTCTTTTTTAGAGTTGCTTCTGAATGGCTTAAGAAATAAGGGAGCTAATTGATATCTTGGGGTATGGTTATACAGGCTATAAGGGTAGTCCCTGATTTCCAAAAAGGCTATATTCTATAACTTTGTTTAGAATGCATTTTCCCCATAAAAACCACCACTCATATAATGATTAAGTTTCCAGGTTAGCTCATTGAATTTACAATTTAACTGAGTTAATACTGGTCACATTAGACTAAATCTCTAAGAGCCCAGAAAACCTTAAGTCGACTTGATCTTTATGCCTGGATAATAGGCAGTTTTTAGAGATTTATTTAGAGATGATCTGGTCCAGCATCCTCATTTTGCAAATGAGGAAGTTGAGGGCATATGGAACTACATGATTCTCCTTTGGTCATCTAGCTAGTAGTAGTAGCAGATAAGGGACCAGAGCTCAATTTTCTGAGTCTATATTTGAAGCCAAGGTGCTGTTGGACTGTACAATGCCTTTCCCAATACTGAGCCATGAATCCCCAGGACTTATATGCCTATCAGTCAGAGTACAGTGGAAAATGTGCTGGATTTGCAATCAGATGACTTGGATTTGAATCCTAGCTCGAGTCTGTACTACCCATGTGACCTTGGGTAAGTCTCTTCATGTCCCTTTGCTTCCCCATCTCAAATGAAGGGATTGGAAGGTCTTTAAGATTCCATTCAGCCTTGTTTATGATCCTATGATTCTGAGTGCTTTCCAGGGTACATATATATGAGTCTAGTGGAAGGTGGTAGATCGAAGAGGGAGAGGTGGCTATGAAAGATGATGAGAAAGGCCATTCTTAATCTATGAGAAAAGCAGGCTGAGGACATAGGAGGCCCAGTGCCAAGAGATAGGGTTAGTAGTTGCTGTATATATTGGGATTGTTTTCAAAGTTGAGTAGATTTCTGTTGTGAACTGCCAATATTTAAAATCAGAGACCAATCAACTATTTGATTAAACAGCTTACAGAAGAAGCCTGATTAAGCAGCTCATTTGTTTCTCAAGATTCTTCTACAGCGCTCAATTTCTGTATCATCACCGTACTTAGTGCAATTTAGGTTTGAATGGCTGTGTTGCTCTTTAGTTTGTGTGAACACTTGGAATGTGCTTTTGCTTTGTAGAGAAATCAAGTTTTTGGCCAAATATGGTCAGACTAGCACATGGAGAATCACTGCTTTCCCTTCTCCCTTTCTGGCCTGGTGAAAGCCCCTAAGACTGCCGTAAATGGGCACACTTCTGGACTGGGGGTGAATTGCTGTTAACTTCAGAGCCTGCAAGCCTATCACAGGTTCAACCATTCTCTGTTTAAGACTCAGAATCTTTCCTGAGTTCATGTATAACTTGAAGGAGAAAAGAAGAAGCAAGTTTCCTGATGAGAGAGAAAATGGTTAACAGAGATGTCAAACATATGGCCCCAGGATGCTGACACACTGGCTTGTTTACCTTGGCTACCCCTGCCGTTCTCCCTACTTTCCTTCATGGGAGAGTCCATTGCTTTTTTTCCAAGAGGGATGAACTACACAATGGGCTGAGCTCGGATCTCATAATCAGTGCCGGGGACCTTCCCTATGTCAACATTGGAAGATGGTCATTGTGTTCCTCCAATAATAGGAACCGGGCACACAGGATCTATTACCCGGTTCATTTGCATTTCAAATGCCCAGAGCTAGCAACACAATGCAATGGTCCTGCCTGCGGGTCCCCCAGGGCGGCACGGCACAGTAGCTGACAATGTGTGCTTAAAGGGAGGGTCTTCATCTCCCTCTCTCCTCCACTCCCGCTCGCTGTCATAGCCAGTAGCAGAGCCTTGCTTGCCAAGGTGCGGGTGGTTCAGCTGGCTAGAACGTGGTTGATTAGGGACTGATGACATCATCGATTCTTACACAGTAGCTGGGGATCATTCTCCCCGCTCCCGACCACCTCCCCCTCTTTTCCAATCAGAACAGAATCTTCGCTTGGACCACACGCAGACACACCATCCTGGCTCCGGTTCAGGGAAGGGAGGCTGCCGCTCCAGTGTCTCCGCTGCCGCTGCTTCTGATGCAAGCAGCTGTTTCCATCTGCAGTGCAGTATCCATCCCAGGCCAGGCCAGGCAGAGCTCTCGGGGCTCCTCGCTGGGGGAATTTAGCAAGGAAGCTGGCTCTGCTTCCCACAGCTAGCCTCGACTCCAGGGCAAGCCGAGGATGGGAGGGTCTCAGTCTCTCCAGCAGGCCCCAACGAGCAGCCTGAACCGGGAACCCTCAGAAGCGATGTGAGTGCTCCGTCTCCTGGCCCCCTTTCCCCACTCTCTCTTTCTCTAGCTGTCGGTGGCTCTCTGGGGCTCGCCTTCTCTCTCTTCCTCTTTGTATACCTTCCTCTCCTCTTGCTCTGTCTCTCCCTCTCAGGCATTCTGTCAGTTCCGTTACCAGGGCCCTTGTCTTCATGCTGGGTCTTTGTTAATGTCGCTTTAATTCGGGAGGTGCGGATCTGGGCTTGCAGGGGGGGAAAATTAGCAAGCCTCTCCCGCTGTCCTCCCTTTGAGCCCTAATTGTGATACCAGAACTTGGATACCACTTTATCCAGAGGCTCTTATGGTCTGCTTCATTCAGCTGCCTCCAGTGTGTGGCCTGGGGAGAAGAAATCACTTGAGAGTTTCTATTTGGATTGCAGAGCATAAGGCATCATTTCTGCACTGTTTGGGCTTCTCCTCAAACAGACATGTTTTCAGCTCATCTCCTCGGGCTCAGGAGTTACAACTGACTTGGCATTATTTGTTGCAAGGAAGCATCGTAACTGGGCATCAGTACTGATCTTTTCCTGCAGAGGATAATTGTAAATGATAAATCCACTCAGAGAGAAATGACTTATTAATGGTCATCCATGTGACTTTGTCAATTGCATGAAATGATCCACAGCAGGAACCCAGTCTGGGTTAGTTGAAACACCTCTTTACCCCTATACATAAAGGCAATCCTAAAAACACAGCCGTTTGCTAAGTGGAAGCCAAACTGTATAGCCTTGTCATTTATGGTATCAGGCCTTAGCTGTGAACTGAGCCAGGAATCTGATATTTTCCTCTCAACCACAGAGCAGAATGGCCTTGGTGCTCAATGGGTGTTTGTGAGAATTGTCAAACCTCTAATGTATATGGGCATGTTTGGAAGATGGGACTTATTAAATAGAGATATCTGAGGAGCTCGCGTTTCAGGGAGTCAGACTGGCATTCGCAGTGAGCCTCCATGTCCTAGTCCTACCCACTTCCCCTTTTAATGCAGCCTAAGACAAATGTATTTCTGGGAAGAGTATTTTAAGGAATGGGAGGGAGTGATAGATTGTTAAAAAAAAGCTGTTTATTTGCAGGTTAAAAATCTTAAAAAGACAAAAGCTGATGTATTGTAGCAGGGAGGGTTGCCCAAACAGGTCTTTTCCAATGGTTCTTGGGACTAAAGCATCTCAGAAATGATGCAATGCTCAGCTATGTCTATGGGTTGAAACCACATTATTTCCTAGGTTTGTGGCTTCATTTTCAGTAGTAATCAAAGCTTGGTGGTTGATTTGCATAGTACTATTTTATCTTCTTCTATATGGATTTAGAATTCATCATCTCAGAAAAGGAACAACATATTTTCTTGAAATACCCTGAACTATAAACTAATGCAATCTAACTGTTTTTTTGTATGTATATTTTTACTCTCAGTATTATGGATTTGGATTGTTAAAAAAAATAGTATTTCTTTTAATTCATCATTGCTTGCCATATTGAGATTAACGAAGAATTCATCAATAAATGATAAAAGACACCAGTGGTAGTCCTATTCAGCACAGACTTTTGAAAGCACCTGAAGTCCAATGGAAGGCCATTTGACTGTGTCTGGGAAAATATGCAATGAAATGATTAAAAAATCAGCTGCTCAACACCTACCCCAATACTCTTATACACTTGAGTGAAAGAAATAACTGGTTTTTACCTCCATAATTGATCTTTTAGAATAACTGTCTCACCATTTTGGGATAATGGAATTCAAAGCACTCAACACTTTAGGGATGGTGGTAGAAAAGAAAACCTTTGAATTAAACAGCCTCAACTTAATTGGGCATGCATATTAGATATTTTTTGAATGAAATTGTTGCACATGTTCTCTTAGAATTCTTGTCAGAGACTTCTTCCACCTGAGCAGTACCAATTTCTAAAACTTTCCTAAACATAGGTCTTTGATATATCCTGTATTTTTTCTATACAGCTTTCTCTTCTCTCTACACTTTAACATTTTCATCTAAAAGAAGGAGCAAGATTATAGAAACATCTGGTTTTGTCTACTGCTATCCTTAGCAGCCTATCTTTGACATTATCAACCCATTACTAAATAACCTGGATTTATTGTTACAGAGCAACCCTGACTTAATTAAAATGGAATCTTTTAACACTTCTCATCCTAGGAGAAATTACTTTAAATGAAGTTGTCTTTGTGTGATAGAAAAGGCAGATGATTATCAAGGAATTCAAACTTCCGTCTATCCAACTTGTGTCTCATTTATATCTCTTGTCTCCCCTATTATCATGTAAACTCCTTAAGAGTTATTGTTGTTGATGTTTGGTCATGTCTGACTCTTAGTGACCCCATTTGAAGTTTTCTTGGCGGAGATATTGGAGGGGTTTGCTATTTCCTATTCCAGTTTATTTTACCGATGAAGCAACTGAGGCATACAGGGTTAAGTGACTTGCCTAGGGTCACAAAGCTCGTGTTTGAAGCAGGATTTGAACTCATGAAGATGAGTCTTCCTGAATCCAGGCCCTAAACTCTATCCACTGTACCACCTAGCTGCATTTAGGGACTGTTTTAATGCCTGGCATTCAGTATAAGCTTAATAAATGCTTATTGATTGAATATTTTTTTTTTGGAGAGAGTAGGAGTATGACTTCAAGTTTCATGATTGAGGTTTAAAGGACTTTAAAGTTTTTAAAGGATTGGGCTGCAAACCTAGGTAACTTCTTTCTCTCTCAATACAGGGATGGCTTATGGTCTCCAATATCTAGTAGAAAGGAGGTTGGAAATACAAAAGAGGAAGTGGAAAGGCAAATGAGTTGTGTCATGGGAGTGTGAGGAATGAGCCAGTGCAAACAAATGGATATCCCTTTAATTTTTTATTTGCTTTGGTCAAGTCCAAGCTAATTTCACAGTCATTCTATCAGTTGCTGTTTCAAAGCAACAAAAAGGTAGATGAATGAGAAAATAATAGAATCTTCATTAATAATATGTCAGAACTGGACTAGCCCATGTCCTGAAATCAGGAGTCCCAGCTTTAAGAATGACTTACGCATCCCTGGGTAAGCCAGTCCCCATCTATAAAACAATGGCATTGAATTAGATCATTTTGAAGGCACTTTCCAGTTCTAGATTCTATTAGGGAACTGACAGTTTTTGTAATCAGCATCTGCTCTGCATCCTTTAGTTTTAGAGGTTCATCTGGGTTACTGAGAGGTTAAGTGAATTGTCTAGGATCAAATAATCTATATGTATCAGAAAGCTGAACTTGAATCCAGGTCCTTTGGACTCTCAGTCTGGCTCTGTATATACTATGCTATAGTGCCTTGATGCTGCACACAAATTTATCTTGGGATGTAATTCTTAGTGTACACAATTTGCTACTATGCCACAAAGTATATTCAGGAAAAGCTAGCCTTCTATGGTATTGTTATCTCAATGAGAAGTTCAGGAAATGTCTTCTAGAAGGCTTTGGATTTGTATTATATGGCCTAAATCGCATTTACATTCCTTATTATCATTCTAGAATAGCTGCATAAATCACAACCTCTTGCATGTAGTGTAGAATTAAAAGAGATACTTATGGCAGATGACTGGGGAAAAAAAGCAAAATTGGATTGAAAATAGAAATGTGTCTAATTTTAGATTTATTTAGCAGGTGCTTGCTAAGCACCTTTCATAGACAGTATGTGGTGCTTGATAGAAAGGTGTGTAAGCCACTGTCTTTGACCTTAAGAAGCTTAACTGTCTAGAAAGGGTTATGTGTAAACATGTAGAGTAATTCATGTCAGTAAACATGTCAGTAATTCAGACAAAGAGTTAATGTGATCACTTCTGGCTGGGGTGAGTAGGGAAGGTTTTATGAAGCAGGTGGCATTGAGGCTGGAACTTGAGCACTAGGTAGGATTTAAATAAGTATAGATAGAGACATGGAAAGTAGAAAATACTAAGCTGAGAGAATGTCACAAAACCAAATTGTAGAAGCAGGAACATGCAAATTTAGTAGTTTGCATGACATATACACTTCTGGTAGTTATGCGAGACAAGGCTTAAAATGTATGTTAATGCTATATTGGAGCTGAAGGATTTGAATATTAGGGTAAGGAGTTTGGATTTCACGTGGTAGGCAATGGGGAGTCTTCATAGTGAGAGTGGGAGATAGCCCAGGTGGTTTGTGTGTTCCATTTGTATCTGTGAGGTACAAAGATTTATAGAGAAAGGACTCTAGCATGTTGAGAATTTGAGAGAATATTAACAAGATTCACACAGGGTGTGGATGGGCTATAATATAAGATGCTGGAGGGAGTATCTGTATCAGTGAGATCATAAACATGTCAAAGAAGAGAACCCTTCAAGAATTTTGAACAGAAGAGTGTCAAAGCAATGCTTTAGGAAAATTAGTTTGGCACTGTCAGATCACAGGTTGTATTGGAATAGGAGAGAGAACCAGTAAGCAGGAAGACCAGTGAGGGAGCGTTTCAACAGTCCAGGCAAGAAGCAAGGAGGACCTGAACTGGAGCAGCGATTTAGAATCAAAAAGGAAGGGACAGATGGAAGAGATGTTTGGAGGAGGATCAATTCAGGGGAAGGGATGATAGATGAAGAAAATCAAAGATGTGGTCAGATGCCTAAGAGAATGAGAAATTGTTGATGCTTTTAACAGAAACAGAAAAGTTGGAAGGAGTCACTGCTTGGGTGGGTATGGTAGAAATTGAGAAAATGATGGATTCTGTTTTAAACATATTGAGTTTAAATTGTTGCTAGGACATCCAGGTAAGAAAATCCAATAGACAATTGAACATGCAGGACGAGACCTTGGGAGAGAGTTCAAGGGTAGTTTAGCTTAATTTGAATTATTCCTAATGTGGAATGAATGCAGATTTCTCTCTGGGTTTTAAAGTTGGTTAGCACAATTCACCTTCTTCCAAGGTGTATGATTTGCCTAAATTCCTCAGGTCCACTCATCCGCAGATTCCTTGCCCCACACTTTGTTGTCAGCTTTCTCCATTATCTTCTCTGATTATTCTCTTTCTTATAGACAAATACATTTAATTAATGAGATTCTGGTTTTCCTTTTTCCCTCCTGAAGACCAAGAGAGTGTTCCTATTTTTTTCTTTGCTCTTTTCCTCCCACAGCTACACCCTCACCTTGAGCCATAGCCTTTCTTATTATCAAAGGAACAGAAAGGGAAGACCGTCAGAGCTCATCAGTGTAACTGCCACATGTGGGCCTCCTGCCAGGGGTTAAATCTCTGAGATAACTTCAGGTTCCCCATGTCTCACTTCTCTTATGCAAGGGTCAGAACCTCTGGCTTCATTGGTTCCCTCTGGCTTCATCACAGGCACTATTTTTCAGCCAGGGTCTTCCCTAAACATCCACAGCCCTTGCAGAAAAAGGCAGATTTACAACTTCTCCCCTACCTTGCTATCTGTGAAATAAGTACACAACCCTTCAGATGTTCAAAGTCAAGGGGCTCTTAATCTTTCTTTTTTCTCTTCCTTCCTTTTTCTTTCCTCCCTCTACCTCTCCCTTCTTCTCAACTCTTTTTCCTTCTTTCCTCTCGTTTGTTATGGGCCCCTTTGACAATCTGTCAAAACCTTTGGATCCCTTTTCAGAACAATGTTTTTTAAATGCATGAAATACACAAGATTACAAAAGAAACCAATTCTATTGAAATAGTTAAAAAAAAAAGAAAAAGTTGTTGAATCCCAGGTCAAGAGTTTTACTGTAAGTGTTTTACTGCAAGTTGTTATTGTCTGTGACCCCCTTTGGGGTCTTCTTGGCAAAAATACTGGAGTGCTCTGCTATGTTCTTCTCCAGCTCATTTTACAGATGAGGAAAGTGAGGCAAATTGGATCAAGTGACTTTCCCAGGGTCACACAGCTAGTAAATATGTGAGGCTGGATTTTAACTCAGATCCTCTTGACTCCAGGGCCAGTTCTCTATCCATTGTGTCGCCTAGTTGCCCTTTTTACTTCAGGTAACCACAGGGAAACAAACGGGGGAAATTACAGAAATCTTCAATGCCTCTAGTGGGAGACTTTGGTCTTTAGTGAAATGTGGTTGGATCTAAGCCAGATCTATCTATCTAACTTCTTCTCTGTTTCATTGAATCATCTTTATTTTGGTTCTTGTCTTTGGAGTTAGGCTTATCTCAGTTGGATGTGGTCTTCATTCTAGCCAAGCTCTCGGGCTCCTACCCTGAAGATTTGAGTTGGCATGGACTGTAGGTCAGGTGGGATTTTGACCCTACCCTGCACCTTAGCCCCAGAACCAGCAACCTAATCTTATTTAGACTTATCCCTGGGTATGGACTTTCAATTGGAGCACTTTGCTGGCCTCCCCATATTTCCCTATCCCTTTGTAGACTTCCTTGCACTGACATATTCACCTCCCTCCTTCCTGAACGTTTCTGTTTCTCAGAACTTTGAAAGCCCTAACTTTGTCCCTGACACATTTTTTTTCTGTTCTATCTGAGATATAATCAGGAACTTGTTGTTAAGGAGAATCCTGTACTTTGGTCAAGGCCTTCTTCTTGTTCTAGAGTAGAGTTTTGGTGCCTGATCCCTCTAGCAGGTATATGACCATGATGATAGGTTCTGTTATTCATAGGATTTGGAAGTGGAAGAGATGATCTTAGAAATGGCAACTCCACTCATTTTTGAGATGGGGAAATTGAGAACCTCCAGAATGAGGGTATGACTCATAGAAAGACACAGAGGTGTACTTTGGCAGAACTGAGATTTGAGCCTTGGTCTTCTTCATTCCAGGGCTCTTTCTAATACATCATGCTTCTAGAGCGGTGCTGCATTGCATCAGTTCCATCCTAAAAGCATCAGTCTTGTTTCTTCTTGTTTTGGAGTTTGTGCCTTCTCGCCACTTTCTCATTAAGTTCCTGTTTAAAGTCTTAGGAATGTCTCTGGTACAGTTTTTAGTTCATTTATAAGGATTAAAATGCCTGATATACCCTGAACCCAAAGGCTGAACCCAGCATTACTAGATACATGTACAATTTTGTGATCATTCATTGAGGTACTCTATATCCTCCTCTCCCTTCAACACACACACACACACACACACACACACACACCCCAGAAAATGACTTTTCTAGAATCTTGTCTCTTCTAGAATATTGACTACAGTAAAGAAATATATTCATCAATAGTGAGAGGATTGGTCTCTGTGCTTTTCATGAGCCAAGGGGGTTACCTTGTTGTAACTCCTTGCTGAGCTATTGAGATTAGATAGCCTGCATATATTGGGGTCAAACAGTCAGGAACTGGACCTCAAGGGAGTGTACTAGTACAAGACAGGCTTGAGAGCCCAGCCCCTCTGCTTTTTCTCCTCTCTTTCTCTACCCCACTGCTCCCCCTCCCCCTTTCATTTATTTCTACTGTTGGCAGCCTGTTTCTGCAGCTATATTGTTCGTTGCCTAGGAACCCACTTTAGGGTGAAATATGATTGGCCGATCTCATCAAATTGATTGCCAGAGCTGGGGCAGCATCTTGGGTGTGCGAAGGATTTTTGAACAATTCCATTTTCATCCTTTAAGATTAACAGTGAGGAGTTACTCTAAATGATTGCTTTTAAGAAGTCGGCTGTGAAATTGATTGTTCATGGTATGATATTTTATTCTGGGTGAAATGAGTTTGGTCATAAGGAATATTTTTAAAAGACTGAGTCAGCCAGAAATGCCTATACACATCTATCCTGTGATGAAAGTTGGTAGCCTGGGCTGATGTTTGTTCCCATTTTTATTTATAAATTAATTTTAGCAGTTGTTTCATGAGTACGGATTGTGTGCTGTCTTCACTGCCACCAAATAGAAGAAACAATGAGGTATCCAAGGTGTTGAATCCAAGACAGAAGGGAAGGGTATCTTCCTAATGTTTTCTGCCTGTCTCTATTAACAGAGTGATCATCAGATCTGATTCTCTTAAAGTCAGCCTTAGGGTTGAAAGCTGGATGAGCTCATGGAGATCGTCTCCTTTAACTTCATTCACCAGTGATGTAAAGTGACTTACTCAAGGTCACACAGAGATAAAATCTGAGTGGGGGTTCCCTGATTCCAAATGCAGCCCTCTTTTTGAAATGGACGTTCCATAGGTATCTCCAACTCAACATGTCTACTGCAGCGTTGGAATCTTTCCCCTCAGACTTAGCCCTCTTCCAAACTGCCCTCTTTCTGTTGAAGATAACATTCTTCCAGTCTCTTGGGTGCACAGTATCAGTGTCATCCTTGATTCCTCACTCTCAGCTCAACCCTGTACCTAGTCCATCGTCAGATTTTTTGTTTTGACCTGTACAACCTCTCTCTTCACTCTCATAAGACTGCTCTAGCACAGGCTTGCATTGTCGCTTGTCCAAATTATTCCATTGACTTCCTAACTGGTCTGTCTCAACCTCCCTCTCCCCGGTCCATCTACTACATAAATGTTTTAGGGAATTTTCCTAAAGTAGCCATTTCATCTTACTATGTAGAAAACTCTAGTGCAGGAGTGGGGAATCTGGGGCCTTGAGGCTACATGTGGCTCTGTAGTTCCTCAAGTGGGGCCCCTTGACTGAATCCAAACTTCACAGAAGTTACCTGTACAACCCATCTCCATCCTATTCTTTCAGCCTTATTACACATTGCTTCTCTTTACACATACAGTGGCCCAGCCAACCAATCTCTTTCTATTTCTGATGCATGATACAACTCTTGTCTCTGTGCCTTTGCAATGGTTGTCCCTAATGACTGGAATTCACTCCCTCATCACTTTTGCCTCTTGGAATCTCCAGGTTCTTTCAAGGCTTGATGTAAACTCTAAGCTTCCTGATCTCCCAGTTCTAGTGCCTCCCCTCACTCCAATATCTTGTATCTGCTTTGTAGAAGAGAGGCATGTTTTAATGGAGAGAAAGCTAGCCTTTGAATCTATGAGATCTGGGTTTGAGGTCTGCCTTTGACATATATTGACTGTGTGACCTTGGGCCAGTCACTTAATGTCTTAGTGCTCTAGGTTAGTGGTGTCTGGGCCACCAAACTGTTCATAAAGATCCCTTTGGACCTCATAAAGACTGTTGTTCTTCAGGTGTTTTTCAGTCATGTCTGACTCTCTATGATCCCATTTGGGGTTTTCTGGATAAAAGATACAGGAGTTGTTTGCTGTTGCTTCTCTACCTCATTTTACAAATGAGGAAACTGAGGCAGACAGGGTTAAGTGACTTTCCCAATGTCACACAGCTAATGTGTCTGAGGCTAGTTTTGAACTCAGCAAGATGAGTCCTACCAACTCCAGGCCTGGCACTTTATCCACCTTACCATTTAGGTGCCCAAGCTGGCACATAATAGGGGCCTAATAAATGTTTCTTGATTAATTGATTGGCTGATGGTTAAGCAAACAAAAGCTTCTATGGAAACATATACAAAAGCTTCCCAATAGAGAATTAAATATAGCCTTTAGCTGATGCGAGTATTACTCATTTTCAGGGTATGGACTCTGTTCCTGTAGAGCACCAAAAGTCTCGAATACTTTTACTTTTTTCTCTTTCTTCTCTAGTATATTTGGTCCTCCCATTCTCCTGTTTCTTCCTCTTGAAGCATGTGCTCCATTCCCTGGAGATATCTCTGTGCTGGTTCCATGTGCCAACTCCCCTCCCCAGAGCCTCTCTTGCTCTTTCTTTGGGTGCACGGTCTTCTGCAATCCTCCCTTGCTCTCTTTCTTATAGAAAAGCTGTCAGCTGAAAACTACTTCCCAGTTTTCTCCCCTGCCCCAGTGAGCTCTCACGAAGAGCCTAGGAGAATATGGCACATAGAGGGATGCCACACTGGATTTGGAGGCACAGAGGACTGACATTCAGATCTCTGACCTCTGGACCTTAGAAATCCTTGCACCTTGAGTTCCATATGAACGTTCGTTTCTCTTGTCATAAATCCAGTGGCAACGTATGTCTCATGGACTTGTTATATTTTTTTTCTGGTTAACTCTACCCTATGGTCAAGTCACTAATTCCAGGAATTTAGTCTCCTCATCTGTTAAATCTGAAGGCTGTACTGAATGATCTCTATGATCTGGCTCTGAATTCAATTATTCTCCAAGAATTGTTATCAGTGAATTTTTCTCTGCTGTCTAAATTAGGGTCTTGAAGAGAAAAAGAGATTCTGTGAAATTGACTGTGGGTTTTCTCTGCCACAAAAGGTCCCACATACTCCTCCGGGCTTTTGAAGTCTCTTAAGGTTACACAGCTGCCATCTCTCTTTATTTAGGAGGGCTCATGCCCTAGGGCTTTTCTTGATTAGCTGACTGCTCCCTCTTATCCTTAAGTGGAGTGGCATGGTCTCCTATCCTCTTAAGAAGCATCCTGCCAGGGCTGAAGTCTGAAAACAGCCAGTGGAGATGGGATTTGGGGCCCTGCGTTCAGCTTGCGATGGCTAAAAGGCAAACTTGAATATCTTCTTTCTTTTCACACTTTAAATGTTCTCCTTCTGAACCTTTGGAGATCTCTTGTATTCTCCGCTCTACAGCCATGGGTCTTCTCAGGACTAAATGAAAATACTAATACTAACTCACATTTATATAGTGCTTTAAGATTTGCAAAGTGCTTTATAAAAATAATCTCACTGGATCCTCACAACAACCCTTGAGGATTGGTGCTATATTATCCCAGCTTTATAGATAAGGAAACTGAAACAGACAGAGGTGAAATGACTTACCCAAAGGCACACAGCTAGTACGTGGCAGAGTCTGGGTTTACATTCTGGTCATCCTGATTGCACTCTGAGTGGTCGTGCCAGTGGGATGATTCTTGGATGTTTAATTATTGTTTGTATAAAACAAACGTGAAATTTCACAGAGGCTTTTCCTGGTAGGTCAATACTCAAAGTAAACTCAATGATTTAAAATTTTCCTTTGTTCTCCCCCCACTTTTCAGTTTACTGAAGTAGGTTTTTGGTGGGAGGAAAGAAGAGGTGTAGTGTACAGAGCAACGGAGCCAGTCGCATATAGGAGACTGATAGGATTCGGAGTTGGAAGAGACCTTCGAAAGTACCTGGCCTATCCAGGTCACGGAGGCCCAGAAGGATACCATGTTTAAGTCACCATCCTCTCCAGTCATCCCAATCTGTGTCTTGCCATTGAATCCAGATAACTTTGGAGGAGAAAGTCAGTCTGGTAAATTTGCACAGCCCTGCCTTACTTAAATCCAATTCACTTTCAAGTCAAGACATCACCTTTCCTCATGTCATGGGCCTCTTTGAGGATGAAGGACAAATAACCAGGACAACAATAAGATTCAGGATTCACCTGTAAACATTCAGATCTGTTATTTATAATGCCCAATGCGGGGTTTTTCCTGCTGCACCAGGTTGCCTTACTAAGTTTAAGTTGAAGACACTTGTTTTCTGTTTGTTTTTTTTGCAAAGATAATTGGGGCTAAATGTCATGCCACCTGTTTAGAGTAATGTCTATATCTATATCTATATCTATATCTATATATATATATATATACATATATATATATATACATGCTGTTTAATATAGATATAGGTAGATATAGACTTATCTATATCTATACAAAACATATTGTCATTATTATATATACCCTGTTTATATATATGTGTGTGTGTGTGTGTGTGTGTGTGTGTGTGTATAGTGAACTCTAGGATTTCTTTTTTTTAAATTATCAAGATTTATTTGTACCAAATGAAAATTGTACAATCTTTAAAAATCATTTAATTTTTGCACCCTCTAAATTCTAGCTTCTTGGAGCAAAGCACCCATTGCTCCATCTTAGTTATAGTTATTTGCAAATCAACTCTCTTTCCAATATACAAGTGCAAATGGTAACTTGCCTTTTTTAAAAAAAAAGTTTTTTTCCAATTACATGTAAAAACAATTTTTACATAGTTTTAAATTTTTGAGTTCCAAATTCTCTCCTTCCCCTTTCCCTTTATTGATAAGGCAAGTGATTTGATATAGTAATATAGGTTATATAGGTACAGTCATACAAAACATTTCCATATTCATCATGTTGTGAAAGCACAGACCAAAAAAAAAAGCAAAAAAAAAACCCAAGAAAAACAAAGTTAAAAAAGTATACTTTGATCTGTATTCAGACTCTGTCAGTTCTTTCTCTGTGATAGTATTTTTCATTATAAGTCCTTTAGAATTGTCATTATATTGCTGAGAACAGTTAAGTTATTCACAGTTGATCATTGTACAGTATGGCTGTTGCCATGTATAATTTTCTCTTGGTTCTCTTGTTTCATGTTATATCAGTTCATGTAACTCCAGATTTTTCTGAAAACATTCTGCTCACTATTTCTTATAGCACAAGTTTTTTTTTTTTTTATCACAATCATATACAACAATTTGTTCAGTCATTCCCCAATTGATGGGCATTCCATCAATTTCCAATACTTTGCCACTACAAAAAGAGCTGCTGTAAAGACTTTTGTACATATAGGTCCTTTTCCTTTTTATAAAAATTTCATTGGGCAAGGACATAAAAAAAAATTCCCAACGATCTTCTAAAGCAAAATGCCTTCCACATCCAGAGAAAAAACTATGGAATTCAGTTGCAGAATGTAGCAGATCATTTTTTTTGTGTGTGTGTTTTTGGTTTGTTATATGATTTCTCCCATTTATTTTAGTTCTTCTACACAGCATGACTGTAGTGAAAATGTATTCAATAGGAACGTATTGTAGATCCTATATAGAATTGTATGCTGTCTTGAGGAGGGAGGTGGATAATGGGGGCAGGTGGGGGGGGAAGGGAGGGGGGAGGGGGGACCTAAGTTTTATGGTAGTGATTGTAGAACCCTAAAGATAAATAAAATTAATATAAAAAAAATTTCATTGGGATACAAACCTAGTAGTGGTATTGCTGGGTCAAAAAGTTTTTACAGTTTTATAGTCCTCTGAGCATAGTTCCAAATTATTCTCCAGAATATCTGGATCAGTTCTCCACCAAGAGTGCATTAGTGTCCCAATTTTCCTACATGCTCTCAAATGTTTGTTGTTTTCCTGTTCTGTCATATTAACTCATCAGATAATTATTTGCATTTCTGTAATCAATAGTGATTTACAACATTTTTTCATGTGACTATAGAAAGCTTTGATTTCTTCTGAAAACTGCCTGTTAATGTCCTTTGACCATATATTAATTGGGGAATGACCTGTATTGTTATAGATTTGATTCATTTCTCTATATAGTTGAGACATGAGACCTTTATCAGAAACTTACTGTAAAATTTTTTCCCCTAGTTTTTCTGCTTCCTTTCTAATCTTGGCTCCATTGGTTTTGTTTCTGCAAAAGGTATTTAACTTTTCGTAATCAGACTTATCTGTGTTACATTTTGTAATGTTCCCTATCTCTTGTTTGGTCATAAATTCTTCCCTTATCCATAGATCTAGTAGTTAAACTATTCCATGTTTCCCTAATTTGCTTGTCGTTCTTTTTGTCTCAATCATATAATCCACTCTGCTTTCTGCTTCCGTTTTACGGTTGAATTCATCCCGTTCAGATTCACAATCCTTATGGTTAGTAACTGTATATTTCCTCCCATCCTACTTTTGTTCCTGTTTATTCTTCCCCTCTTTCCCTCCCTGTCGCTCCTCGAGTTTTGCTTCTGACTGCTCCCTGTGCCAATCTGCACACCCTTTTATCATTTCCCTCCCTCTTCTTTTTCACCTCCCTATCCTGCTTTCCTGTAGGGTAAGTTAGATTTCTGCACCAACAGAGTGTGTTAGTTATTCTCTTTTTGAGCAAATTCCAGTGAGTTTCAAGCACTGCCTGCCATCTTCTTGCATCTTCCTCTTTACTGTAAAAGTTCTTTTGCATTTCTCTATGTGAGATAATTTACTCATTCTGCCTTTCCCTTTCCTCTTCTTCTAGTCCATCCCTGTTTATCACCTCTTTATTTTATTCCTTTGGATATTGTTCTATTGTAGTTAACATATCTGAGCCCTCTCTCTATGTATACTTCTTTTAACTGCCCTAATAATAATAAAGTTCTTAGGAGTTATACATATCATCTTCCCACTTAGGAATGCAAACAGTTTAACCTTATTGAATCTTTTATATCTCGTTCCTGTTTACCTTTTTTTTGGTATATCTTAGGTCTTGTATTTGAAAAATCAGATTTTCCATTCTGGTCTTTTGACCAGGAATGCTTGAAATTCCTTTATTTCATTAAATATCTGTTTTTCCCCTGAAGGATTATACTTGGTTTTGAGAGGTAGGTGATTCTTGGTTATAGTCCTAGCTCCCTTGCCCTCTAGAATATCATATTCCAGGCCCTCTAATCCTTTAATATAGTGTGGTGTTATCCTGACTGTGGCTCTGCGATATTTCAATGGTTTCTTTCTGGCTGCTTGCCATATTTTTTTCCTTGACCTGGAATTTGGGAGTTTTCATTTTGCAATCTCTTTTAGGAAGTTATGGGTAGATTCTTTCAATTTCTGCTTTGCTCATATCAGGGCAGTTTCCTTGATATTTTCTTGAAATTTGATGTCTAGGCTCATTTTATGGTTGTAGCTTTCAGGTAGTTCCATAATCTTAAATTATCTCTCCTGGATCTGTTTTCTGGGTCAGTTGATTTTCCAATGAGATATTTCACATTTTTTCTATTTCCCATTCTTGTGATATTGTTTTATTGCTTCTTGGTATCTCCTGGAGTCATTGGCTTCTGCAATTCCATTTTTTAAGGAATTATTTTCTTTAGTGTGTTTTGTGCCTCCCTTTCCACTTGGCCAATTCTACTTTTTAAGGAATTCTTCTCTTCAGTAGACTTTTATGCCTCTGTTACCATTTGACCTATTATGTTCTTTAAGATGTTTTTTCCCACCCAGTATTTTTGGTGTCTCCTTCACCAAGCTACTGAATCTTTTTTTTTTCATGATATTCTTGTATCACTGTCACTTCTTTCCTCAATTTTTTTTCTCTCTTATTTGATTTATAAATTCCTTTTTGAGCATTTCCAGAGATTGTTTTTGGACCTGAGATCAGTTCATATTTTTCCTTTGAGGTTTTGCAAATAGCTGTTTTAACATTGTTGTCCTCTTCTAAATTTGGGTTTTGATCTTTCCTATAATCATAATGGCTTTCTTTAGTCAGGCTCTTTGGTGGTTGTAGTTATTTGGTCATATTTCTAGCCTATTTATTGATGTTTAACTTTTTTAGGTTAAAGTTGAACTCTGTCCCTGGGTTGGAGGGGGTACTCAGGTTTTTTTATGCTGCTATTTTCAGAGTTAGTTTTGGGGGTCTATAAGTTTTCAGTTCTTCTAAGGTGGTGTGATCTAAAGAAAGTTGTGGTCACTGTCCTTTGGGCCTGTGCTCTGGTCTGTGAGTGACCACTCTTTTCCACCCTGCAACTGTGTCTAGGTTCCCCTTTCCAGCTTGTGCTCCTCCTCACCCTTGGACTGCAATGTAGAACCACACGTGGGCAATGCAACAGAGTCCTGTTCCCTGTGCCAGCAGAGGGTCCCCTCTAATCTTCTTCCGATCACTTTTCAAATCCCTTGTCATCTGTGAAAGCTCTGGAAACCACCACTCATAATCTAGTCACCTCCAAGGCCTGCTGCTTTGTTTCATTCCATCTTTTTGTTGGTTCTGCTACTTCAGAATTTCTTCTGAGGTGTTGTTCTAGCAAGGTTTGGAGGGGAATTTGGGAGAGTTCAGGCAGGTCCCTGCCTCTATTCCACCATCTTGGCTCCACCCCAGGTCTAGGGTTTTTTTCTTTAAGCAACACATACAGTTGTGCTGAAGAGAAAAAAAATAGCATAATTTCCCTGGATCTCAGTTTCCTTCTATATAAAATGAAGGTATTAAAGTAGATGACTTCTGATGTTTCTTTTGACACAGATAGCTCTGGGATCACTCCTAATTAGCCAGTGGTCACAGGATATGAGGTAAAACCAATTGAAATCTCAACAGGATCAGCCTGAGTTGTGCTACATCTTTATTCACATCTCAAGACCACCCAGTGGTTCCTCAAAGAGGAGTAATAAGACCCAGGGGAATGGTTAATTGTTTCAGACTTCCCATCACAATCTATCCATGATAACTTGAGTAACCTTGGGTAGATGCTTCTTATCCAGTAGTAGGAAGCCCCTGGGAAATTCAAGAATCACCAGCAATATCTAGCAGTTGATCACCCTGTGCTGTTGAGACCTGCCCACTCCTAAGGTAGAGATACCCTGGAGAGCAATCAGCCTATGAAGGCCAAAATATCCAAAGCCAGTCTGTTGGCAAAGGACAGAGTGATGGAGACTAGTTAGTCACTCCTGGCATTTTTATCACACCTGCACATCCTATAGTTTAGCATGCTGTTTGTTTATTATAAAGTCTGTCATCTGGAAAACACCCAGGCTGTGTCTTTTTAAATTGTTGGGAAAAATACTACAATTAGAGCTAGAGGTTGTCTTTTCTACAGAGCTTCCATGGTATCCCTGGTATTCAGTGAAGATCAGTTTTGTGACTGTTTCTCCTGGTTTTTTTTTTTTTTTTGTGAACTTCAAAAGTAGTTAGATCAAAGGAAGCTCCTGGCTCCTGCCTCTGAGATTTCCTTCTTTCTGTCAGTCACAGGCCTGCTGATAGAACACACTAATTCTTCATTGTTATACATTAAAGGGGCATTAATATGTTGCTCTGATTTTTTTTTTCACTTCAGGAAAAGAATGGCTAGTTTCATTTTTTGGAAAAAAGAGCTCTTTCATGCATTTATATCATATATGTTTAGAATTTCTAACCAGATCCTTGACATATATAATTTATACTCGTTTCCTTAACATAGAGTGTGTGTATCTTTCTGCTTGGGGGTAGTGGGTGGGTGACTGGATCCCTGTAGTTGTAATGGTGATTTCTTATGGCTTTTGTCTCCAAAGTATTTAGGGCCAATGGCCTAAGGCACTTACTGTGGTTTAGGAGGGGAATCAAGAACAGAAAAAGGGGAGCTGGGAAGGAATAAATAATGCTTACCTTTTCCATTCCATTTTATTTTAAAAATTTTATATTAGTGTCTTTTTGTTTTTTATCTCACAACCATTTCCTAATACTTTACACCCTCCAGCCACTTTGCTTTCCTGTAACAAAGAAAAAGTAGAGCAAAGCCGAGGCAATAGTGACCTTTTCTTCTTTCCAATCAATTCAGTTCAATTTAATAAGAATTTATTAGCTGCCTACTATGTGCCAGGTGTTAGGAATGTGAAGACAAAAAATAAAAACCACTTTGTATTTAAGAAGTTTATGTTCTACAGGGGAAGGAGGAGTAAGAGAACAGATTATATAGATAAATATGAATGATGAAAGAATGAATGAATGTGTTTGGAAAAGCATTCATTAAGTGCTATGTATCAAACACTGTGCTAAGTGCTAGTGATGGGCTTGCAGTGTACCCCAAAAATAGTGGGGTGCCACCAGAAATGGTGGGGTAAAGACATGGGTTCTAGTGTTCTAGTCCTGAAAGAAATTCACTCGGGCAGTTCTCCAAGTTAAAGAAAGGCATTTATCGGAGTCATGCACCCAAGGGACCTTGCTTCCACGAGGGAAGGAACTGAACATAGGCTGCAGGCCTTTCTCCTGTAAGGGAGACGAGCCACTGACCAGGTTAAAGGTCAGGTTTAAATGCAATTTTATGGAATGGGGGAAAGGGAACAGGAGAATGGGAGGAGGGGCTGGCACCTGTCTGGAATACTCAGCTGGGCCTGAGGTGCCTTTGTCACACAGATAAGTGAGGAGTACAGTTTAGGGGGAAGAGGGCATTGCCCTGGGGAGTTCCGACGGATAAGCCAAGGGGGCAGGAAAGGGGAGGGGAAGAGTAATTGGGGGTGCTTTGTGAAAGCATACAAGTAAGACCCCAGGGTGGGGCTTCAGTGCAGTCTTTTTTGATCACTTTTCTGACTGGTCACTTCCTGGTCACCTAGATCACATCCTACATCCTGCTTGCTTCCTCTGTCTGAGCTTTCCTTTCTACCTCATCATTGGGGTTACACATCCTAAAAGGTGACAGTTCCTGCTCTCCAGGAGCTTACACACTAATCAGTGGAGACAAGAAGTGTAAGA
Source organism: Potorous gilbertii (assembly GCA_028658325.1). Lineage (NCBI taxonomy): Eukaryota > Metazoa > Chordata > Mammalia > Diprotodontia > Potoroidae > Potorous > Potorous gilbertii. The sequence continues at coordinate 531,702,526 of CM053769.1, read as the reverse complement.
GAATTCAGTTACACAGGGAATGACCAAGTCCAGAAGGGCTGACAGTACCCCAGTGCAGCAGATGCTATGCCTTGGGGTCCAAAGGGGCGCCCTCACTGTCTCTTCTTTTATCCATGAGGTCAGAGAGTTAGGGAAGAGATGAAGAGAAGGCAAAGGGACCTTTGTGGGTAGTTTTTCCATCTGACCACACTATGAGAGAGGCCAAGGGCCAATGGAGAAGTATAGGGAAAGCAAAATATATTGTAGATGGCAGCACTTTTTCCATTCAAAGGCATGAAAGTCAGAATTAGAATGCTGTGTGCAGGGAATATTTTCAGGTCAGTCACTTTGTCGGGAGAGTAAAATGTGAGTGACAGATGTTAAGAATAAAAGAAAACAGGGGAAAGGAGCAGTGGGAAGTAGGTGACTAGAGTCAGTTTGTGAAGGACTTTACCTGCCAAACAGAGGGGCTGGTGCGTTTGTCAAAGGTGATAGGGAACAGCTGGACTTGGTTAAGCTAAGGGTGTGATCCTTTCAGATCTGTGCGTTATCAATATCTGTTTGACAGCTGTGGAGAAGATGCATTTGAGGGGGAAAGGCTGGGAGTAGGGAAGGCAGTTGGGAGGCTGCAGGCAGGGCTATCTGGGTTTCCCATCCCAAAACTCTGTTCTCCAGAATAAGCAATGACTGGTTTGCAAACCAGAACTCTTCCTCTTCTGGGATGAAATGGTAAGCTCTGGAGAGCTTAGAGAATTCAGTTCAATTCAATAAATATTACTTAAATGCCCACCCCTTGTCAGGTCCTGTGTTAAGCCCTGGGGATACAAAAAGAGTCCCTGCGCTCAAGGATCTTACAGCCTACTGGGGGAGACAAATAATACAAAAACAAGCTATATGCAGAATAAATAGGAGATCATTAAAGGAGGCCTAGCTTTAGAAGTAAGAGGGCGTTAGGGAAGGCTTCTTGTAGAAAGTGAAATTTTACTGGGGGCTTAAAGGAAGCCAGCTGGGTCAGTAATCTGACCTTGAGGAAGGAGAGTGGTCCAGGCATGGGGAACTGCCAGAGAAAATGGTTGAAGTAGAGTAATGAAGTGTCTTGTTTGTGGAGCAGCCAGTGTGGCGAGATCAGAGTACATTTCAGTGAGTAAGGTGTAAAGAAGGCTGGAAAGGTCGAGGTTATGAAGTGCTTTGAATGCCGGAGCATTTGTTTAATATATATTCTGGAAGCAAAAGGAAGCCACTGGAGCGTCTTATTGTACAGAGGAGTGACATGATTAGATCCACATTTAGGAAACTCACTTTAGTGTCTGAATGGAGAATGAAGTGGAGTGGGGAGAGACTTGAGGCAGGCAGACCCAACATCAAGGCTGTTGCCTTAATCCAGGTGTGAGGAGATGAGAGCCTGTATTACAATGGTGGCAGTGTCAGAGAAGAGAAGGGGGCACATTCAAGAGATCTTGTAAAGGAAAAATCGACAGGCCTTGGCAACAGCTTGGATATGGGGGTGAGAGAGGGAGGAACCCAGGATGATTCTTAGGTTGTGAGCTAGAATTATGCTTCAGGTGCTTTTCTTTTCCCCTCATTTATCTTATTAGCTTGCTCTTAGCAATGTAGGACTCATATGCCCTGGAATCAGTGGATAAATGGGGTTAGAGTCCAGATTAGAAATCCACCATTCTATGAGTGAGGAGTAAGTATCAGAAGATTTGGGTTGTAGTTGTTGCCAGCAAGTGCTAGATTTAGGTATGGGACCAAGACTCAATTCATAGAGCCCATTTAGTTTAAGTCATCTGTGACGGAAAATCACTGTGTACAGTATCCCAAACTAAGAGGTCAGTCATCTGAACTTCTCTTATAACTTTCAGTGAATCTACCTGTGTGGCCTTAGGAAAGTCCATCACATGACCTAGTTTACTTTTTCCATCTTTAAAAGAGAATATTGAGAAACTTCCTTTCTGTTAAAACCACGCACAATTTCTGAGTGTTCATTCTGTGAATGTTTCTTCTCCACCCTCCTTCCATAATCTCCTTTTCCTAGACTCAAGTGGAGAAATTGGTTAGTTGCTCCCGATTCCACTCTTGCCAGATAATAGTGACTGCCTCAAGCCCTTCAAACCCCCATGAGGTGCATCTCTTTCCCTTTAATACCCTGAAGAGAAAAAGTAGGAATGTTGGGTTTCAGGCCACCAAATATGAATTACTTTGAAATATAAAGAAAGACAGCCATGAGAGAGTTTTGCTGTCCCCCATGAGCAACAGTATTGGTCAGCAGGAAACAGCTCTCTGTTCCTCCTAATTCCTTTGTTTTCCATTGCCTGCCATTCTTTGGGCTTGTGTGTGTGGGAGGAGGAGCAAAGGTGTTAGAGAATCTGGAGGGAGAGGGTATGGTGGAGAGTAGCCACTCTGCCATTTTGACAAGTGACAGTAACCAATGGATTTAGCCTTTTCCCTCCACAGAGATGAATTCCTCTTCCGTTTCCCTTAGGTGTGATTATCAGGATGTTAGAAAACAACCTTTGCCCTCCTGTATCTGAAGCACATGCAGGTTTTAGAATTTCCTTCCTTGACCTACACAGCTGATTCCCCATGAGGCTACATGAGGTCATCCTCTCATCTCTGTAACCTGCTATAAACAGTAATAGGGTTTTAGCTGCCAGGGAAAATCTCAAGTCTAGGGTTCTGAGACCAGGCAAAGGTACAGAGGCAGAACAGAATGGAGTAGTATGAGGAGGAGATTGAAATTGGAGACCTCAGTTACTTTGTCCAAAGCCTGGAGCAACAGTAGGCTAATAACTCCTCAGTATCTCTGAGTGTACTGATACATTTAAATAGTGCTTTACGGTTCTTGCACCTTTCCTTTTTTAAAAAATTGGCTTTCATTGATGTCTGTTTTCAAAACCACATTTTCTCCCAGTTTCTTTCCCATCCCCTCCCCTTAGAGCTATCCTATATGACAAAGAGCATTCATTTAAAGACAAAGAAAAGAAGAAAAAGGGAAGAAAGCCAGTATAACTATCATTACACTGAAAAAGTCTGAAAATCTATGCAGTGTGCCATGCTTTTAGACCTACCGCCTCTACAAGGGGGTGAGGGGGAAGGGTCTTTTCGTATTTTGAATTTAGATCCAGATTTACAGACATTTTCATTTGATCCCCACAAAGAGATTTAGAAAGGTAAGATTACTTGCCTCGGGTCATGTAACTATAAGCTTTTTGAAGTGGGATTCAAACCCAGGCCTTTCTGACTCCCAAGTCTGATCCCCAGTCTGCTGCTCCATACTTCCTCATGTACTAGGGTAATACTGCCAGGCTTAGATATTGCTTCTTCTTAGGTGTTCTTATTGGATAGAGTAGGGGGCAGCTAGGTGGTGCAGAGGATAGAGCTCCGTCAGGAGGACCTGAGTTCAAATCTCACCTCAGACACTTCACACTCACTAGCTGTGTGACCTTGGGCAAGTCACTTAACCCCAATTGCCTCATCCTGGGTTATCTGCAGTTATCCTGATGAATATCTGGTCACTGGATTCAGATGGCTCTGGAGAAGAAGTGAGGCTGGTGAACCGCACAACCCTCCCTCCCTCAAAACAAAGTCAAGTGCAAGTCATGTCATCATTTCTCTGATGACATGGTCTTCTTTGGCAATGAAGGATGAACACACACATGCAGAGGGATAGAGTAAAATCATAGACCCAAAGAACATAAGAACTAGAAAGGATCTTAGAGATCACAGGATCAGAGATTTAGAACTGGAAAGCTCTTTAGAGATCATCTAGTCTAACTTAGATTTTATGGTTGAAGAGACTTAGGCCCATGGGGTGAAATGCCTATAACTGTATACGTGTGAGGCAGGAGTTGAGCCCAGGTCATCCTAACTCTACTTTCAGTGATATATCTACTATACCATGTTGTGAATCATCTAATCAAGTGTCCTCATTTTCCAGAGAAGGAAAGCCCAGAGAGATGGTGACCTATCTAAGGTCACAGAATAAATTAGTTGTCATGCCAGTGAATTGTCTGCTCCTTTGCTGTTGTTACTATATTAAGTTTTAATCTATAGAGTATGAGAACCATAAGGGATATGCCATAGCCCTCTTTGAAATCTATAGATTTTTTTATAATTAAAAATTTAAAAGAAACTCTGCAGTAGCTAAAGTAGTATGGGAGAGGGAGATAACAGACCCAAAGATAATGGTGAGGCATCTCTATTTAGAGGTGTGCTCACAAATGTTTAACAACCAGGTCTCTGAAAAGTAGGACACACTTTTAAGTATAATCTGTATTACTGACAATTTACCATCATTTTTTTAAGTCTAGACAATCGACAAAACAGTAAATCAAGTCCTGATTTGTAGTATTGAAGTGTAAGTGCTGACAGTGAAAATTTAATAATCAGTCTTTCAAGCGAATTGGAGTTGTCTCCAGCACAACCCTGCCTCCATTCCTTCTTTATAGCCTTAAAAAGAAATCTATAATTAATGATAGTATAGTAATATGGGGATATGTCATGAAGGAGAGAATAAAAGTGATCAGTCTCCTACATCTTTCTGAAGAGGTAAGGGACTGTGGGTTTAGAATAGGGAATATACTGTAGGCTTAGTTGTGGTAGCTTTGTTCAGCTGCTTCCTCCCACTTCTCCTTATTTTGTCCTATAAGGAATAGAAAAGGATGAGAGATCCCTAAATGAAACTGATGTGAAAACAAAAAATATCAATCACAACCTTTATCCAGTGTACCCGTTTGACCAAATGGATGGAAATGGAGGGGTGGAGAGGTGTAGCAGCCAGCACCCTGATACATCCACAATGGCCTGCTAGCCCAGGTTCTTAGATCTGCTTTTCTAAAAGGAAAGCAACTTTTGAGGGGTCAGCAATCTACTTTAAACACATATACCAACAGAGAAAACACAGGCAGAGAAATAAAGACCAACAGATGGGGCTTCTAACTGTCTGACCATAAGCAATATACACATCACAGATCAACAGGCAGGTCCAGCTGTCAGACCATTACATACATACATAGTTACCAGAAAGAGAAGCATCAACATTTGGGTTTCAAAAGGTGGGAGTGGGGATCCTTAATTCCTTTCCAGAGTCTCATTTGGCAGACAAACCTTATTCCAAAGAGTAAGCCCCTAAAGCAAAAACCTCTCTCTCTCTCTCTCTCTCTCTCTCGAGAGAGAGAGAGAGAGAGAGAGAGAGAGAGAGAGAGAGAGTGTGTACGTGTATATGTGTGTGTGTATATATATCCACTTTTCAGAGTCTGAGGGCATCATGACCCTTGTGACCCAGTGTCTCATTAAGAATTAACAAAAAGTGTGGGCCTTCCTACAAAAACAAGCCTCCCCTAATTAGGCATCCCTTAATGGGCTTCACCTGAGGCCTGTTATTGGGTGGGGGAAGATCTTTAACTTGCCTTGCAAGAGGAGAAATGGAAAAGGAAAGGGTGAGATTGTCTTGATCTGCCTACCACATCATACTGAGCCTTCTTTTTCTCTTTCACACCAGAATTTTCAGATTTATAATTTAATAGGTTGGCCTTGACTTTGTATTTTATTGATATTTATTCCTTGAGAAAAATAATTCACCTTTGTACGTAAGGATTAAGTCTTGAAATACAATAGGGCCATTCTGGAGCCTTTTTCCAGGCCCAGCCCAGTTCTGATACCCACCATGAATTGCTAAACTCTTTCATGGTTGATGGAACTCTGCTACAATAGACTGTGTAACAGTAAAAAATGGTTTGAACTATGTAAAGACAAGGTTGGAATAACAATTCTTTATCGATATAATTCACAAAATAAATTGCTCCATTCAATTTACTGCTTTAAGTTAGGAGAAAAATTTCAGTATCACTGTTCTTAATATTGGATTGTATAGACATTTTTCCTCCTTAAAGGACATATTTTTGGTCATGTAGTTAGTAATACAAAAAGACATTAGCTGATTATGTGAAATCCAAATTTGTTTTTATAATATTAACTATAGCGAACTTGCAAGGAAAGAGAAGGATAGTGGATCTTAGAAGATTTTTAAAGCTATTTTTAATTTTTAAAAATAACTTATTTTTATCTTGTAATTTTCCCAACAGGAATTTATGTTTTTCTCCTCCCTCTTTCCTCCAATTAAACAATAACAGAAAAGAAAATCCAAATGACAAATATGCTTAATCAAACAAAACAATTCCCACGTTGGCCATATCCAAAAAGTTGACTCATTCTGCATTTTAAATCCATCAGTCCTCTGTCAGGAGGTGGGTAGCACGTTCGTTATTTGGTGCTCTGGAAATGTAGTTTTTTATTGCATTGATGTAAGTTCCAAAGTCCTTCAAAGTTGTTTTTCTTTAGAACCTCTTGCTGTCAGTTCTCCTGATTCTTCTCCCTTCGCTTTGCGTCATATGACAGTTCATGGAAGTCTTTCCAGTTTCCTTAAAGGCTTAGTAGATAAGGGAGGGAAAAAAGCTTATATTAGTAGCATTTACAGAGGAAGCTTGGGAAGGGAAGGATGAAGGGAAGTTGCATTTCGGGACTTGTGATTCAAGGAACAAGGAAGTGGTTATGTACATGACCTTTTAAAAATGAATACAATGAATGGTCTCATGATAGGCTCTCTAAATATAGAGCTGAGGCAATGAGGAAAACCATAATGGAGGTAAAGAAGTTGTGTACAGTAAAGGGAGAAAAGCCATTGGCACATTGGGGCTGTGATTTAAGTTACATAGGCAGTTAGACTCAAACTCTGCTACACGGACAATTGCTTTTGAAATATTCCTTTTCATTTATGCCTGTTTTTCACTAGAAGGACTGCTTGTTCCCATTACAGCATTATTCTTTCTCCCTAGGGCTCCCTGGAGCCCAGCTAAAGGAAGACTCTTCAGCTGTCCTCTAAGAGAAAGTTGGAGAAAGTTCCTCTCGCCACAATCAGATTGTATTTCTGTTTTCATTCTAGAGATTTTTACCGTGCTGGAGAACAGATTTTGACATTGTAGTGAGCTCCATGTGCAGTCTGATTAGGAAATTCTTCTGTGGGTGGTTTCCAGCTGGGAAGTAGATAGAGGATGGAGACTGTAGCTGATTTTCAAAACAATTCTTTTTACTAGGATCCCTAAAGAGAGTCACCATTGCCGTGGAAGAATGAAGAGTCTTCAGATTCCTTTGAGGAAGTAATTGGCCCTCTATATAGCTATTTCTAGTCTTCTCTCTTCTCTCCTCACCTCACTCCAGAGTGTTTACAATATATCCAAATGCCAGAAAACCAATCTTTTCATCATCTCTGGTTCCCATTGTGGGTTAATTTGTGCTGGTGTTCATCCTTCATTCTTGAAGACTAGCGACCTCATAAGGGTAATGTCTTGACTTGTGCATGAATTGGATATGAGTGGCTCAAGCCGCACAGTTGTCAGACTTAGTCTTTCCTCCAGAGTCATTGCAGTCTAGTGGCAAGACAACTGGTGACAGAGGCCACCTTGCAAGATAGTAGGTGTAATAACTTCTCCTTCTGGGAAGGAGATGCTAAGTATACCTATCATTTTAGGATAAAGTGAAATTGTCTTGGGAAAACCTCATGACATTATGATGATTTATGAACAATCAAGAATTTAGGCACTAAATGCCCAAATTGTTCTAAGTGACATGTGTGAACCTCCTGCTTTTCACTAAGAAATATCTTATTAAGTCTTAAGGTGAATGTTAGGGTTTCTCAAAGACAAATGTCTTACAATACCAAGTGGGTTTATGATTCATCTCCTCCTTACATGTTTCCCTCCATTGATCCTTTCAACAACAAAGGAATGAAACTTATTCTTTGACTGACATTTATTATATTATATTATGTCATGATATAATAATATTTATATATTATATTTATTATAAGATTTCTTGAGTTTTTTGTCTAAATCTAGAAATTATATAATTACTAACATTGTTTTTAGATTCTTGTCAAAGCAGATTGGCTAATTCCAACACCAACTCATAGACCTATTGACTCATAAAATGTTAAAAATGAAAAGATCTGTGCTAGTGATGGGGCAGTCATCAGGGTAACTGACTAATTTCTCACATCTGTTCTCATCTCACAGGATCTGTGAGTCCCAACTTAGTTGTTCATCATCCCTTGCCTGGACCTCTCCATTGCAATAGTCTCCCAACCAAGTCTCTCTTCTAATTACTCTCCCTTCTTTAATTCCTTTCCTCAGAGATACTAAAATCATCTTCCTTGGGCACCCCACCCCCTTACTCAAAAAATCTTCAATGGTCTGTAATACAAAATATTGTATAAACTGCCCATTTGGGATATAGAGTCCTCCAGTATATACCTCTAGTGTCTCTTTCCAGCCTTATTTCCCAGTACTCTGCTTCATACACACATACTATGTTTTAGCCAAATTGATCTGATAATATGGCAAGAGAGTATTACTATAGTAACTTATTACTAACTATTCTACCAGTTTCCATTTTTACCAACAGTCCCCATTCCCAGAATGTGCTTCACTTTCACATCCTTATCTTCCTTTAAAGACACCATCTGTCCAATGCTCAAATACCCCCAATATGAAGCTTTACTGATTCCCCTACTTATTAATGTTTTCTCTTCAGGTGACTTCAAATTTACTCCCTGGTGTATATCTCCAGGAAAAACTTAGTTCCTTAAGGGCAATTATTACTTCCATTTTTGTCTTCTGTTCCCCCTATACCAAGCAGTGTCTGGTACATAGATGTTCACATATTCACCAAGTATTTAGAGAAAGAGGGTGACACTGAGAAATGACTTTGAAATCAGGAAGAGCTAGATCCAAGTCCTCTCAGGCACATATTGACTATGACTTCGGGCAAGTCATTTAACTCCTTGATGCTCTAGAAGCTGCAAAGTAGGTCTCTAGAGAAAATTCCTCTCTGGGAGGTTTTCCACCAATGAAGTTACAGATCTGGTAAAAAAAAAAAATCAATAAGTATTTATTAGTGCCTTCTACATACCAGGCACTGTAATAGACACTGTGGTTACAAATAAAAAATGACACTAAACTTTGCCTTCAGTGATTTATGTTGTATTGGTAGAAAAGTAAATGGACACAGAAGATTAAATATAAAATACATACATGCATACATGTACACATATATACACACAGACTTATATACATATATATGTGTGTAGATAGATATAAGTTCCTAGGGAAAGATACTAGCAATGTGTGTGTGACGTACTTTCTAATAAATATTGGATTTAATTGAGATATAGCGTAGGACAGAGATGGACACTAGACCTGTGATTTCATTGACATAGAATACTCCTGGGTAGGGAAGTTATCCCTACCAATGCAGGCTGGTTACTTACCGTGTCTGGGGACAATGAATGGCTAAGTGACTTGTCCAGGATCACACAGCCACTACGTTTCAATGTCAGGACTTAGATCAAGGTCTTCTTGGCTCCAATCTGGCTTTGGAGCATTGAACTTGGCTTCAGAAGACCTGGGGTGGAATTGTGACGCTGACATTTATTAGCTTTGTGAACATGGGCAAACTGTCTAATATTTCAGAACCCCAGTTCTCTCTTTTGCAAAATAAGACTATCCATCCTTAGCAATATTTCTACTACCAGCCTCAAAGGGTTATTGTGGGTAAATGCTTTGTAAATCTGAACACTTTTGAAGTGGCAGTGCAAGTATCTTCAAATGATGTCCACTGAGGGAGAACTCATCAATGTGCGTATTTCCTCCAACAGTGCAGATCTCAACCCATCCATACTACCCAGATTTTATTCATGTCCTTCCTTAGATTCACTAAAGGTAGCTCACCTAATGGTCAGTGGAAGAGGGGAAGTAAAGCTTCCTTACAGCCTCTTGATATTGTGAGGATACCAGTGGAGGATGTGAGCTGTCCATCATTCCTCCCTTGCTCTTGCCATGTGCCCAGCCAGTCTTGTTTTCTTTAATTATATTAATGTCATATACAATTTTACCTTACACTGTCTTCAAACCAGGGGTGTATATTTTCAGTAACATTTTCCATGCCATTTATCTATCTCTGTCCTAAAGAGATACATAAGTAATCTTCAAAGTGATTGCATGCATTTCCTTATGCAGTCTATGGGATGTAGGAATGGAGCATTGGTTCTTCTTTCCTCAGATAAACCTCAGAAAAACTTTCTTTTTATGTTTATGACAGGTTTCGAAAGCATGAGCTGAGGAGGGAATTGGACAGAATTCTTTGTGGTCTTAGAGCCTGATTCATCTTAGGAATCAGGCCAAGCTTCTTTATTTCATGAGGCCCAAGGCAGAGTCACAGAACAGCAGTCTGGAGTCATGATGGCCTCTATTTGCATCTTTTCATTTTAAAACTTCTCAGGAAGGAGTAGTTGAAATAGGTCTCATTGAGATAGAGACACCATAGAGGGGAATCCAACCCATATGAGTAGATATTAAGGGAGGAATATGAATTCCTGAATGTCAGCTAGAAGACCTGAATTCAAATTCATCCTCAGATGCTCATTGGTGTGGGTCACTTAACCTCTCTCAGCCTCATCATATGTAAAACTAGGGACAGTAATAGCATGTCTCCCAGGATTGTTGTGAGGATTATCTGAAATAATGTTTCTAAAATATATTGCAAATTGTAAAGTGTTGCATGAAATTGGCTACTGGTAAGGTAGCTATTATGAACACAAGTATGATTATGTCTGTCTAAGTCATTTCAGAAACTTAGTTCCAAAGTTGAAAATTTACATTCTGCAGGAATGAAAAGTTTATGTTGGAGGTTAGAAGTACATCAAACCCAGCGATAACTCAAGCCAACTCTGACTCGTAGAAAGTCTAAATTATATGTGTGTGTTTTTAAAATAAATATCTTAAAATTATAGATGGATGTAAGAAGACCATTCTACAAAGTTTCTGGCTTCTAGATGATTTTTTTAAGGGGCTTAGGAGAAGCAAGACTTAATAGAAACTGAAAATCAGCATTTCTTTTATTTTGCTGATTTCAACTCCTCTCAGGGTCACTTAAGTATAATTCACTGAACACTCAGGTAAAATTTATTACTTCACGTTACGATGCCATATTCCGTAGCCATTTTAATAGTAAGCATTATATATTGGAGGGAGGGGCCTGGAGGGGCAAACATTTTATCTGCAGGTCAGATATTTTTATGCATCACTATTACAGCTATTGGAATTTACATGTTTAACAATTCCTTATGTTTGCCCCACATTTACCCAACATGGTCAGGGAATGGAGTATTCTGGCTAATTAAATATTCTCATTTACTCAGTTCGACATTAGTTGTGGGCATTTATTGAGCACCTACTGTATGTAGGGTGTTACTGTTTTTCATTTATGTAACATTTTACAGTCAGTCAATAAAGCTTTTAATTTTGTTCAGTCGTTCTTAGTTGTGTCCAACTCTCTGTGACCCTATTTGGGGTTTTCTTGGCAAAAATACTGGAATGGTTTGCCATTTCCTTATTTTATGAATGAGGAAACTGAGGCAAACTGGGTTAGGTGGCTTGACCAGGGTCACACAACTAGTAAGTATCTGAGGCTGCATTTGAATTCCTGAAAATGAGTCTTTCTGATTCCAAACCCAATGCTCTATCCACTGTACCAGGTAGCTACTAAGTATTTACTTAGTCCCTACTATTCACTGGAGAAATGACAAACTACTTCAATATCTTTGCCAAAAAACACCCATGGACAGTATTGACGTTCATGGGGTCATGAAGCGTCGGACACAATTCAAAGACAACAACAAAGGTTCTGTAGCTTTCAGACCTGTCTTGTTGATTATCTCATTGGAGCCTCACACAAATCCAGAGAACTGCTGGCTGGGCATTATTGTTCCTATTTAACAGACTGGGAAACAGATGCAGAGAAGTGAGTCCCCTGCGTGTGTGTGTTCCTCCTTCATTGCCGAAGAAGACCATGACAGCAGAGAAATCATGACATGACTTGTACTTAACTTTGTTTTGAATGAGGGAGGGCTGTGCAGGTCACCAACCTCACCTCCTCCAGAGCCATCTGAATCCAGTGACATTCATCAGTATGACTGGAGATGACCCCAGGATGAGGCAGTTGGGGTTAAGTGACTTGCCCAAGGTCACACAGCTAGTGAGTGTCAAATGGCTAATAAGGGCAGGACGAGCTGAGACTCCTATCCAGGTCTCCTTGCTGGTTTGCTTATTACTGTGCTTACGTTTATGACCAACAGCTACCCACTTCACTTTTCTGGCCTTCACTTTTCCCATCTATAAGAGGAGGGGATTGGATGAGATGACCCCTAGGGTCCCCTCCAGCTTTAAAAGTCTATCAGTTTTCTGACTCTGTTGAGGTTCTCTGTACTCATTGTACCACAATCTCGCTACCAATTTCCTGAAAAATGTAGCGTGGTAAATCGTATAGTAAGCACAAAACTACAACAGACGTAATTTAACCTTTCTTCTCTGAATCAGAACCTTTTAGTACTGTGGGGTCATCCTTACGAACATCACTGATCACTATATGATGCTGTGGAGAAGAAAAACAAAAATTGGTTATTTGAGCTTTCTGGTTTTTGGGTTAGAGTTTTTCCCATCCTCACTTTCCTCCAAGGGTCTTAATGTTTACTGAATTGTAAAGATAGGGACTGTACCAAGGAGAGTGAGATGAAAGGTCCTTCAGTGAAAGTGATCACAAGCCTTCCTTCTTTCTTTGTCTTTTCTGCTTTCTTCCCTTTCACTTTCCCCCTCTTGACCAAATGCAAAGTTTTCCCAAAGTCTTAGTTGAAGCTGAATAACTTCAACCTGGGTTGACCCTCCTAAGGGAATTAGCCCTAGATCAGTCCAGATACCTGTGACTACAGAGCTGGTGGAATCTAATGTGGAAGGAAGGAAATAAGCATTTATTGAATACCTACTGTGTGCTAAGCTCTTTATAAATATTACCTCATTTGATTGCCATTACAACCCTGGGAAGTAGATGCTCTTATCATCTTCATTTTTCAGTTGAGACTGAGGCAAATAGAAGTTAACTGACTTGCCCAGGATCTCACAACTAGTAAGTAAGTGTCTGAAGCTGAATTTGAACTCAGGTCTTCCTGACTCCAGGCCTAGCATTCTATCCACTGTGCCACTTAGCTGCCTCAGAAATTCCTGCGATCTCTGGCCAGTCCCTGGAATTACCAGACCTAGCTATAAAGAGCTGGTCACTTGCACTAAGTCAACAGCTTAATTATGGTCAACAGCTTGTATCTAGTGAGAGAGGACAAAGGTGCCCCCAAATTAGGGCTCATAATCCAATGAATTGGGCAAAGGATGCTTCAGAAGCCAGGCTGAAAGGATGAAATGTATTCAGCCTGTGGTGGCACAATCAGCATCTGTAATATCCTACCAGGAGTGGAGAAAAGATAAAGAGGCCTTGACTGCCCACCTCTAAAGAGAACTGTGAGAAAACTTTAACTTTAAGACCCAATAGTAGGAGCGATTATTTCCTCTTGAGGCTTGTAAACAAGCTAGGCAGCCTCCAAAGCTTGTTGAAAAAAAGGGGACTCATGGCAATTCAATTACAAATAGCTTAAATCTTGAACCAGAAGGAGTTTAATTCAAAACTATTTCTGCATTTCCTACAATTGTGCTATTGGCATCAATGCCTTTATTTCTTCCAGCTTAGGGACTGGTGTCATTCTGTAAATAAACTCTCTCTAACAATGTGTGTTTCGAGAGAGCCCAGGGACACATACTTGTAGAAAAAGATATCCCAAACTCCTGTTGTGGTGAAAATGTTCTGTCTTGCAGATGTTTCTTGGCTATTGCTCCTTCAGGGCAATAAGGGCCTAATTTAATTTGTAAATGCTTTGGTAAATAACAGTGTGTCTATACAGTTCAAGGTTCTGCCCTTCAGAAAGAGGGGAGGAAAGTGAAGGGGGATTTCCTCTTCTACAATCGAGGCTTCCGTGGGGATTTTTTAATTCACTACTGTGTGAAAGTCGACAGCTTTGGCCCTACGGGAACAAATGCAAATCATTCTGAGTGGTGACAGACCTTGAATCTCCCAGCAAGATGGAAGTACTAAGCTGAATTACTAGCAGCTTGGGAAAATAAGCCACAGATCACAGAATGGTTAACCTTAAATAGGGGTCACTCACTTTTAACAGCCTTGTTGAAGTCAGATAAACTTTTTCTAAGTTTCTACTTTCGTGGTGAACATTTTTAGTTAACTCCCTTTGCTGTCTTCTACTCAAATCACTTCATGTGACCCTGTTCTGTATAAATTGAATTTATGCTCTTTGATGCTATCTACATTGACTTGCCCCTTGGGTATTTTATTTTTTTAAGGAATACCATAAATACACTAAATCCTCCATGGTCAATATCTCTACTCTGTCCGTTTCTTCAGATTCTGTACTCTCTCTTGTAATTCCTTGAGGTAATGACAGTGTATGTGGTTTCTTGATGCTTACATCTTATTTTATTTCTTTAGTTTTTTTTTTTCTAAGGAAAATTAATACCATCTTTTCACCTGTATCACTGAATTCCATCAGCAAAAGAATAAAAACACAGTTTGGAAGGCGCTTGGGTGATAATGACTTCAGCCTTGTACGTTTTGGCCATGCCTCTTTAGCACCAGATTCCTCATATCTAGGAATGCAGTAATAATGGAGGAGCACTTTGAAGAAAACATACTGAACTTTTCATCCAGAAAGACCTGGGTTTAGATCTTGAATTCAACAGAGACTCATGAGAATCTTGGGTTAATTGCCCATGCTGTCATTAGTTTTGTACCCACCCGGAAGATAAAACTGATCCTATGATTGCCACTGTACAAGGATGTAGTCAGTCTTATAAGAATCGACCAGTTCACTTTGTGAAGGATGTTTAGTGTTTCATTGTTCTCATTAGGGAAAATACATGCCTTCACTTGGCCCAGACATTGCCAGTCAACCATGCTTGACCCTGCTTTTAAGTATTGAGGCCACAGAGTGCTCTTGTTTCCCTGAACTCAGCCTTCATGGGGAAATGATCAGGGAATCAAAGGAGGTTAGAAGTATCATGATCACATACAGCTTTATTTAACCTTATTTTTCTTGTAAGGTACATAAGATGGAAATATTGGAAGTTTTTTATACTTTCCGTCCTTCACCTCATTTTTCCTATAGCTGCCAAATTCCTATTCTAAAATGTAACAACTAGAAGGGTCCAATGGTATTATCTAGTTCAACATCAGCATTTTAAGGAGAAATTAATTGAGATCCAGAGAAATGCAGTGACTTACTCAAAGGCTCACAGCTAGTATGGAAGAGAACTGAGTCTTGAACCCCAAACTCTTGTGTTTTATACATTCAATCAGTGTTGAGCTATGATTAGTATTTTTGTGGGTTGTACTAGAGAAATATGTTTACTTCTACTTCTCTTGGGAATTGATCCACCCTTAAGTAGCTTCATGACAATCAGTTGACATTTAAGAAACTGGTCATTGTTTCAGTGCCTGCTCTCTCCATTTCCTCTTTGTTAAGAGTTGCCTGTATGACAGCATTTTCTAGTTCTAATTGCCTGCATATAGGACAAAGTATCTATATAGGCAGTTCAGAGTGGAGGGGCATTCAACTTTGTCAGACACCAACCAAGGGAGTCAGAGAACCCCTAAGTAGCTTACTTACCTTGGAGAAGCTATTAACTTTGGCCTTCATTTGTCAAACCAATAGATCAGACTAAATAACATCTAAGTTTCGTCTAATGCTAAATTCAATTAATCTATGATTTTAGGTTTTATTTGGAAATATATTTTGATGTTGTTGTTATTGTTGAGTCATTTCAGTCTTGGCTGATTCTTTATAACCCCATTTGAGGATTTCTTGGCAAAGATATTGGAGTGATGTGCCATTTCCTTCTCTAGCTCATTGTGTAAACAGATGAAGAAAACTGAGGCAAACAAGAGTTAAATGACAGTTAATAAGTGTCTGAGGCCACATTTGAACTTGGGTCTTACTGACTCCAGTCCCAGAGCTCTACCGATTGCCTCATCTAGAGCAGCAAAATATCAGCTACTCTTATGGATTTTGGTATTATTATTTTGCAACAGAAACATCTTATTCAATAAGATTTTGACACATAAACTGTTTCAAGGAAATTTTAGAATTATCCTTTTTATGAACATTTAAAAAATTAGCGTTTTTTTCTCTCAATCTTACTTTCCAACATATTCCTATTTTTCCCTCATCTGGAGAGGATTATTTTTTAAAAAGACAACAATGACGAAAGTCAAACTCTAGTTCTAGAAATATGTACTGTAGATCTTCTTTGTAGTATACCGTCTTACTTAAAACATATACCATTTTGGTGAGGGTATATCATCATATCATCAACTTTTGTAATATGGTTAGGTTTGAGAAACTATTTATATTCATCGTCTTATTTGATTCTCACAGCAACTCTGTAAGGTAGATGCTCTTTTTATTCCCATTTTACAGTTGAGGAAACTGAGTCTTGGAGGGGTTAAGTGACCTGCCTATGGACACTCACGTCATCCTAAGTCAGGATGACAGCCTACATTGTCCTGATTCCACGTCCAGGGCTCTGTCAATGAAATGAGAAATACTTGTAAAGCTCTTATCACATTGCCATTTTTGTGGTTATTTAGTTGTTGAGTTGCTTATTCTTTCTCACCCAATTTGGAATTTTCTTGGCAAAGATACTGGGGTAATTTGCCATTTCCTTCTCCAGATGAGGAAACTGAGGCAAACAGGGTTAAGTAACTTGCCCTGAGTCATATGAGTGTCTGATAATAAGTGCCTGAGGCTGGATATGAATTAATGAAGGTGAGTCTTTCTAACTTCAGGTCTGGCACTCTGTCCGCTGTACCATCTCACTGCAAATACATTAAGCACATGCTTAATAAATACTCTTTCCCTTTCCCTTCTCTACGTCCAGTATGATTCACTAGCAATACCTTCCATTATTTAATATGCGTAGACCTCTACGTGTTTTACATAGTTTTAGATAGTGCTATTTCAGGAAAAGTTACCCTGTGTTATATTTTGATTTGGCTAAAATCATATTCATGAATGAGCTAATATCTACATTTATGCTTTCTAGATGATATTGTTTTTCTTCAATAAAGTTCTCTTCTGATGTCCCATGAGGGTGGGAATTCTTGCATCTCAAAGTCAATGCTAGTGAAAGCTAAGCTTTGAGGTTGGTACAGTTTTGAATATAAGTAGAGGAATGGATTGTTTGTCATATGAAAGTACAGAGAAGCTCAGCGCCAAAAGGCTGGCTGCCTAGGGGTAGTGGTTTTTTACCCTTCTTTTCATAATAGCAGCTGTTTGACATGGAGGGATTGTAGTCTACCTCTGGAGGAAATCTCAAAACTAATGAAGTTGGATTTTTTTTTTTTTGGAGTATTGAAATACACCACCTACATAGCAAATACACTATGCATACATTTGTAAATTGATGTCATTATAATCTAGAAAAGTTATGTGGTTATATGGCTCTCTGATATACAAGCAGTTCCGCCAATTTCAGTCCTGGCAAATGAAATCAACCTCATTTTGGAGCGACAAGAGAACATTGTTTTTCTAGTAGGGGAAAAAAATTACTGTTTCCGTGCTATTGGGACTCACAAATACTGCTATATTTTTATGTGCAGACTCATTGTGGGTGGAACACAGAGATTCCAGGTCTTGAAATACTTTTTTGAGCACAAGGCCACTGAATACTGAAAAATAGCTCATTAAAAAAACTGCCATCCGCTTCTTCTAATTAATTTGCTTTCTGCTACCCAGAGAGTTTGCTGAAATGTGCAGGAGTTTACTCTTGGAAACAAAGAGTGAACTGAAAGAAGTGGAAACAATGCTAATCATTGATAGTGGCCAAGTGTTTTTAACTGGGGGAAGATGGAGTAAACAGGCAGCAGGAACACAATAGCTTGTGTCCTCCTGGCCTCTGAAGGGGACTCTATGCAGGTATTGTGATGGATGGGCACCTCGAGGACATGGTCTAGGCAGCTGCAGGAGCACAGATCTCATTGGAATTCAACAGAGACATGAAAGGGCAGCTGGCCCATCATGCCACTTGAGTTGTCAAGAAAGAGCCAGGGTCTTTTATACTCTGATAACTCAAACTCTCTGCTGAGCCTGAGGGAGACAGAAGCAGATGCAATAAAATACACTTTCTTTGCTCAGGCTTCTGCAGGTCTGGAGTGGTATAAAGATATCTAAGAACTCAGATAAGTCCAGGAAATTGGTAACTTCAGTAGCATTTAAAAATGTAGAGGTTCTCCACTCTAAATACTGGGGAAGTCTAAAGAGCTGTGGATTCTGTAGAAGGCAAACAGTAAAGGCATTAGTGGTGGGGCATTTTCTTCAGGCGAGATGGCTTTTGCTTCCTGGCATGTCTGTTCTCCCATCGAGTGGGCATGTTGGATGTGGACAACTGTAAGAAGCGATGGAGATTACAGTCTCTTAGTCCTACAGGGAATCTCAGAAAGAAGGCAGGTTGATTCTTTCCATCAGGTCACTGTTCTAATCTGTGCTCATTGTGGCTGCAGGTCTGTAAGAATGCAGTGTGACTTAGGGATAGACATAAAAAGGAACCCTGCGGCAGAGATATTGTGTCTAAATGTGTAAAATCTGTTTTCTCTTTGGGTCTCACTGTTGTAACTATTTTGTAATTTTTTCCTACAAGTAAAAAAATTAAAATTTTTTTCCATTGTCTTGCCTGAGTTCATAGAATTATATGACCATAGATCTGAATCTAGAGCTAGTTCAGCATCCTTATTTACAGATGAGGAAACTGAGGACAAGTAATTTTTCTATAAGTCACTTGAGATTTGAACTTAGTGTCTCTGAGTCCAGAATCAGTCTTTTTTACATTGCACCACCCTCCATCAAAGTACAACAAATAGAACACAACAAATATTTATTAAGCATTTATTGGATGCACCTGTGCCAAGTGCTGGCCAAAAGCAAAGTTTAGATAAAACTTGTTCCTTACCCTTAGGGAGTTTATAATCTACAAAATCTGGTCCACGAATACTGTTTGTGGTCTGTAGGCTGGTCTCTTTTGGTATTGATAGGTTTATATTTTGTTTCTGGTAAGAATTAATCATTTGTGTGCTTTTCAAAATTACCATTTCCTCATTGGTGTTTCCTTTTTCCCATTCCTATTCTGAAGTGGTTTTTTTTTTTTAAATTATTTTTAATGGTGGTAACTAGAAAACACTGTAGAAGGAGACGGGAAGTAAAGAACTCCTTTGCCCTGTTAAATTGGTCAATAAACTGAATATGCTGTGACTTGTTACTTTCAATTGGTATTTGGTCATACGGATTCTACCTTAAAAAGCATTAATTTCTTTGTCTCAGTCTTCCCTTTATTGCTCTGGCTGAATAATCATGGAAATTGTTGGGAGCACTGAATTTTGACATCTAAAGAGCAGAAAGCTAAAGAATCAAAACTTGTTCACTATTGGCATTAGAATCAGGTCAGATCATCCAAACAGCAAATGTTGATTGAGTGCTACTTGTGGTTGAGATACTCCAGGTCATGTAAAGAAATGCAAGAGGCCATTCCTGTTTTGCTGGTACAGTCTTACCAGGGAGACAAGATGTAAACAACGCTACTTCAAGAACCTTTGACTAGGTTGAGTGTGGGTCAAAACAAATGAATAGTCTTAAAGAGAGCTTGCCTACCAGAGACCATTGTCCCAAAACGACTCAGTCCATCAGAAGCAGGGATTGAACCCAAGCCTAGATTCAAGCTCATTATTCTTCTCATTGTTCCATATTGTCTGTAGAAATATGTGACAAGTACTAAATGAATGATAAGAAAAAAAAAAGGTTTTGTTGGAGTTCATGGGAGAGTCAGATTATTGTGAGCCACAGTGGGTTTATGAAAGATTTTAGGGAAGGTACCAAGAATACCTGAAGTCAGTATTGACTCTGTTTCCTATTGCTTGTGTGACCTTGGTGGCTTTACTCTCTGGGTCTCAGTTTCTTTATCTGCAAAATGAGGGAATTAGACTTGGTGACTTTATAAGACTGCTTATAGCTTTAGTTCCTGTGATCCTATGGCATGGGGCTTGAGCTTTGGCCTTGAGGGACAGACTGACCTAACTAGGTTATTACTGTAGACTGGATTTGGGCCATCTGGTTGAGTGGATAAGATAATGAACTTGAAGACAGGAAAGCTGATGTTAGTACTTGACTATTGCTGCTATAATGGTAGGTCTGTGACATATCATTTAGCACAGGTCTTCGAAAGTTAAGGCCTTTGTAAATACTTTTTTGTTTATATAAATGACTTGGGGAATAATGAATTCCTCATAGGTTAAGACAAGATATTCGCAGTAATATAGACAGTGAACCAGAATGCTGGGGAAAAGTGCTTTTACAGTATTAGTAATTCCACTAGGGAGGGGTTATGGTTACAGTACTTTTATACTTTATTCTCTTTTAACTAAGGGCAACACTTAATATTCTTCAGTAAAATAGTTACTCTTTTTCATTTCATAGTATAGTTAACTTGGACATGTGCTTGCAATGGTTTTGTGTTTGAGTGGAAACCTACATTGACAGTGAAATTCCTTGTGAGTCTTTTGACCACACGTTTCAGCCTTGTATTGTGGCTGGGTAAGCTCTTGTGCTTTGAATCTGTAACCATGTGGGTCTTCTTATAATATAGAAACCTCTTGGTCTTACAGTATGCTTAAATCTAGAAGAAATGCTCCCTGAAATACACACACAGACAAATCCTCTTATTCTTTCTGCATCTATGTCCATTACTGTATTCCAAGAAATGTTCCTAATGTTCATAAAAAAGACCTCATTGTATTTGCTTTCCATGCAAAGCTGAGAAACACACACGTCTCAAGTAGAACTGAGTTGAAAGTGGGTATTCATTAAGGAAGAGAGCTATGTAAAACCTGAAATGATATTCCCCTTTAAGAAAAGTGCAACAAAATGAGTTTATTAATTTTTATCCTATATCCTGCCTGATTGGAAACCTAGAAACTCAATCACTCAAGCAACAAATCTTTATTAAACTCCAGTTATTTATCAGATTCTGTGCTAGATATTGGGATATGAAAAGAAAAAAAAAATGAAACCATCCCTTTCCTCAAAGATCTTACGTTTTATTAGTCAGATCACCTCCTACTTGATCTCCCCACCTTACCTCAAGTCTTTCCCCATTGTCTGTCTCCTACACAGTTGGCCAGCATGACATTCTTAAACCGCAGTTCTGACTGTGTCCCTGCCTCTGCCCCATTCTCATCTACCTTCCCACCCCCTCAAATAAGTTCTAGTGACTGCTTTTCATCTCTAAGATCAAATATAAACTCCTTTGTGTGGCATTTAAAGCCCTTCACCACCTGTCTCTAACCTGTCTTTTTGGTGTTTTTACATTCATATTTCATGCATGCTATGATGCCTGCAAACTCATCTTCCTGTTCTTTATATATGTCCCTCCATGTTTCTTCTCTGTGCCATTTCATTGTCTATCCCACAGTGCCCCATTTTTACCTCTTCCTCTTAGAATGGTTAGCTTTCCTCAAGACTCAGCTGAATTGTCACCTTATACATGAAACCTTTCCTGATCCCCCCAACCTCCCCTTCCACACACCTTGTAGTAGCAGTTGGTGCCTTCACCCCAAATTAAGTTGTATTTTTTTTAAACATACTTATACATGTTGTTACACACCCAGCTACTAGCGGTTTTACATTTTTCTTTGACTTCCCATCGCTTAGCACTGTGGCACATTTTGTTGTTATATAGTCATTTTTTTGGTCATGACTTTTCTGCCAAAGATACTGGAGTGGTTTGCCGTTTCCTTCTCCAGCTCATTTAACAGATGAGGAAATCTAGGAAAACAAGGTAAAGTGACTTGCCTAGGGTCACACAGCTAGTAAGTGTCTAAGACCAGATTTAAACTCAGGAGAATGAGCCTTCCTGACTCCAGGTCAAGCACTCTATGTCCTATGCCATCTAGCTGCCCCAGTGGCACTTGGTGGGCATTTAATAAATGCTTATTAATTGACTTATTTTGTTGGAAATCTTCATTGTTTACCGTAGTTCCTGGGAAACTCTCCCTCTGAACCAGTTATGAAAACCAACTCATTTTCTCTGTTTTGGGCAGGAGTTCTGACTCTGAAGAAGCATTTGAGACTCCGGAATCAACAACTCCTGTCAAGGCCCCTCCAGCCCCACCCCCTCCACCTCCAGAAATCATCACAGAGCAAGAAACCAGACTACAGCCACCGCCAGAAGACCCAGGTAATAAAAGTTATGGATGACTAGGATGGTTCAGGAGGGAGGGACTTTGGGGAGTCAGCCATGTGATTGTTAATTCCAGAAAGAAAGGATTCTAATATTACACTGGGGGACTTGGCTAGAATTGAACACCAAACCTCAGGAGTCCATTGATATCCTTAGGAGGAAACAAAACGTAATCTGAGTTCTTTTTCAACCTGGACCATGAAATTGATCTTTTTTATTTGTTTGTTTAGGGGTGCATGTGAGGAGAATTTGACCTTCATGCGTTTTTAATACAGTTACCCATTAGTAGAGGCCTTAAAAATTTGTAGTGAAATCACCTATTGAAGTGAGGGTGTAGTCTGAGGGAGAGAAAGGGATTTGGAGAATAAATAGGACCGAAAAAGGGCTCAGAAAGAACATTTGAGAGTAATACCCCAGTGTGGTCTTTCTTTACGACTCACCTGTTTCTGATATCTTCTCTCATTCTTTCTAATTCACTCTCTTCTAATGATGTGTTAAAATATGACTAGAGGCGTGTTAATTCCAGATGTTGATATCACTGGCCCTGAACATCCCTCTTGCAACCTTGTGCTGGTTGTCGGAAATCCATATCCTTGTATCTCAATTTCTCTTCGCAAGCAGTAATTTTGATGTGTAATCCAACACACTCAGAAAACTGTTTATTTCGGGAAATCGAAGGAGGAAGGAAATGCCAAAAGTGAGCATAGGAAAATGTTGAGCCCCAGAATAAAATTGAGTCTTCACCTGGGTGTTGGTTTTGCAAAAGAGATGTAGTGCCATTTTGGATCTGTAGGTCTAAGCAAGCCATTGTAGCAATCGATAGCATGCAGTGCTTTGTTCTTGAGCAAATATACTTACCTGGGCTCATGGGTAAGGGAGAAAAATCAAGGAAAACCCATTGCTTTTGCTACTGTCAAAAAATGCCTCAAGGAGTGTTACAAGTTGACAAATGCAATTTTAATACTTTTGCCAGCAGGTTCTCTTCAGTGGTATCAGTCAATCAACAGCAGTATCTAGATACACTTAGCAAATCTGAGGTCTTGTTCTCCAAAAAAGGATAATTTCTTTTTATTTATTTGATTGTGAAGTGGGAAGGAAATCTATGGGGATTCTTCTATTTCCCTTTTTTAAAAAGCAGATCTACTTTTGTTGCTTTCCGTCAATAATAAAGCTCATGGGGAAAAAGCTGAATGGCACTTAATTAATATGAATTAAAAAAAAAACTATTCAATACTTTTCATGGAAAATTACTGTGTGCCAAGCATTTTGTAGTCTTTAGATCAAAGGTAGAATTAAAATGAGTGGTATTTTTTGAGTTTATAAGTTTTTCTCATGAAAATGCATAGCATAATTCAGAAAAGGATTAGGAGGAAGGTTATAGCGTATCAAGCATCTAATGTATATTTCATCTCAACAGAAAAATCTAAATCCCACAGAAATATACATGTACTTATGAAAGAAACATTTTAAGTCAAATATCAAAGCTGCATTTTGTAGAGTTGTTAGAGAATTGCAGAGCTAGAGATTTAGTGGAATGTTAGAGAGCATTTGACATAACCCTTTAATTTACAGATGAGGAAACTGAAACCTAGGGAAATGACAGGCCTTGGTCCAGCATCACATAAGATACTGGCAGAGTTGTGATTAAAACCCAGCTTGTTCAACTCTCAGGTGCTCAGGGATCTTTCTACTGCTCCAATCTCATTATTTGTCTTCTTTTTTTTGTATATTTAAAAATTTTAAACAAATACAAAATAAGAAATAAAAAAACACACATTGCTATGTGCACAGCAGAACATGAAAGGATTCAAAACAGAAAGCAATAAATTTCCATTTCAAGAAAATCTATATAATAAGTACTACACATTGTGTTCAGAGATATCCATCTTTGCTTTTATGTCGGTTTTATTTTGTTCTCTGCTGTGTACTTTTTAGTTTGTTCTTTATTCCCTCTTCCCTCCTCCCCCAAGAAGGCTACAATTAATTGTGGAAACACACAAACACACACATATTATATGTACACACATGTACATGCAAACATACATACATATAGTCATATATGCACTTATATACACTTAAGTAGATGTCTACAATCATGCACATGTATATTCATATACATTCATATACATCTATGTAAGATTGTACTATAGTTGTTTGTGTTCTGTTTTTCTGAAGGTGGATAACATCTTCCTTCATCAGTCCAAGTATTTCCATATTTTTTTAAGTCCATCAACTCATCATTTCTCACATCACAGCAATTTGCCAATCATATGCCATCTAGTTATTTTAAATAGTCTAATATATTTGTCTTTTTCTTGAGATAGCTAGGTAGCACAGTCCATAGAATGCTAGATCTGGAATAAAAACAGATCTGAGTTCAAATACTGTGTGATGATTGATCAGATGTGGAAACTGAGGCTCAGTCAAGTGATGTGATAAGGAGTTGGTGACAGATGAGGTGTTAGAAGCCAGATCTCTTGACTCACAGATTTCCTCTCTGAAGTACAGCCATTTCTCTATTGGAAAATTGTCTTTTCATGGTATGGAATACTTGATGTAAAAAATGAAATCAACATGAGTTATTACAAAGCATTGCAAAGCAGCTTTCTATTTGGCTGGCTGACTAAAGAAAAGGAAGAACTTTTAATGGAGAGCTATTTCAATGGAGGGTCAGGAAAGGAAAATGTTATAATTTACTTTTTTAAAAGTCACTACTGAATCTCACTGAAAGAACAGTTTTGCACAAAGGCCAG
Source organism: Potorous gilbertii (assembly GCA_028658325.1). Taxonomy (NCBI): domain Eukaryota; kingdom Metazoa; phylum Chordata; class Mammalia; order Diprotodontia; family Potoroidae; genus Potorous; species Potorous gilbertii. The sequence continues at coordinate 531,677,565 of CM053769.1, read as the reverse complement.
AGGTCTCTACCCAAAAACTTGAGTTTTCTATCAAAGGTCTGTCAAACAATCACCTTTAATATAAGTTGAACCAACATGCTATACTTTGCATTTCCTGGGACAGTTACTATGATTTGGAAGATTCAGGGTCTGTTCCTCATTAGTTGGTTATCCTTAGGTTAGTCATGGTCTGCCTCAGGGTCTTGGTTTCTCATCCGTAAAGTGAAAGGATTGGATTAGATAATATTTTTTTTTAACATAAATTTATTTATTTAACTTTTTACATTGATTTTCACAAGATTTTGGATTCCAAAATTTTCTCCCCATTTGTTCCCTCCCTCCTCCCCAGTACACTGAGCATTCTAATTTCCCCTATCACCAATCTGCCCTCTCTTCTATCATCCTTCCCTTCTCTTGTCCCCATCTTTTCTTTTGTCCTGTAGGGCCAGATAACTTTCTATTCCCCATTACCTGTATTTCTTATTTCCTAGTAGCAAGAACAATACTCAACAGCTGTTCCTAAAACTTTGAGTTCCAACCTCTCCCCATCCCTCCCTCCCCACCCATTCCCTTTGGGAAGGCAGGCAATTCAATAGAGGCCATATCTGTGTAGTTTTGCAAGTGACTTCCATACTAGTTGTGTTGTGTAAGA
>CM053769.1:531638237-531676434 GCA_028658325.1 Potorous gilbertii | reverse complement strand
CTTTTATGATTTCTCTTTCCTGTTTACCTTTTCATGCTTCTCTTGATCCTTGTGTTTGAAAGTTAAATTTTCTATTCAGCTCTGGTCTTGTCATCAAGAATGCTTGAAAGTCCTTTCTTTCATTGAATGTCCATTTTTACCCCTGAAGCATTATACTAAGTTTTGCTGGGTAGGTGATTCTTGGTTTTAATCCTAGTTCCTTTGACTTCTGGAATATCATAATTCCAAGCCCTTCGATCCCTTAATGTAGAAGCTGCTAGATCTTGTGTTGTCCTGACTATATTTCAACAATACTCAAATTTTTTCCTTTTAGTTGCTTGCAATATTTTCTCCTTGACCTGGGAGTTCTGGAATTTGGCTACAATATTTCTAGGAATTTCTCTTTTTGAATCTCTTTCAGGAGGTGATCAGTGGATTCTTTCAATATTTATTTTACATTCTGATTCTAGAATATCAGGGCAGTTTTCCTTGATAATTTCATGAAAGATGATGTCTAGGCTCTTTTTTTTGCTCATGGCTTTCAGGTAGTCCCATAATTTTTAAATTGTCTCTCCTGGATCTATTTTCCTGGTTAGTTGTTTTTCTAGTGAGATATTTCACATTATCTTCCATTTTTTTCATTTATATTTCATATAGAAATGAGAACTACTCTATAGTAAAGCTAGCTTGTAGTAATGTAAATGAGAATTTACCTTGATTATTTAACATCAGCTGGGGATCTAGGTAGTCCAGTTGATAAGATTTCAGACCTGGAATCAGGAAGACTCATCTTTGTGAGTTCAAATCCAGCCTGAGACACTTTCTAGCTGTGTGACCCTGGGAAAGTCACTGGTTGCTTCAGTTCCTTTTCTATAAAATGAGCTGGAGAAGGAAATGGCAAACCACTCCAGTATTTTTGTCAAGAAAACCCCAGACAGAGTCTCAAAGAGTCAGACACAACTGAAATGACTGAAAAACAACAACAAAATTAAGTCCAACAAGCATTTGTTACATGCTTACTATAGAAAGACACTCTTATAGGCACTAAGAATGCTGAGATATAATATGTCATAGTCTCTCTTGATAATCATTTAATATCACCTTTGGACCTTAATAAGAGTCAGAGCTTGAATTAAGAAGAGGCTGGACCTAAGAGTCTCATTGTTCTCTGAGGTAAACTCAGAGAATACCTCTTCCTATGTCAACAAAGCCAGATGGGGCTGACTTAGCATTCCTTATGAGACCCTTAACCCAAGACACTATCTTGAATAATGAAATGGTTTCCATATCTTAATATTTTGTAGACATATACTATTTTATGGCTTGTTAATGGTAAAGAAAACACAGATATCCTGGGTCTTAATTTCAATTGAAACTTTGTCAACTCTGTTATTGTATTTACAACCTATGCAATTAAGAAATTCCATTCTCATGGTCTAGTTAATTTCATGGAGACCATAAATCTGAAGGACACAGACCACCTTGGGTTGTCCTAAACAGATTTAAGCCTGGTCATTCTTGTATTAATCAGGCAGAAGCTTTTCTGGCTCCGTGATCACGTAACTGCCAGCTTAAAGGGAATAAACAATGTGCATTCAGGCTGTTTGCCTTTTTAAACCAAACTTTCAGATTGACACTCTTCTCAAGAAGATTTATTCTTCAGGAGGGAAGTGAGGGATGTGAGCTGCACAGAGATAAATATAGTACAAATTAGGATGTGATGGAATCAAAGCAGAGTTCCAGATGAAATACTCTAGTAACATTTGGAGAGATGAGAAAACACTTTGAGCTGAGTCTGTTAGTGCATAAGCATTGATTAAGTGCTTACTATGTGCCAGGCACTATGCTAAGGGCTGAAATCGAAGCAGAAGCCGGAAAAGCAAAATATGGAGCTCACATCCTAAGGATGGAGGAAGAGTCAGGATTAGCAAAGGTTTTTTGGAGGAGGTGTTACTTGAGCTGAGCCTTGAAAGAAGAGTAGGCATCAGAAAGGCTAAGATGAAACTAATGACCTTCCCTCTTAGATTTCCTGTAATGGAGAACAAATTTTAAATAACTGTACTAATTTACATTGTCAGAAGTATCTGGGAACTTCTGGATCTGAACCAGAAAAGCAGAATTCTCTTTTTGAACTGTCCCAAGAATAAAACCTATTGTTAAAGAAAAGCTATCTAGGTATCAGATAACTACATGAGAAATCTGGGATTCAAAAAGTGATGTTTAAATGAAAATTAAGAATGGATTACTGGGATACTAGGAACTTAATGTTAGTTAACATTGGTAATTGTTTAGTTAGCACTGATTTGTATGGTTCATGTTTAAATTTTTTTGTTTATACTGGAGACATGTAAATCTCCCTTACAAAAACTAATCTATTGTGAGCCATCTAAGTTTAATCTGTACTTGACTTAATGTAAAAATGCAATTTTGTGAACTGTAAAAAAAACTTCATTGTGTTATTTGAACCTAGCCCTGTGTGGCTGGGAAACTGAACTATTGCTATGTGCCTTTAGCCATGTTAACTATGTTGTACTGTTCCATCTCAACTATCAAATCATATGTTTTCTGGGAGATCCTGTCAGGTTTTCTGTATAGACTCTTGGATCCAGCTGTCAGCTCCATTTCCCCTACTCCTGAGTGGTCCATGCCCTCTAATTTTGAAGAGGCCTGAAGAAGATGACATCAGACAGAGACAGCTTTCCCAAGACCTGCATGAAGATTTAGTTTTTTCATACCTTTGTTGGTCTACAGGCGAAACTTTCAGCTTGCCTTTGACCAAAAGGAGGGAAAGATAATATTTAATATAAAATTTGGACTTTAATAAGGGCCAAAGCTTGAATTAAGAAGAGCAAATGAGGCTGCCTTAGTAACTTCCTTAGGAGACCTGGCATTTTAGTGATAAGAAAAAAACCCACAGGTGTACTGGGTTGTCATTTCAGTTGAAACTTTGTTTACCCTTTCCTGTGTCAGCTATTTCAAGTACCTACTTAGGACAGAAGCCTGCCACTAATGGTGAGATTTCCTTTCTTGTGGTATGTCACTGAGATACATGTTTATACAACCTGGAATTGCAAGGCCCAACTGACAATGCTTTGTTAATTGTCTTGTCTTACTAAATTTATGATTTGTTCAATTAAGAGAGTTCCTTTCTCACGGTAGATATATATAAGACAGAAGATTTCTGTACCAGCCGGCCAGATTTGATCCTGGCTCCGTAGTGCTATGTAACCGTTATCTTTATGGGGATTTGTTTAATTAATTAAATCATAAAATGTAAAAAATAAAATAAAATAAAAAGGAGTAACTGTGATGACAGAGACAAAAGAAATATCCAGTAGACCAGCAGAGCAGTTCAGTATCCAGACACATCCAGTCATGTGCTTTTCAGTAGCTCCCTAGGGCATTGTGTTATAGGCAGATGCAAGTATCACTATTCATAATAATATTAGATTGTGAGCCATCTAGAAAAGGATACTTTATGTTCAGCATATTCTTTACTAAGACAAAGAAATGTATAATTTTTTTTTTTTAGAAAACAAGGCTATTTTATTTTTCAAAAATTTAGTGACTAACAGGGGGGAAAATTATACATCCAGAATCCCCCATCTAACCAACCATTCCTTAAAACTGAGGTATCACCATGCATTTCTTTGGGTTTTTCTCCATTGGATTATTGACTCTTAGGAACATCTTGTCCTTTCTTCTGTTTTATCTTGTGACTATACATTTGCATATTTATCCTTGGGAGGTGTTGTGATATTTTTGACTAGCACCAATATTGAGACATTTGTAAGAAGTTTAAAAGAAAAGTCCACCATTTCTCAGGTTGCATGGCCGGGAGCTGACAAAATTTATCACCTGTGCATGACGTTGTAGGGTTGAATGCATCCAAGGACCATCCCAATGCGCTTTAAGCTAACCTTGTCCAATTCAGATCAGCTGGATCCAAATATTGCAATTGACTACAAGGAACATTTTGTTTGGGTTTTCTGGGCTGGGGTCCTAATGGAATAATAAGATTCTCCCATAATTATTTTTACGGTTGAGCAGCTATCATATTACTTTTGGAATCTGCTAAGCTTCATTGCTAACCTGTCCTACTGCTTCCATCAGCTTTTCCATTTACACAGAAAAGATATGTTTAATTGTGGACGTTTTTACTGATAATAAGTGTAATTTGTGGTTATCTTGGCTCCCAAGAGAAGTTAGGCCATATGGTTGGAGGACCATCATAGCTTCAGGTTATCTTTTGTATGAATATAAAGGAATACAGCTTTCCTGATATTTCAAGATAGAGCAAAAGAATGTTAATTCTTGCTCTGTTATTTCCATAGCCTGTTCCCTTACTTCCTCTCTTTCCCACACCTACCTTGTGGCCCTCTTCAAAATCATTCTTTGAAGAGCCTAGACTAGGAGAATTTTCTGAGACAATATTGAAAAACATTTTGTATACAATATCACTGTTACCCCAAAAGGGTATTCATGGACAAAGAACAGTAATTATATATAATTTTTTCTTGTGGTGTTTGTTTCAAACTTGCATCTTTCTCTAAATGAGGAAAACTGGAGATTTCTCTAAGATTAGTACTTGCATAAATTGGATTTTTAGTATGAGGAAAACAATTTAACATGGTGATATTGGAAGACAGGACCAATATCTGTATTATAGGGAGGCTAGAAAAGGTCATTTGTATATTTTAGAGGACAAGATTTTGTGTCTTAAGTGTCTTAAGCTATGTGATAGTGCACCAAATAATAAGATTTTCCCATAAAAGTGAAGGTCATTACAATATTTCAGTAATTTGGGGAAAACATTACTAAAATGGAGGTTGTCATGTCCCAATTAAAAAAAAATAAGCCATATTACATGGTATTGGGGCTAATTGTAGATACATTAAGTACCTCCAGATAGAAAGAAGCCTCTAAGGTTTCATTAGGCTCTAGACTACTGTTTAAAAGTTATTTGATCCAGTTTCTAATATGGAAACCCCAAGCTTGTAGTCTCTTCCTCTCTTATGACCAGGAATCCAGCTATAGGGTATATGAATTAGGAAATTTTACCTTTTCCGATTGCTGGACACATATTCATTAGTCTCTTGTGGGCAAAGCATTATTACCTCTTTTTAGAACTTACTTGAAATCATTCATTTACTAACTTGAAAGAATGGAATTTCAAAATCTTGGGGCCCAACTTAGTAGGCATCCAGTGGGGCCCTGAAAAAAAGAGCTGTCACCACTTTTTAGCTGATGTTCTTGTTTTGAAATTTTCTTACTAGCTCAGAAAACTTTGAATTCTGGCTGAGGGAAAGGAGAAGTCAATGCTGACCAGCTCCTTAAGTGTGACCTCTTTGTCTTTGTTCCCACAGGACTGTGTTCTGAGAACATTTCCATCACAGATGTGCCACATAGTGAATCAGTGGAAGGAAGCCCTTTCCGTCCTCCATCACATTCTTTCTCCACCGTCTTTGATGAAGACAAACCAATAGCCAGCAGTGGGACGTACAACTTGGACTTTGATAACATCGAGGTGGTGGATACTTTACAGACCTTGGAACCCAGCTCCTCAGATGCCAAGAATCGGGACTCCAAAGTGAATGTTCGGAGGAAATCGACAGACTCTGTCCCTGTCTCCAGGTCTACCTTATCACGATCTCTCAGTCTGCAAGCTAGTGACTTTGACGGTGCTGGTGGTGCCTCTGTGGAGAATAATGAGACAGGGGCAGTAGCTGCTGATGCGTACAGTACGGGTACGACCAGCGCTTCTAGTACCCTTAAGAGAACTAAAAAACCCAGGCCCCCTTCCTTAAAAAAGAAACAGACTACCAAAAAACCCACAGAAACACCATTGGTAAAAGAAACTCAACAGGACCCCGTGGAAGAGAGTCCTGTTATCAGTGAGGAAAACCCAGCCTCTGAAACAAAAGCTGAATTAGGTAAGATAGAAGATTCAGGACCAGAGCTGTCAGAGGAGAGCCCCCTGGAGACTACTGCTGGATCCAAAGCAGCCTATCCCCTGGATCCTGATAGTGCTGAAGGGGATATTCCACCTAATACAGGCAGCAGCAAGGTGCAGAACTCACCCCCGATTGGGAAAAAGACATTACCTCTAGCAACAGCCCCAGAGGCTGTGGAGGTGACCCCATCTGACACTGGAGGGCAGGAGAACTCCCCAGCCAAAGGGCTTTCGGTAAGGCTGGAGTTTGACTATTCTGAAGATAAAGGAAGTTGGGACGACCAACTGGAAAACACCCCTCCTCCCAAAAAGATAGGTAAAAAGCCAGTTGCCAAGATGCCACTAAGGAAGTCAAAGACTAAAAAGACGGTGGAAAAACTTGATAATGCTCCTGCCTCACCTACTAAGTCCCCTGTTGACCCTAATGAAATCCCTATCTCCAAAGGCTCCTATACCTTTGATATAGATAAATGGGATGATCCCAACTTTAACCCCTTTTCTTCCACTACAAAGATACAGGAGTCTCCCAAACTGCCCCAACAGACGTACAACTTTGATGCCGACATCTGTGATGACTCTATTGACCCTTTTAAGACATCATCTAAGATCTCTAGCTCACCTTCTAAATCTCCAGCTTCTTTTGAGATCCCAGCCAATGCTGTTGAAACCAATGGAGTGGAAGGAGACAGCCTAAACAAGCCTGCAAAGAAAAAGAAGACACCGCTAAAGACGTAAGTTCAAGGGTAGAGTTGGATCGGGATTTTGGAGCGGGTAGCAGATGTTAGAGTGATTCTCATCTTGGTGCCTGGATACATGTATGAAGCATTTTGACCTGACCATCAACCATTATAGAAATGACACTGGACAGGTGGAATATCTTGTCCTGTTCTTTGAAGCAGTTGTCCTGGCATTTTCCTAATCATGTAAAGGATGCACATCTAAGAACTACCATCAAGAGATTCGTTAGAGGTGGGATCCCTGAGCTTTTTTCTTAATAAGTTAGTGGTTTTTTTTTAAGATTTTACTTATTTTTGGCTAGGGTCCTAACCCTCATCTCTATGATAGGTGATGTCTTTATATAGGACAAACACTGAATCTTTTAGAAAAGAAACAATTCCTCTAAGAAGTAGGTTCCAGGAGAAAAACTTTCTCACCTTCACCTTTGTACCCTCTTGGCTATTCCTTGCATAAATTTGTTTCCTGGAATTGCTTAGTGACCAGGATGCCCAGACATATTCATTATGTGTAAAATGCTAGTTATGGGTTTTTGCAGTGATTCTTCTCTGAGGAGAAGCCAAAGAACTGTCTCTGTTATGGACCCAGCTATTGAACTTAATTCACTTACTTTGGTCTCAGAAGAAAAAAAATTCATCATTTTCCTTTGGACTTCTAGAACCAGCTTCTCAGCACCTTCCTACCCTAAAGTCCTTTACAATCAAAAGTTCAAAACCCCAGTTGTCTAAATGGAAGAAATAGAACTTTGAAGGAAGGAACAATCTTGGCTAAACTGTTAGATCATTAAAAATAACTACTAGAAGTTATGTACTTTAAAATTTAGATTTGTGTTGAATATGGTGAGCTCTCTAAGCAATTCTGTAATACAAGTTTAGAGAAGGGGTGACTGCATTGGTAGAGACATTACTTCTTGTGTAGTAAATAGATTGAGAATCAGGGAAACCTGGCTTCAGATCCTACCTCAGATTGTAGTAGTAGTAGTAGGAGTAGTGGTGGTGATACTGCCATCATCACTACCACCACTGTTATGACTACTAGTGCTACTACTACTACCACTACCACCACTAATACTACTACAACTACTACTAATACTATTACTGCTTCTCCTTCTCCTTACTACTACTACTACTACTATGACAGCTACTTAGCTAGCTAGAGTTTACATATAGTACTTTAAGGTTTGCAAAGTGTTTTATAGATATTACCTAACTTTATCCACACAACAATCCTAGGGGATAGGTGTTATTAGCCCCAGTTTACAGATGAGGAAACTGAGACAGATATAGGTTAAGTGATTTGCCTACTTAGAGCTAGTAAGTGACTGAGTCCAGATTTGAACTCAAGGCTTCTTGACTCCAAGTCAAACACTTTATCCTCTATGCCACCTAACTATCTAGCAGTGTGACCTCCGGCAAGTCACGTTTCTGTGTCTCAGTTTCCTTACCTGTAAAATGAGGAGGTTGTACTCAAAGGCCTCTAAGGTCCTTTCTATCATTAGATCTATGATCATTTGAGTTTCCTCTATCCTTGAAATCCCAGAGTCATTCTGAATCTCTCCCCCTAAGAGGAATTCACAAGTGACTCCTGTGTCATGTATTCAAGATTCAGAAGTCAGTTGACACCTTAGTAAAGGTATTAAATGTCTGTCTAGTACTGTTATCTGCTTAGCAGCCTTGAACTTTTCCTCCAGTGGGATTTCATGCCTGGAACCTTTGAAGATTTCACAATTCCTTTGTGTCCAGTCATCACACTGGGCAGCCATAGAACAAAGGACAGCTGCTGGCTTCTCTCTGCTCACTTAGCCTTGAATAGAGAACAGGTGGCCCGCTCAGCTTGATGTCTGAACAATGTCCAGGATTTAACATTGGAGAGGGACTCAGAATGTCTCAGGAGGACTGTATTTAGATCTAAGAGGAGACAGCCTTGAGATCACCGTTAGCAGTAGAGCAGGATCAGACAAGTTGGGAAACAGATTATGATGTTTCCTATCTCTGTTTACCCAAACTCACTGTTTTTTAGAGAATTAGTAAGAATCACTGGCAAGAATCATTGCATCCCAAGGTGCCAATGGAGGGAAGGTATGTACTTTTCACCTGAAATGCCTGAGGCTGATTATCTTTCTTTTGAGGGAAGGGAGCATTTTTGGTGAGGAGAGAGAACGGTAAGGGATCAATGAAACTGATATAAGCGAAAAGAAAACCTATTTGTGTATCATCTTATTATTTCTTCTCCCACTATTGATCTCCGTGAAAGCTTGTGTTACCAAATCAATAAGTCAAGCCAACATGCATTATTAAGTATCTACTATGTGCCAGGGATTGGAGCTACCACAAAAGGCCAAGACAAAACAAAAAAAAAAGCTGGCTAAAACAAGATGGAACTATTTTAAGCAGTTTCACACTCCCACCTCCCAAAAGTATCATTTCCTGTATGCACACACTATCTATGACTTGGGAAATGCCCTAAAGATCTGTGGAGAAACACCAGAAGGCTTAAATCAAGACCTTCCCAGAGAGCCCCCTTATTTTCATAATCTTGAATGTTTGTAGCTTTTCCAATAGTCTTCACGGTGGATGGTGAATTTTTTTCCTAACACATTAATAACCAGTTTGCAGATTTATCTTTTTTGTCAGTTCCTTCTGTCTGTCTCTCTTTTTCTTTGTCTTTTTTGTCTTAGGATGGTAGAAGATGTGATGTCTGTATGTTCTTTGTTGTAAGTAAATTTAATAAAATCAGATGCTTATGCTAAAAAGGGCTTCCCCTCTTCACTCTCCATCTCTCATCTCCATTTGTTTCTGACTTCTGTGCTCTCTTTGTTTACAATTCATGGCTATTCCATACATGGTTCTGTGGCATGATGGGGAATTATGGGGCATAGGGCTTCATAGTAGTGGGAATCATTTTTCTTATTTGTTGTGATCAGCACAAGTGAAATTGCTTGCCTGCTTCTTGGGAGTGAAACGTTTTCCTCCTCATATTTGATGTTATCATGAGAACCTGCTCTCTTATTTTTTCTTTGCATTTTTCCTTTCATCATCAATTGGATGGGTGGAAGATTGCTTTGGATAACACCGTGGCTCAGTTTACAACTGTCCACCAAGATTTGCATCCATAAATTTGGGTTCATATCCTGCCCTTGGGCAGGATTTGTTTTTGCCAATGGACAGATTTGAATGTTTTAGTAATTTCAGACTCATATGAAATTCACAGACCCAGAAGGTGCTGCGCCCTCAGGCCAGAAATATTTTTTTTTCTTTTTAAATATGGTGTGCACGGATGTTAGAGCAATCCACAGCCCTTCATACATTCCCCTCCTTGTCTCTGAAGGCACTGACAGCCTGTCAGTTGGAAGGCATCCCTGGCATCCATGTATGGTCATGCTAGGCTTTGATAAAAGCAGAGCTGTCTGCCTCTAAGCTGTTGCTGCTACGCCCTGGCCCATAGAGCTCTGTCAGATGACTCAAGTGTGGACAAGAGGGAGGCGACTTCTCTTCCTTCCCTTCCTTAATATTGAAAACCAGCACGATCTTAAGCAAGTACCATGCAAAGCCCTGGGGAGGATGCTTGTTTTACCTGCTTCTCTTCTGCTAGAGGAACTTCTGCTAATCCTTCAGAAACATTTTTAAGATGTAAAGAATATGCATATATAATATGTATATTTATATATCTGAAATATATATAGACCTTTGTTTTGACTGCTCTCAGGAAAAGTGCTGTTGCTATAGTGTTTTATTTTTATTATAACAATGCCATTGCTGGAATATTTTGGTTGAAAGAAAGTGAAGCACTTGATTGCCAGAAGTCACACCTAAGAAAAGGGGGGAGAGTTAACAAGGAATTAGGATGAACATAGCAATCACTCAGATACAGCCCTTAGGTGTATATATAGTAATGTTTCTTAAGACTGTGTCACAGAATGTGAAAACTGATATTTGCTTAAAAATGACCTGATGTATTTACCAAGCTGTTGTATATTAATACATTATTCTCTACTTCCTGGAATCTTTTCTTATCTGTATCTATCTCCCAATGCTCTGAGAGATGTCATTTTGGGCTCTTACTTCTCTTAAGCTTACATGGTACCTGTCCTATAGCAGGTGTTTGGTGAATGGCTGCTTTGCACAATTTTAGATTCTCAGTGAATTGAATCACTGGGAAGTCCCAAATCTAAAACTACTCCACTGTAATTTGGTAGATCTATAGAAAATCTTGAGAAATCATCTAGTTCATCTTGTTGCCTTTTGTCAAGGTCAGTGGTGTGCTAACAAATGTGTAACAACTAGCTCTCCAAAAGAATAAATCAATAAATGGAATCATGACATGCTTTTAAGTTTTATCTGCATCATTAACATTTTCTGTTTCTTTATTAAGTCAAAACAATCAGTAAAATAATAAATCAAACCCTGATTTGTAGTGTTTACCAATTTCCAAGGTGTAAATGCTTTACACCAAAAGTTGTCTCTCACAAGTTAATATGAGTAGGCTCTACACTATTCTCTCTGAGAGAAATGAGATTACATATACAAATATACATATAGATGTGCATACATTTCTGCATACACATATGTGTATGTGGATGGATAGATAAATGGATGGATGGATGCATAGATCGATAGATAGATGGATGGATGGATAGATAGATGGATAGATAGAGTAAAGTAGTTCTTCAGATAAGGAGATGCTCTAAATATTCTTTATAAGTCCTTGCTAGCCCTCACTTCTAGTTCCGTGACTAGCTACTGCTGCTTCTTGGCAATCTGTTTTGAGCTTTACCCCAGCTGGCCAACTATAAAAGGAATACATAATACCTGCTTCATAGGTACATGGTGAAGTCAAGCCAGATAATACTTAAGAAGTCCATAGTGGCACATCCACTAAAGGTAGAATGTTTTAAAAGTAAGGTGATGAGCCCATCAATCCTCCCTTCTCTTGGTCTGATGTTCTTTTATGAGACAACCATATTAATTGGCTAAAGCATTGGCTTTTTGAAAGCATGACTCAAGTCTGGCCTAAATCAGCTGCACTTTCTGGATCCCTTCTCCAAAATGGCAGCCCTTTGTTATCGATGTAACTTTCTGTTACTTTTCCTTGAGAACAAATTAGGAGTATTTACTAAAAACACAATTTATTTTCAGGAGGGATATATTTCAGTAATGCTGGTGTGGTGCACATGGGAGTATGGAGCAGAATGGGCTAGCAGGAATGGCAATTATAGTCTGTTATGTATTGCAATATGACGGGTTCTCTCTGCCTGTTCGTTGTGCTTATGTTTTAAATTTTGTTTCCAGTGATACATTTAGGGTGAAAAAGTCTCCAAAAAGGTCTCCTCTGTCTGATCCACCTTCCCAGGTATATGTTTTTCTCTTATTTATAATTTTATTGCTTATTTGGGAAAGATCTGAAATGAGTATTTTTAACACCTTTTTGCTGGTCCTGTATAAATTTTTCACTGGGTATGGAGGAATTTCAGGTGGGGGTGGGGATGGGGTGGGAAGCAGCATAGAGGAGTTACTGAAAAGACCTGGGTTTCTCTTCCTAGCTGTGACACTGTGATGCTTAATACTTCTGGGCCTCAGTTTCCTCAACTGTAAAACAAGGGGTAATACCTTCTCTGTGTATTTCACAGAGTTGTTGTGAGGTTCAAATGAAATAATAGATTTGTAAGTGCTTTATAAAAACTGTAATGCGCAAGGCACCTATAGGATATCAGGCTTGTTATCACACTGCTGTGCTTGCTTTGAGTCATTTTCAGTGACAGACTGAGTCTCAATCATGGAAAGGACTTCAGAGACCATCTAGTCTAACCCATTTCTGCCATGATCCTGACCTGTGGTCATCACACCTGTGCTTGTTATAGTCTTCCAATAACAGGTCCACTCCATCCTTGCCTCAAGGGCACCCATTTTATTTCATTATTAGGCAGGTTTTCTTTATATTGAGCTGAAATTTGCTTCTTTGCCAGTTAGGTGCCATGTCCTGTGGATTCTGCTTATATGATCTTTCCTCTCCATCCCCTGATGGATAATTTTGCTACTTTCACTCTCATTTAAAGCTTAATCACCTACTTCTATTTCTCCTTTCTCCAGTACATCCTTCATCACTGCCGATGTATTCTTCAAAATCCACAAGCCCACTACTTTCCTTCAGAAACCTTCCCTGGCTACTTACTGCACATACTCTGACATTCATAGCCTTCACCACCCCCCTTCATGGACTCCTAACCATTTTCTAATATTGCCCATCCTTCTATGGCTTCTTTGCACTTGAGTATTATACCTATGCTCTGAGCCAGATTCCTTCCACATTTCTGACTGTTGAATTCTTCCCCTATCTTTTATTCTTCAGGTCAGATGCATGGATTCTTAAGAATTGATCCCTGGGGATTCCATCAGGATTTCCCTACTAGAAGGGGTCCTTCCATCCCAATCTCTTTCTTGCCTCCTCCTCTTTGATCTGTCCCCTCCACTCACTTCATTCTAGCTCACATTGCAATGATTTCTGTTCATGTCTCATCCTTTTACTTTATTTAGGTCCATTCCAGTCTTGAAAGATCAGTCTTTGGGGAAATAAACAAGTCAGTTTCAGAGAACTTTAGTTGGCCTTCTAGAGGAACAGGCGCAGTCTATTTTATTGTATTCTGTTCTGATCCGTTAGCCTTTGAAATACTTGAAAATCTCTCAGTTGTAAAGGCCAGACTAGACATGGGGATGTACCGTGAGAATATGGTGTATAAAGATCTGTAGAAAGAGAAGGAAACTTGTAAGCTCGTGGTTTCAAACTTAAGTAGAAACAGGTCTGTTCAGGCCCCTCATACTGATTTAGAAAACCACAAATTAACATTGTCTGTATTGCAATGTGTTTCTATTCATTTTTTGTTAAACATTTCCCTATTAAGTTTTAATCGGGTTGGGGAAGCTCCGTGTGTCTGACCCCTCTGCTCAAGATGCCTTAGGGGACTGTCTAGGAAGACTTTACTTGTGCAGTTTCCTCTGCATCAAAACGCATAACGGTGCTTTGACGAGAGGGCAAGGAAGTGACTTCTTAAAGAAATGTGGAAATTTTCTGACATTTTAGATACTCATCATATGAATATCTACCTCCTGACTATCCTACTCTCAAAGAACATACATCCCTTTGGCTCTCTAAGGTGTAGTAAAGAGTAGAGAGCCCTGGATTCAGAGTCAGAGGAGCTGAGTTTGAATTTCACCCATTTGGCTTGATACTGATAGGACACTGGGCAGATCACTTGGCCTTTCTCAGCCTCCATTTTCTTACCTGTCAAATGAGGTAGCTTGATTAGGAGGTCCCTTCCAACTCTAAAGCTCTTATCCCCTGACTTATACCGTTGCATTTTTGTATTTCCTTTCAGCAATAATGGAAAATTGATGTCTTAACAGTATCTAATTTGTTAAAGCATTATTTGGATTTCCCTGTGGGTAATGCAGATAAGCAAATTCTGCCTGAACAAAGCAAAGAAAACTACTTTCAAAGCTGTATAATCTCCTTAAGTAGTTTTCTTTTATTTCTTAACAGTGGAGAGCTTGGCTATTTCAAATTAAAATGATGAAGGGTCTGTCTACTTCACCGAAATGGTGATTCTTAATCAGGATTTTACCCTCTGAAAGAAATAGTTGGAGAAATTGAGGAAGAAAAATTTAAGAATTTAAATGTGTCATGGTGGGATTTAACCCATAGCTCTGGGATGGAAAGGGCACTCTTGACTGGGAAATAGAATGCATAAAAAACGGTGATTATTTGTACTTTGCAGGATCCCACTCCACTGCCAACTCCAGAAACACCCCCAGTGATCAACACTGTGGTCCATGCAACAGATGAGGAAAAGCTAGCAGTGACCAATCAGAAATGGACTTGTATGACAGTGGAGCTAGATGCAGACAAGCAAGATTACCCTCAGCCCTCTGATCTGTCAACTTTTGTAAAAGAGACCAAATTCAATTCTCCCACAGAGGGTAAGCAAATTAATGGCCATTCGGACCCCAACCCAAACCTGGAAAAACTTGCTCCAAAAGAGCAAGAGGCAGTGAAGGACCATAAAGAAAATCAGAAGCCAGGTAATTTGGGCTGCCGTTTCGCATGTTCTTTCCGAGCCCTGGAGACGAAAGCTGCACTTTGTATAATGTGTGACTTTTCTTAAAGTTGTAACAGCTACATTCCACTATGGCTGGTGGAGCCCAGCAGCTGACACAAGCTTTGCTTCTCTCTGTATGCATTGCTGGTGATTGTGAAGGGCTCAGTCTAAAAGAGGAAAGTCATCTAGCGCCAAGTTGGCAATGTTGCTGAACTTCCTGGCATTTCCTAATGACTCCCATGGCTGCTGAGGTGTATGAGCCCAAAAGGTTGAAATTACCTGATTAGACTTCACAATTGAAAATCCACACACCAGACATGAATCTTCCTTTGGAAAAGCAGTCCCGTGTCTTATCTTCCTTAATGTCCAACTTCCTCTTCAATTCCTAGATTTCAGGTTTCTTTCCTAATTCTGTGGATTATAAGAAAATGGAATTTCAAATGAGCAAAAAATGTGCCAAAGGGAATCAAAAAGTGTTTCTACATATCCAATTAGAGACACAGATTTTTGAAATTCTGGAGAGTTACCTACTGGGATACCTCATTGGAGAAGTATATTAATTAATTTCTCTGAGACTTAATTTCTTTTTTTGTAAAACAGGAATAGTAATACATATCTTGAGATGTAGCCTGGAGGCCTAGAGGGTCAGAGGAATACCTGGGTTTAAGTCTTATCTCTGACTCCTACTATCTGTATGACTATCAGTCAAACAACTTAAATTCAGTGCTCCAGATAAGTCTGTAAGATATAAATGAGTTGCTAATCCGTATCAAGGAAGGGAGTTTCTATGTGAAGAATTCCCTATATTAATGAAATCACAACTCTGAACCAAGCGCTTTCACACACACACACACACACACACATACAACAAACACATATACATTTATAGTACATATCTTTTTCTATTAGCAGAGTGCCTGGCACATGGTAGGCACTTAATAAAGGCTTCTACATATGTCTGTCTGGGTGAAGAGGGGTGGAAATCAAATGACATAAAATATATGGAAAATGCTATACCAACAGGTGTCATCATTGTTCTTTTTCAGAACATTATCTTTACCCTAACGTCTCATGAAAGTATAAAGATGACCTTCGGTTGGCCAAGGCTAGGTCTTTAGAATGAAAGCTTTGCCAAGTCTGACCAGGATGGAGAATATTTGAATATGGTCCTAACAATACATCGATTGTGACTTCTGTTTGGAGTCTTGCCTAGCTTACTAGGCTGTCTGTGGAGTGATGAAATCTTTGACCTTAGCGATTCATTATTGAAAGCTAGACCTGCAGCTAGCAATTTTGATACCCTGCATGGTTGTATGAATCACATCCTAAAAACCATTCTTGTAATTCAGGATGTGAAAATAGTAAAAGAAAAAGTAAGACAAATTCATTTGAGTGGATGAGAGGTATAAATTATTATATTGACTTTTTAGACTACTAAGGGAATGTGCATGTAAAAATTTTGTGCCCTCAGAATTCAGTTCCCTGAAGCAAAGCCACAGTAATGTCAGTTTAAGAAAGACTGTCAGAAATCTGTTGAAATATGAACTAATTACTCTTAAAGAAACTTTACCCAAATCCTTACTAGTCACTGGTTTTGTTAAGAGGGGATGAACCAAACATTTTGTTAAGCACCTCCCATATGCTAAACCCTTTACAAATGTATCATATGATTCCTAACAGTATTAAACTTCTAACACGGTAGAAACTCATTGAGTTCATATGGTAATCTGTGCTTTCCGTGATGGTTTTAACTTCTTATTATTGTTTATAACACAAAAATTGCCCAAGAGTAACATTTGGTTTGAAAATGATTTCAAAATCCATCCCAGAATTAGTACCAGAAACGAGAGCATGATTATTTCTGTTTAAACCTTACAGTGATAGAGAAAACTTGAATTTTTATTCCATTTGAAGGCATTCCTTCCAACTCTTTTGCTAATAATAGAAAAAGTACCAAGATTCTAATTAAATGCTAATGACCATACCGTGCTTATGTGCTGAGTGGTGAGATGTTCCAAGAAATCCAGATAACAGCAATTATATCGCACAATGCTTCCTCTTGAGATTACTTAAATAACTGGGCTTCCCCTGGTAGTTTGTTTTTCACTGCGGAAAATCTCTAAATAATACAAAAGCATTTCCTCTGTGAGTCACTTAGCACATTTCTCTGTACTTGTGTGAATATCTCTGAAAGCTGCCTTTATGGAGTTTGACAGAGAGCAGACTCCCCAGATTTTGCCACCTTGGGCTCTCATTTGACCTGGTACTTCATATAAGAATGTGTAGTTTTTTTCTCTTCTTTATTGATGATTGCCGAGAGGAAACTGACTTCCTCATATTTACTACATACAGATTTGGAATACATCATCAACAAAGCACCATCTTCCTCTACAGCTCTCTCTGTCGGAGAGAGTTTACTGTTAATAGATTACTTACTGTCCATAGATTAGTTACCTTTAGCATATGGAGAGTACTTTACTTAATGCAGTTAGATATCAGGGCAGAGGAAAGGTTTTTAATCTCAAGAACAAAAGACACTGTCATGTCCGCAGATATACATGGTCATTTTGATATTTTCAGTGGCACCTGTTATGTTAAGGGGTTTTCTGCTGGTTAATTACTCCCTAGAGTTCTCTATATGCTAAGCATTCTCATCCCTCAGACAACTTTAAACAAAACGAGAAAAGCATTTCAATATCATTTTCATTTTTCTGCTGTGGCAACCAGGTTTTAGCAGATTGGCAAGCTAATCCTGATGTGTGCATTTTATGTTTGAGTTTTATCAGCTGAAATCAAACAAGGAATTTTTTAAGAGCAGGGAAAAAAGCCTCCTAATCAAAAGGTTATAGCATAGTAGATTTAAAACTGAAGAGGTTATTAAACCGTAGCTGCTAAAGCTCATCTTCACCACCCAACATTTTAATAAATTCACTCCAACTGTGACTGATGTGACAACTATTCATTTCTAGCAGCAGCAGTAAAAACAAAATACTCCTAATATGTAAATGTTTGTTTTGGGCAGTGTAGTTGAAAGTGCTCCATTTATATGATTGTGAAGTGCTAATATGTAGTGAATAAATTGGCAGTCTTTTGTAATTTGCTGCCTGATTGGATGCAGATAATTACAGCTTTGGGATACAATGTAGGATAGGGAAAGGATGCTGGATTTACAATCAGAGAACCTTGCTTCTTATCCCAGCCCTCCCATTTGCTAGCCCAAGTCACTTTATCTCTATACACCTCCCTCCTTATCCAGAAAATGAGAGGGTTGATACCTTCTAGTTTTAACTCTATGATCCAATGATGCCTTGATCGTTGTAGGTTACTTTTGGAATATTACATGTGTTTTCACCAAAGTGATGGATAAAACTGAATCCAGAACTCTGTACTGAATCATCCTCCATATTTACATCAATTTGATTCAACAAACATTCATTCAATGTTTACCATGTACAAAGCCTTGTGCTAGATAGTGGGCACATGGAGACACAAATGGAAGGCCCTGCTTTTCTGGGGAAGAGAGAGAGAGAAGAGAAGAGAAATGGGGGTGGAGGGGAGAGGGAGAGAGCAGGGAGGAACACCAGTAACTATTGTAATTAGAAAAAGCTTTGACTCGGAAGTGATACCTGAGATGAGCCTCCAAGTATACTAATGATTTTAAGAGGTAAAGGTGAAAACAGAAATGCTGCATCCCAGAGATGAGGGATAGCTTGTATAAGTGTGTGGAGGCAGACGATGAAATGGTGAGTTCATGAAACTTGGGAATATAATCAGGTGTATCCCAGTAACATCAGGTACATGATCATGTACCGGTAATTGAATTATTAGTTTGTATCTGCTCGAAGATTGGTGCTATGATCAGAGATTTCTAGAGTGCATCAGTCAGTGCTGAAGTTACATGTCACGGAAGCTAGTGAAATGAGGAAAGAAAGTAGGAGTGGTTCCGGGCCAAGCAAATAAATACTAATGCTATTTTTGAAGGAGAAACTTGTATGATTATGAGGTCTGCTTCTATTTCATGTGACTCTGTAAATAGAATTTTGAATTTTTTTTTGAACAAAGACCAAGAATACTTAGAATCTCCAAATTTAGAAAGAACTTTGAGATTCATCCATTTCTGTGTTTCCCAACCTCATTGACACTGTGGAGCATACCACTTTTCCCATATTAACTCAGAGGGCAAGGATTGGGAACCAGGGTATAGAAGATGATTTCATAATACTGTCTCGGGAATCAGAAGACCTGAATTTCACTACTACCTATGTGTCCTTGGGTCATCACTTAATCTCTCTAGACCTCACCTCTCTCATCTGTGAAACAAGAGGACTTGGACTAGCTATATTATGTGGTCTCTTCTAGTTCAGTTTTTCCCATAAAAAAAGAGTTGTTTTTCAAGTTCAAGAGAGTGTAATGTACTCTCTTGAGTTCGGAATTTAGAGTCTGAGGACTGGCTCTCCCACTTGCTATCGATATGACTTTGTACAAGTTACTTCAGCATGCTGAGCCTCAGTTTCCCCTTCTGTAAAATGAAGGGGTGGACTACTTGACTTCCAAGGTCCCTTCTAATTCTAAATCCATGATCTTAGAGTCCTAAAATAGGGTTAACAAAAGTTTTCCAAAATGGTGAAAATTTGCTGTAGATTTTGCTGAACAGGAGTTGGGAAACACTGATCTAGTCTCTTCCTCTTCCTTAATGTAAGACCATTCTTAAACCATCCAGAAATTAGAATGAGAAATTTTTTACTAGTTCAAATCTTTGTCTAAAAACCCTAAGAGTCCTTTGATAAGAGAAAGGTAGAGGATCATCATGGAGGTTTCTTCTAAAAGTCCTCTGCTAGACTCTTTCTTCTCCCCCGACTCTACTTCCATGGGCTGGTCACATTGTTTAAATGCAAATTGTACACTTGACAGAAAGACTATTTTATGGAGAACTCACACAGGGCAAGCATTCACATGGTGGTCAGAAGCGGTGATACAAGGACATTCTCAAGGTCTCTCTTAAGAACTTTGGATTTGATTGTTATGACATAGGAGATACTGGTACATGACCACTCAGCATGGCATGCCCACATCAGAGAAGGTGCTGTGGTCCATGAGCAAAGCAGAATTGAAATAGCTCAAAAGAAATGAAGATGTGGAAATTTAGAATATCCATCCCAAATGTTCACATGCCCCACTTGTAGTAGAGCATTTCAAGCTCACATTGGTCTGATCAGCCACAGTCGAACACATTGAGACTCTAGCATAGTGATGCCATTTTGGTCCTCTCGAAGAATGAAGGACAATAAGCATGTGTGGTAAAGGTTCCATCATGACTCTGGAGTTGTAACACAGAGATGATTTAGTCATGACCTCCAAACGCTACAGAGTCAGCATTTCACTAACCAAAAATCCTATGATGAATTCTGATGGGATTTGTTTGAAATGACTTCTCATCTCTTCTTCCTTTCCTCATCTTTAAGCATGCATAATTATATTGAAATGTTCATATTTAGCATTATTCCTTCAATGAGACTGGAGTTTTTAGCATTTGAAGGAAATCAGATTAAGGTTCCTCAGCACACCAGAATTCATAGTCATTGCTCAATTTTGCCTTGGGGTTGATTTATATGTGACATTGTCCCTCTTCCCTTTGATGGTTATGGAGGGGGGTGCCACTAAGATGTGGACATCAAATCGGTTGAGATTTCCTCAAGGTCATGGAAAGAGCACCACTAGATAGAAGAACTGTCTCATTTTCCAACTTGAGCTTTAACTTGACTCAGCAGTTCAACAAAGATTTTCCTCCTCAGAATACTGTATGCAGGGCTCTTTGGACATGGACATAATCACTATTCCGAAATTATAAGTAGGAGCCCTAAGATAGCTCATTTCCTAAAATGAGTCATAGATACATGAATGCTTTAGGTCCCTGAGGAAGTTCAATCATAATGAGAATGGATACTCATATATAAAATTAGGCTTTCTCTAGGCTGACTCAGCATATTATTTTTAGTCTAAATGCTCTATTTTTGAACTAAAAACTCCCATGGTGGGGAGAAAGTGGATGAAATTGGGCAGTTGTACAGGAGAAATTGACCAGATGAGATGGGAGATCTGAAACTTGTCTCAGGTCCAATGGCTGGGAATAAAATTTAAATGTTGGGTAGAAGGGCGGAACTGGAAGAGAAGTCTCTTGGAAAACATTTTTATTTCCCTTTTTGGTCACATTTAGTATGCATGCTCTCAGCCGTGGTGAGAGGAACCGTATTATTGCTTTTCAATAATTAAAGGTCATCCATTTCCAGGGTCACACTAACAATACCATGGGGATGGGCATAGGCTGATTCATTTATTATACCCACCACCTTCAAAGAAGCAGTTGGACTGGAAGTGCTCGTATAACATAGACTTCTGTGCTTTGTGCTGTAGACAAACCTTGGTACTGAATTACAGTGAATATTGCTCATAATATTTTTCTTATTTACCAATACCAGATTACATGTGTGTGTTTATTATAGATTCATGGAATAGTAGACCTAGAAAGGAAGGCAGACGCCAGCTAGTCTAATTCTCCATTACTTTTTTCCCTAAGTGACTCACCAAGAAATACAAATCAGCAACGATTAAGGCCTACAAGAAAAAGGAAGCTGTTTTTAGATTCCATTATTTCACAAAATCATCTTTATTCTCAGGAAGAATTGCTTCCTTAAAGTCAAAAGAATTTGACTGTCAACACCTTTTGGTATCCTAATTTATTGACTCTTTACAACCCACAAGAGAAAAGTCTTATTTTAAAAATCTCATTAAGTAATATTTTATTTTAAAAATTATATTCCCAAGGACTAATAAATAGAAATTAAAAAGCACTTAGAATTACACTTAGAGGTGTTGATGCTGAGGATTTTAAACTGGGTTCATAAATAAGAATGATCCATTTATTAAGTCTAAAAAGTTGATATAGATTGTAATTGTGCATCTTGGTTGAAAACATTTGAAGATTCTTCTCTAGCGTCTGGTTGATTCTGTATTAAAAATTATCTCAAAAGGGTTGGAAATTGAATAGACATCAAAAAAAAGATGAATGGGATCAACCCTAAAATAATTTAATGAATTTAAGAAATGATATTTAAGGTCATAAAGCAGCATAGTATGGTAGAAAAATTGGCTCAGGAGACCTGGGTTCAAGTTCTGGCCCCAGTGCTTACTATGTGTATTATTTTTATGTATATTAAATACATGGTCTTTGATCTTCCATTCCTCACTTATAAAATGAATAACATTTGTGCTCCCTATCCTACAAAGACCATTATGAAGAAATTATGTTATGAATGTTAAAATGCTATATAAATGTGATATTAATAATGTTACTATAGTACCTACAATAACCATGTAGAGTATCCAGATTAATATTCTGGTTCCATTTAGTGACTTTCTATATATTCACACTGATAGCTTACAAGCCCCCACCAATATATTTTGCTTTTTCTCTCGTCAGCCAGAGGACACAATTAATTCAAAGAAAAAAATACTTAATGAAGTTGGATAGTAAAAAGATTTGTGACTGAACATTTCTCTGTTCAGTAGTTCTCTGTTCTCTGTATAGGGCACAGTCTCCTGTAAATGCATGTACCATAAGTGAGGACAGTGATTATAAATAGAGATAACATGCAAGAGGTCCAGATAAGGAGGAATATATGTAAAGAAGAAATGCCCTCCTCTTTCACTGAAGGAACTCTGATGTCTTCTGGTGATGACATCACATTGTTCCCACCAGCTCTGTATCTTGCTAGCTGTGGGGTCTCTGCTGGGCATATTCTTTCACTGGAGTTTCTGCATCTGTTCCTCACTTGGCTCACTGCTCTATTGAACTCACTGTGCCTGCTCTTGGTTGGGTAAATTGCTCCGCTTGGGCCCCTGGGACTACTCTTCTCTAGGCATGGTCTTTCTGCTGGGCCTGTTACTCACTGGGCATGTTGCTGCTCTGTGCTTTTTTTTATAGTATCCAGCCGTGCATTCATTGCTTTAGGGCCAGGATAGCCATCTCAGCTAGGATATAATGGCTAAAACTTCTCCCTGATAAAGTCAAACTGAAAACCCTTAGTCTAAGCCACCATACCCAGAAGACCAGACTAGTAACCCCAGCTAAGATTAGTATTTTCCTTATCAATCCTTATGTCTCTTAAAGGAAATCAAAGCCTTCTGTTACAGGTAATTATCTGGTTTAGGACTCTGACAATCTGACTTACTCCTAAAATGTCTTAGCTTATTTTCAAATGAATTTGAGATTGAACAAAAGGTAGCCTAGAGAGATAAGGTCAATGTTCTCTACCCCACTAAGGAATTCCTGTCTTTACTATTGACACAAATAACCATTTATCACTTGAGGCAGACTTAAAGGAGTTATAGAAATCTCCAGGTAAAAGTTCCATGCCTACCCTTAAAAAGGGGTGTATCTGATAATTCTGGGAAGGGTCAATTGTGTTATTTCTGAGTATATCAAAGAAAGGAAATTGCACAGTTTCAAAAAAACTGGAAGCATATGTAAATCATCAACTCTGTGCTTTCAGTTATTAAAAATGAACCAGTGCTAAAACTGAGGGGCAAGTCGGACCCCTTGAAATACAGACTTGTTCCCGTCATGCAGACCATTGTGTATCAGTGCAGGCCAGCTATGGTGCAGACTGGTCCTTCTTTCAACAATCCTTGACATTCGTCTTTGTTCTTCTTATAGAGCTGGATTATAGAAACTCTTACGAAATAGAATATATGGAGAAAATCGGCTCCAACTTACCTGTAAGTTCTTTTGCCTTCTAATTTTTACATCTGTTATCGTTTTTCTGTTTACTGTTCTGTGCGGTAAATGTTAAGAAAAGTAAGAATCAAGAGCAAATGGTTGATGGAATGTATTTCTCTTATTACATCTGTGTTCATAGCCAGCAGGAATGAAAGTAATCTAAGAATCAAATGATGAGTTATAGCCTGTCTCTTCCACAGGATCATTTCACTTGATTCTGGAGTATTTGACTGTGAGAAGTTAAAGTTTGAGCTTTCTGAGAAGAGAATTATTTGATTTAAAACAAAGAAACCAAAAAACCCTTCCAGCAGGATCCACGCTGATATCTCATCCTTGTTTGTAGGGGACCCTGGGTTCTTCAGGGCCGTTAGGTGGTTGCTGGAGTCAGGAAGACCTGTGTTCAAATCCAGCCTGACACTTACCAGCTATTTGACCCTAGCAAGTCAATTGACTTCTGTCTGCCTCAGTTTCCTCATCTTTAAAATGAAAACAGTAATAGTAACTACCTCCCTGGGTCATTGTGAGAGTCAAATGAGATAATATTTGTAAAGTGCTTTGAAAATCTGTTCAGTGCTGTCTGTCATCATGATTGACATTAAGTAAACATCTATTGGGTACAGAGCACTGTTGTAGACAACTGTAGAAATACAGGGTTTAAAGAGGTGAGAGTCTCTGTTGTCAGAGAACTTTTAGTTTAATAGATAAAAGTTTAAAATATAAATAATTCTCAGGGATTTGTGACTGGAAAGGGCAGCTGATGGCACAGTGGATAGAGTTCAAATCCACCTTCAGGCACTTAATAGCTGTGTGATCCTAGGTAAGTCCTTTCCCTTACCTGCCAAATGGGGTACTAATAGCCCAGGATTATTGTGAGGGGCAAATAGCTTGGGGTACATAGTAAACTCTAAATAACTGTTTAGTTGTTGTTGAGTCATATCAGTCATGACTGACTCTCCATGACCCCACGTGAGGTTTTCTTGACAAAGATACTGGAGTGGTTTGCCATTTCCTTCTTTAGCTCATTTTACAGAGAGGAAACTGAGGCAACCAGAGTTAAGGGACTTGCCCAAGGTCACAGAGCTAGGAAGTGTCTAAGGTTAGATTTGACCACAAGAAGATGAGTCTTCCTGATTCCAAGTCCAGTGCTGTATTCACTGCACCTCCTAGCTTCCCATGCCGCCTAGCTGACAACACAATTATTAGCTATTATTTGTTGTTTTTGTTGTTAATATTATTAAAGATGGTGGACTGAAAGCTCTTTATCACCTCCTGACCTTCAGTTAACTCCCTAGCTCCTCTGGCTTGCATTAAAAGATAATTTCTAAAGGCCTCTGGTACATAGTCTCCCAGATTGCCGTTACAAAAATATGTAGTTGCAGTTGACTGGCTCAAGTGCCTGTCACCCTATAAATGATTGTCTGAGTCTAGTGTTTCTGCTCTTGTAAAGCTCTGGATCCCTGGCTTTTGAACCTTGAGAATACATTATAACAGATGTAGTCCTCCTCTGTGTTTGAACTTTATGCCTTGAGATCTTAGGCCCAGCTTGTGGTTTTGTATGAATGCTTTGGTTTGCTTTTGTTTGTATATGGGCCCAAACCCTGCTTTATCATAGCTTGTTTACTTAATGAATCTGTGTCTCTTGACCCACTATTCTCCTATGTGCTCTGCTCCTTTAGTACTTTACACAGGCCATGGTGTGACTGTTCATCTAGGGATAGAGAGACATGATGATATTTTTCTAAAATGTGAAACTACACTATCAGTCATCACCACTACCTTGACCTTGGGCAAGTCACTTAACTCCAGTGGCCTCACCTTGGGTCATCTCCAGTCATCTTGATGAATATCTGGTTACTGGATTCAGAGGGCTCTGGAGGAGAAATGAGGCTGATGACTTGCACAGCCCTCCTTCACTCAAAACAAAGTCAAGTGCAAGTCATGTCATTATTTCTCTGATGACATGGTCTTCTTCGGCAACAAAGGACGAACACACAGATGAAGAGTTATCCAGTCCTCAAATGGACTGACCCATAGAGGAGTAGACTCTAAAAAGGAATCCGCTATACTGCATGTGAATCAGTTTTACAGAGAAATTGGCTAGAATCTATAGGTATTGACTGTATTCACTAACCCCTTGGCTTAAGATTCAATTATTGTTTGTCATAATCATTTGGTTGCTTGACAAAGGAAATAAAGACTTTATATTAAAAAGTGATTTGTCTTAGAGAATAATCAGCTCTTGTCTGTCATCAAGTTGTTTGTCATGTTGATTCTGCCCAGATTGTACTCATTTAATAATTAGAATTAATTTCCTTTCTTTTCACAGCATGATGATGGCACCCCGAAGAAACAATCTTTGTATCTTGTGTTTGATGCCCCTCAGGAGAGTCCAGTCAAATCTCCTCCAGTTCGATTATCTGATTCCCCCACTCCATGTTCAGGGTATATTATTCCCCTAAAGAGCCCATAATACTAAAATATTTTCTATTTTAATGAATGAATGAAAAAGTATTAAGTGCTTTCTATGTGCTAAGCCCTGTGGTAAGCACCAGGGATACTAATAGAAAAGCATGCCTGATCCTATTCTCAGGGACCTTACATTCTATTTGAGAAAAAGCCACTTCTGGGAGGGTTCAAAGTGGATAGCAAGGTCCAAGCAACCTTTAAGAATTGTAATTTAAAGCATACCAGAGATCCAAAAACCAAAAATTCTTTACATACTTCCTTCTATTTTATTGTTTCCTAATGAGGAGGTAGGGCAACTAGGTGGCCCAGTGGATAGAGCACTGATCCTGGAATCAGGAGGACTCATCTTCCTGACTTCAAATCTAGCCTCACTTACTAGCTGTGTGAGCCTGGGCAAGTCACTTACCCCTGTTTGCCTTAGTTTCTTCATCTATAAAATGAGCTGGAGAAGAAAATGGCAAACCATGCCAATATCTTTGCTAAGAAAACCCCAAATGATGTCACAAAACCAGATATAACTGAAAACAATAAAATGAGGTGGTTCTGTATTACTGACCTCTCAACCTCTGTTCCAGCCTAACTTAAATCTGATAAGTAAATTCCATCACTTTGTGAGTGAGCAGTCTTTGAACTAAGACTAAATCTCTTGAAAGAAACAAGTGTAGTTTTTTTCTTTCTTTCAATTTTGTTTTACTTTTATGGGCCCAAGTTCATTTTCTGATCTAAGTAGCGTATGTTTCTGGTTAGATCCAGGGTCTCAGTTCCAAATTTGGACACTCTCCTATTCTTCCTTTGATCTCTTTGAAGGTAGAGATGGACCTACCAATACCTCCCTGCTATCACCTTCATGATATCTTGAACTCTTCCTCATTTAAGTGCCATAGTTGGCCAGAATAAATAGTGGAACTGGCTGCTAACTCCTCTCTCCTTTGTTAGATGCTTTAAAAGCAGCCCTTAATGCTAAGGGGTGTAGATAGGGTCTTCCTTTCCCTTAGTCCCACCATATATAGAGGAATGATGCATGGTACACTTTGTACCAAACTGTAGTAGGGACTACCCAATATCCCTCTACCATCTTATTTGAGAATACACACTGGGGGAGACCTAAATGATAGATCATTTCACTCTAATTTTGGAGGGATTTCTAAAGAAAAAGATGAGGGACATTTTTCTTTCTCCTCAGGTCAAGTTTCGAAGAAACGGAAGCTCTAGTGAACGCTGGAATGAAAATCCAGCATCCAGTCTCACGGGTCCTGACTGCGAACCAAGAGGCTCACTTACAGGCTTCAGAGAAATCAAACCAAAAAGAGTCCATGGGCTTAGGAATGCCTTCAGATGCTCTTGAAAGAGTAAGTGGGGACCCAAGAAGCCCAAAGAACAGCTGCAAATTTAATCCTAAGATAATCAGACCCCATAAGTACATAGGTATCCAATGCAGCATCTCAGACATAAAAAAACATTTAGTAGAGAGCTCTAAATTCTACAAACAATACGCTATCATTATCTCTCTAATACCTTACTTCTGGAGAGAAGAATATCTTAGAAGTAAATCTGTTTATTTATTTTAAAATTTTCTTTGCTTTGTTTACCACCATGATATTTTTGCGTTTCTTTTCTGAGTCCTTATGGTTGAATTATTACCTGGGCATTCATCTCCTGATCTTTGACTTTTCCTCGCATCCTTTATGGTGGTAGTTTAGGACATTAACAGGTATGCTAAATAATGAATGTAAGATAATCTTCTTTTTAGTGAATAGTAGGCTGTACTGGGCCTGGGATCCCATTTGATTCATTTAGAAGTGCCTTTAGGATCCATATAAAAAAGATTCTTTTCTCCTTTCACATACTGAGATCTTAGAGCTCAGATGTAACTGTGGTGGTAAAATACAGTTTGAAATGTGACATAGAAAAGTCCATTCTCTTCCTACTGTTCATAGGCTTTCAGCATCAGAAAAGTTTTTATCTATTGGTTCAAATCCCTGTGACACCCATTGTGTGTATATGTATACAGATGTACATAAACATGCATACATACACATAAGTATATAAAAGCAAAATATTAAATCTTGAAGGATATTTTGTTTCCAGTGTGTGTGTATATACACACATGTGTATATATATGTATGTATCCTCTGTTTCCTAGGTATAAGTGGGTATGTATATGTATCTGTATGTGTACACACACATACTGGAAACAAAGCATCCTTCAAGGTTTAATGTTTTACATTTATTGCACTGAATAGATGCTCACCTGGATTTGCTGTTGCTCTTTTTCTCCTCTATTTTCTGTTCTATATCCTCCTTGCCATGTAGACAGCTCCTGAAGATTCCTATGTCTCTGCTGAAGCTCTCCTCAATAGGATATCTCATCAAACCTCAATATGTGATGCGCTTGACTATCTAGAGCCTGATTTAGCAGAAAAGAACCCCCCAATATTTGCTCAGAAACTTCAGGTTTGTAGCCCAAGTGTAACCTGTCAGTGTTCCTTTCTAAAGTTCATCACACCTCAGTAGAGAATGAAATTCTTTCCACATAAACCAAACCAAGCTATGATTTAAATGGGTGTGAAAAGGGGGCCAAGAAGAGGTAGGGAATGGCCAAAAGTCTTCCAAATAAAAAATCTTTTTCTTCATAGCCAGATGTGTAATTTTTCTTCTAAAGATGTCAAAATGATGTGAATGCGATTATATTCTTAACAAGATGATTCTTTTTAAATCTGGAAATGGGGCTTAAGGCTTCATTTTCCAGAGGTCATTCAATATCCCTAAAGGCATTTCTAGTAATTTATTCACTGAACAGACTGTATCAAATCACCTTTGAGTGAGCTATTTATATACACGAGAATTTCTTTGACTCCCACTGCAATAACATCTGGACATGGTGCAACATCTGGAACCAAAATAATTATCTAGCATCTAATTTGAAGTTGGCGATTTGAATTGCTCTCTTCTATGTGAGAGTACTGTCTTAATGAATAAATCTCAAGAGATTATGAGAGCAGTGTGAGAGGTAAGGCTTTACTAATTGAAATAATTGGGAAACTTTATGTTGAAAATGTACTTTATGGCATAGAGGAAAAGGAACAAAAACAACTGAAAACACAAAATAGTAGAAAGTTTGAGGGAAAAAAAGCATCTTCGTCAGTATAATGCTCATGGTTGCTGACTGTTATTTATTTGAAAGACTTCTGTGTTGTTCTTAATTTTTAAAAATTCAGCCTTCTGCTGTCCTGTGCTGCTGCTGAGGTGTTTCTCTTGAAAAGAACACTGACTCTGTGTGTTATATCTGAGTTGTCATCACGATGCGTTTAAGTGTGGCATCCGTTCTATGGATGTGAACAACATTTACATCCTGTCTTAATGCATTTTTCTTCCCACGATTTACTCATAATGCCACCATCTAACAGGAGGAGTTAGAGTTTGCCATCATGAGGATAGAAGCACTGAAGCTAGCCAGACAGATTGCCCTGGCTTCTTTCGGTTCCTTAGATACCAAGGTACTTGCTTCTTGCCTGGAATGTGATGCTACCTAGGTGTGTTATATGTGCTGGTAACAAAACAGGAGGCTGCTTTCCTAACCATGAAACACAGATGTGGTGCTGGGAATCTGCCAAACAGCATGTCCATGCAAGAGAAGGGAGCCACTCCTTGAATATGACCATGAGAAATTGGTCCTGGAAAGTGGCCTAAAAACCACCGTCCCTGTAGATTAAGGTCAAGAGCTGAATTCCATTGCAGTTTGCGTAACTCTTTGGCATTAACCAGACTCCTCTAATACGTTGTGAGAGTGCTATTCAGCAGTTCCATGCCGGCATTAATTTAGTAGTGATGAAAAGCCATTTAAGTGCTGATGTTATAGAGATTTTGCTCTTGATGTGTGTGGATGTGTGGATGTGCACTTGGCACATAAGAGCTGCTTAATACACATGTAGTGATTGATTGTATAGTACAGCCATCTATCAATGAGAAAGAGCTAACTATTTGGATTTTAAAATTTTGAAGTTCTCTCAGGCCCCAGACAGTTGGAATTTGAGATTAGAGAGATACAAGTTTCTAGTCTCAGCCATTTGTTACTTTGGGCAAATTATAGCCCCTCTCTTGATTTCCTCATCTCTAAAAGGATGAAGTTGAACTTAGTGACCTCTATTGTCCTCCTCAGCTCTAAAATTCTGAATGGTTTAGTAATTTAATAATGGAGATTTGATCACTAATAGAGCTCAAACCAGTCTTTTGAGGGTAGTAATCTTTGTTATTTTTTGTCACTGACATTCATAAGTCTAACGATCCCAGGGATAATGATGATGGCAGAAGTAGCAAAGTGATCTTACATCTATACTTCCTTATTGTATTCCATCCTCACATTGAATGAGGGTAGATATTATGACTACCATTTTACAAATAGGCAAACCTAGACATTGAAACATTTGGTGACTTGCCCAGAAATGAACAGTGGATCAGTGGTATAGCCAAGACTAGACCCTAAATCTCCTGACTCTTCACAGTGCTCTTTCCATGCTGGTTCAAACCATTCTATTGCTGAGAGGGCCAGTCTTCATTTTACCCATCTTTTTGTGACATGCCGTAGAAGTTAGCCATGTGTTGCTTGATTATAGTGTCAGAGTTCAAACGATGCCCATGGGCGAGTGGAGTATGTTGCGTTCATGAAGAATCATCTTGGAAAACTCTTCCAATTTAATGAGATTGTGTATGGCTTCTAGTGTTCATATTGGATGGAATCAGACCCAAGAGGAAAAAAATTAATGTGATAATTACTGACTGCAGGTTTTTCTTTTACTACCCAAACAAAAAATTGCTAGTTTGACCTCAACTTCTTCCTACTTGACTTAATTTCTTTCAGAATAGGAGACTCTAAAATTGAAAAAAAAGCAGTGGGAAACTGTTTCAGATAGGTTTCCTTAAAGGGATAATTGCTGCCTGTAAATTTTCTTGTTCCCTTTATTATCAAAACAAAAAATTGAAGAAAGCACTGAGAAATTGCTTCAGACGGGTTTCTTTCTTTTCTATGATAGAATGAATTGGCTCTAAAAGGAGTTATTTTACCTAAATGAATTTATATAACTATTTCCCTGAATAGTGTTGATTCCTAATTTTAACCAATATTGATGGGATTTGATATCTCTGACCACCTTGGAGCTATAGATCATGTTTAAGTCATGATTTGAACTGCCGCTGTTAGATGAAAATTGCTGGGGATTTGAACTTCTTTTGAATTTATGTAAAAAAAAATAATAAGGTTAAAGAATAAATTTAGAACCACTGAATGGGCTGTAATACCGTTAGCTCTTTCTCCAGTGCTGCAAAGATATAGGTCTTAAGAAGTATCTTCTAGATTCAAAAGAAAGTGGAAGAAGTATTATTCTGGGTCCTATTTCCATCTTTAACTTTTTGCAGCAATCCATGATTTTGAAGACAAATAATCCTTTATTTCCTAAGCTGCAGTAGCTCCAAGAGTAATTCAATTTATATAAATTTAAGAATCCATTGAGTCTCTAGCTCATATACAAGTGGATCTGTGATCTCCTTGACATAGCATGTGGGTACAGAATTCCTATTTACATATTGGAAAGTGCTGATGCATTGAGAAAGAAAACAGCCACAGCTTATGCTATTTGCTCGTTTTCTTACAAACATATTTTAGCTGTAGGTTGACATAACAGATTCTGCCAGTTTAGTCTTTAACATTCAAATGGGATCACTTGGAACTAAAATGTCATGGGTATGTAAGCAATCATAAAACATGATAGGGTGTGAAAGTTCATGGTTTTGTAGAGTAGACCCAATTTGTATTCCACGTTAGACTATACGGATTGGGCTATAGGAGTATAGTTGGTCCTCCAGGAAACAAGTAGATTTGTCTGTCTTTCGTTAAAGAGGAAGCCTCCCATCAGAAATCATCTGGAGGAGTCAGAACACCTGGTTGGAATTTTATCCTTATCTCTATGCACATCTGCTTCCACTGAATTCAGTTTAAAAAAAGAAGGTAGACTTCATTAATTGATCTCCGTGTGATCACATTTGACATTGAATTTTTCAGTCTTCCTATACAGACAGAAGCTTAACGTCTTTTCTGCACAAATTTGCATGAGATACTAGAAATGAGAGAGAGAAATAAGTATTTAACTGACCCAGATGAAAAGCAACTAGCTTTTCTGAAACAGGAAAGCTCAATTTAAAAAATCTAATTATGCATATCACCAGATAGTTGTATGAATAGATTGTTTCTGGAATAGACAAGATAAGAAACATATTATTAGGAGAAATATTTTGTTTTCCTTGAATGTTGCTTATTGCTCTAAGATTCTTCTCTTGATGACAGAAATGTGAAAATTTCAAATCATGAAATACCAGCCCTTAAATCAGTGCTTTGATATTCAAAAAGTGCCTCTGATGAACAGTTATGAATCAAACCTAAAAATAATTTGGGATGGGATGAGGGTGGAGTGGACAGCTACTTTTGGTTCTCTTGTGGTGTAATTTTAGAACAAATTAATGAAAAAGTAATCTACAGTATCAAAATGGGCATTGTCAGACCTAGGACAAATAGACAAGGTGGTGTTGACCTGAAAACTTGGTTAGAGAAAAGGCAACAGGCTAACTGCATGCATTTTATGATTTAATTAAACGATTCCCCATAAAGATAATGGTTACATAGCTCTATGGAGCCAGGATCAGAACTGGCCCACTCAGTACAGAAATTGACTGTCTTAAGTACATTTTACCATGAGAAAGGAGCTCTCTTAGATAAATGCATTGTAAATTTGGTAAGACAATTAACAAAGTAGTGTCAATTGGGTTTTATGATCCCAAGTGTGGGAATCTCCTTTCTGTAGCATGTCTCTGTGACATAAGGTAAGGAGAAAATCCCTTCACTCTGATGACAGATATCCTGTCCTAAACAGGCCTTTGAAGTTGTGGTATCCTAACAGAGTTAACAAAGCTGAAGTTACAGCCCAAGAAATCTGTGTTTTTCCTTATCACTAAGATGACAGAAGAAGGGTCTGGCAAGGAAGTCCTATTTGTTTGCTTGACATCAAAAGGCATCCTCTAAGTTAAACAAAGGAGACTATTAGGTCCAGGCTCTTCTTAATTCAAACTTTGGCCCTTATTAAAGTCCAGAATTTATATTAAATATTATCAGTGGGAATGATAAACTAGTTTTGGGAGAGCCATCTGGAACCATGATGCTGGATAAGCAGGCAGTAAAGTCCACAAACCTTTATTAAGCACCTACTATACTAGATATAGTAAGCTGGAAAGGACATAGAGGGAGAATCATCATAAACAATCGATAGGAAGACGTTGACCCTGAGACAGAACTCCCGACATGGTGAATCATCAGGGACAGGAGAGTATCCTTCATAGAAATCAGGATTCGGTGAAGACAGTCAAGAAGAGACAAATAAATTAAAAGAGCTAGTAGCCCTAAGAATGTGCAGCAGGTGAAGCTTCTATCACCTATCTATTGACATTGGAGTCAATGACTGGCCTTCTACAACAGATACAACAGCAGCTCCTTCACCTGGTCAATACCAGTATAAGTGCTGGGATAATTTTCCACACCTGCCAGTTCCAGACAACTTTCTTTAAACTCCATCATTTCTTTCCAGACTAAGTGTTTTTAATTCCCACCTATCATGGATATTCTACTAAGCTGGGCAAGTATTTTGCCTTTTCTTTCTATATATGCATAATCATTTGATGCCTGTATTGGAAGACTTCCCCACAAAACACTGAAAATATTGAAGATATTCCAAGGAAATATTTCTGCGTCTTTTCTGGAAACTACACCTTTGAAGCAGCCAGTATTGTGTGAATGCTTTAGCAATCACTCATGCTATATTTGCGTGAGAACTTGTTAAAAAATGAGAA
Source organism: Potorous gilbertii (assembly GCA_028658325.1). Classification (NCBI taxonomy): domain Eukaryota; kingdom Metazoa; phylum Chordata; class Mammalia; order Diprotodontia; family Potoroidae; genus Potorous; species Potorous gilbertii. The sequence goes on along the minus strand of CM053769.1, from coordinate 531,642,546 downwards.
ATTCAATCTGTTTAAATTTATTGTTTATATGATACCAAAGAACAAATTTACTGTATCTTTGGTCAAATTCATGAAAATAAGTTTATACATTTTCAATGTACATGAGACATTCCAATGTGAACCTGCTACTCTTTTTTCTATTCTTATTTTTCTGAGAATTCTTTTAAATGAAGCAGAAAAAGAGAAGCGGCAGGGCCTTATGGGTAGACGTCTGGATTTCAGGAGGACCTGGACTATAAAATGAGAGGATTTGACTGGATCACCTCTGAATCCCTTCCATCTCTTAACTCCACAATTTTATGATTTTTTTAACACGTATGAGTTGTATGATCCTGGGCAAGTCACTAAATTCCTTGGTGTCGGGCAACTTTCTAGGACAGCTAAATTGCCTATTTGCATAAATTGAGATAAATTTCAGCCTAGGATTCCTTTATAATGATGAAATTGCAGTTTCTGGCTTCCCCTCCTTTTTTCTCCCACTTCGCCCTCAAAAAAAGAACACTTTGAAGGAAATGAAGTTATTTGCATTTAGTGAAAGCAGTCTTTTGAACCTGTCAGTAAGCCTACTCAGAAGATTTCCTCAGTCTCTCACAACCAGAAACAAACCTATCAAATCTGTGCTTTATAATAATGGAGTTTCTATTATTGGTTTTTTTGTTGTTTTTTAAATGAAAATCCGCCAGTGCTAAGCCCTGCAAGTGCAATTAGAATACATTTATTTTGTCAAGTAATAGGCCATCAAGGAGATATGTTCATTCAAGTAGTTGAGTAGGTGTATAGAAATCATCAGTGCCAACTGATTGTGGTCAGGTTGGCAATTACAATGTGTGTGTGATTCATAAATTTTTTGTTATTCGAAGGTAGGCTTATTCATCGAGGTATCATGCTTCATTATTTTGGTTTGTGAGCCTATTGGCTTTTTTTGTTTCTCTGAAAGGGCAATTTCAGGATTGTTTGAGTGAGCTAAAGCCTAATCTAAATCTGATCTTAAAACACTATAAATGAGATACAAAGCTGTTAACTTCAGTGAAAGAGAATTCCTTGGGGTCAGGGAAACCCGGAGTGCACCGACTGCATTTCATTAACAAACAGATGCACATTCACTCATTCAAATTGGTTGTGAGACCATTTCTCCTTTTACAGAAAACACCAGGTGGCTGCTGTGAAAGGTGATAGTGAATCACTGTATCTGGCAGGGTTAGTTTTCATTTGTTTAGAAAGCTTCTAAGTGTCTGACTGCCATTGGTGTCAGACTAATACCAGAAAGATATCTTAAATTCAATTAATTTGATATTATGCTTCAGGAAACTTGATTTATTTTCAGCCAAAGTCAACTCATTTAATGATTGTAATTAAACGACCATAGACAGATTTCAGTAGGTCTCAGTTTCCACATCAATGAAATAAAGGAGTTGAACTAGGTGAGCTTGAAGGTCCTTTCCATATTAATCTCTTCTTTGTTAAACACGATCGATTTGCACGTATAGACACATCAGTTTTTGTTAGAAAAAGGGAAAGCAGCATTATATGATGGAAAGAGCACTGGCTTGGTAGTCAGAGAACCTGGGTTCTAATCCTACCACTGATGTTTATTCCTTGGCGTGACCTTGAGCAACTTGCTTTATCTCCCTGTGCCTCATTTTCCTCATCTGTAAAAGAGAGGGTTAGACTAGGTGACCTTTTGGGATCCCTACTAGTTCTAGAACTATGAACCCAATACGCCTTAGGCAGAGGATTTTTTGCTTATGAACTTGTATAATTCATTCACATGTGTAGCTTCAATCTGTCTTATTATTTTCTGTTTTCTGACAAATAAGTTTCTTTATACTCAATAAATTGAAAAATATTTCAAAGAAAATGGAATTTACCTTTACATGTATGACATTTGAGCACATGTAATTTTTCGCTGGCAGTTTAGTGACGTTCTCCTCAGTGAGTATCAGTGACTTCTCAGTATGACTTACTATTTTGAAAACTAATACACCTTTAGGAATTATATTTGCATACTACTTACAATGTTAAATTCATCTCTGTAATTCCAAGGATTGACGTCGAGGGATACCACTGTCTGAATAAAGAAGTAGTGGTTTTAGGTCACATCCCCATGTTAGGTGGCAATCTTGTCATAGCTGATCATTCCTGGTCAAATCGTAGACCAGCTCCATAGAAGCCCATCTCTGATCCAAATTCAAGCACTTTATTTCCCCTGCATGAGTATTACTAACTAGACATACATAACAAGCTGCTTCAACACCAGCAGTCCTATCCATTAAACTTTTGTTTCAGTTTTTTAATTCTAATTATATGAGGTAAAATTTTCCTCCTTGCAATGAGAGTAACTTTGGCAGTCTGTATTTGCATTAAAATAATTCAACCAATATTAAGACCTCCTGTTGTTTTTTTTCAAGAGCCCAGATGAGAAATTATCCTTCAGTGTCTCCAGATGCTGCCTTCCTTTATCTACTCAAAGAACTGTTTATCAGTGGTTCTCAAATTATGACTGTTGCCCTTTAAGTGATATAATTTTTCTGGATTTATCAATATTCTAATATAGTGTCATCACAAAATAGTTTTTTTTTTAAAAATTGTGTATGACAGTCACCAAGGAGGTAAGGCATGTGTTTCTTTATGAAGTGAGGTACATTGAACCTGTGAGACCATATCTGCCAGTATTGTTTGGATTAGACTTTGTGTGGTTCTCCATCAGTGGCAATCACAAGTGGATATTTTCTGCTTCAAAGTGAACAAAACACCTAAAAGTTAATGAATGGGACTGAGATCATGGTTGGTTTATACTTTTCTTTGCAGTGAAAATCATATGCCTCTTTACTTCCGTAATTTACTCTCTTAGTCTCTGCTTCCAATCATGACTTTACACATAGCATCGTGCTTTCACATACTTTCATAGTAAACATTGTCATAGGAGTATTTAATAGAAGGTTAGAGACTGGGAGAGAACTTACAGGACAGAGTTGTCATTAATATTCTGAGCTCACCATCTTGGTTCCATGAAGACTTCATACTGAGAAGATCCCCAGTCAACTTGGTCCAACTGGTCCAAAAAAAAACCAACAACAGTCCTGGTTGTTGAGATGTATTTAAAAAAATTAGTTGCTGAAAGACCGAGTCTTTCACTTTCAAATTCTTTGTCATGTAAATCCATCTATGATGAAAGCTTTGCCTCAGCCAATCATAATGTAGAAGGAAAATTAATCCTTTTAAAGTTAAACTGATTGACTCTACCTGTTTTAGGAAGCTCATCTGATGGAAAGTTACTCTAGTGGGAACACTTCATTGATAGTACATGATCTAGAAGCTGATCCTCATAGAGAGGCATGCATAGTAGTGAAATGTAGACAGTCTTACAAAGGTGATCAAATACACATTCATTGTAAACCAAGAAAATAGAATGAAATGTAACATCTGCTGCCTTTTCCTTCTTTCCATCCTATGGATGCAGAAGAATTAGGATCCTGTTAGACAATGACTCTGTTCATTCTTGTTCTGCTTAAATGTTTTTTGATTCCTGATAAATGGCTATGATAAAAAGGCTTTTCATATAGTCTATTTAAAGGCAAACTTTACTCCCATCTAACATCATTGTTTCCTGTACAGGTGCACAATGATAGATTTTCATGGATTGTGTCTCACAGTTTTCCCATCCATTATCATGACTCTTCACATTTTCTCATAGTTTTTTGTGTTCATCATTTACCAAAAAAAAAAAAAAAAAAAAGCCCAACAAAAAACCACCACCATTCTCCTCTCCAAAACACACATAGTTGACCCATTCATGAACTGGATTAATGTGAACTTCTTTGTCTTATGATTAATGTTTACTTTTTTTTTTTAAATTAACAACACTTCCACAGAGAGAGGCTGCACTCCCAGCAGATGTTCCCATCTCTAAAACTGCCTTGTACTCTCGCCTTGGGACCTCTGACTCAGAAAAACCTCCAAACCTTCTTTATCAACAATCGGATTTAGATGCTTCGCTCCGAATCGCTAGAGAAGAGGTATTTCCAGTGTGGGATTTGGAGAAGGGACCCTTTGATTGCCCTTCAGAAGTCCCATTAAAAATCTGGCTCCCACAACGTGTAAACAGAGAATGCCTATGCCAAGTTGATCTTAGCTCTGACAATTTAGTTCTTACTTTGGATACCATGGGCAAACAGAGGGATGGCTGAGGAAGCTGGGGTTTATGGTCTTAGATACTGGTACTGTGAAATGCTTCTATGGAATTTAATTGGATTTGTGACCAAAAATATTCTCAATCTTGCTTCTCTGTGATCCCGCATTGCCCAAGGAT
>CM053769.1:531579860-531637737 GCA_028658325.1 Potorous gilbertii | reverse complement strand
TAAACTGGTTATTCTGTGTCTTACCAAGGTTCACTAATCAGAAGTGCAGCTTGGTTGGAGTAGACTATTCTTCTCAAGAGATGTTTTAACTGAATACTTTTTTGTTTCCCCATGTAAGTTGTTCTATGAAAATTACTTGGGTCTAGATTGACATAGCTAATATTTTCCTTCTTCAATACTAGATTATCACCAAGGAAAGAGAGGTCTCAGAATGGAAAGACAAGTATGAAGAAAGTAGACGGGAAGTGATGGAAATGAGGTCAGTGATTAAGTCCGAGAGCCAGAATTGAAAGATATATCTTCTTGTTACCCTGAAAATTCTTTTGGTGTGAGTAACCATGTGAGGCAGCTTGGAGTAGTGGATAGAGGGCTGGCCTTGGAATCAGGAAGACCTGAATTCAAATCCTGCCTGTGACACATGCTAGCTGTGTGACAGTGGGCAAGCCCTTAACTTCTCAGTGCCCCAGACAACTCTCTTAAGACTGTAAGTTACAGACGAGTTGTTCATCTGTGTCAGTGGAAGGCGTTTCCACACTGGAAATTTTCCACATTGGTGAAATCACAGAGCTGGACCCCCTCCAGAAAAGTGAGTAATCATTATAGAGTATATGTTTCTTTTCTTTTATTTCTACTGAGGATGATACATAGATTATTTTTAGAAAGTCTTATGTGCAAAATTCATTGTCTTTTCCTTTGGAATTACAACTTGTGTGTTTGTTTTGTCCAGAACTGTGATTTATCAGTGTAGGGATCCCCCAGTGAGAAAATTCCCTCTATTAATGCAGATCACAACTATTTTGCAATTTATGGTCCTGGGGAGTCACCAGAGGCAATGAGAAGATCACACAGTCAGTATGTGTCTGAGATGGGACTTGAACTCAGGTCTTTCTGACTCTTAGGCCCTTCCTCTATTCAATACACTCTATGGCCTCTGTTTGTAGTATATACAGAATCTGTCCACATTAAGGCTTTTCAAAATAAAACTGATGAATTAAGCTCAGTTTAAACCTTATCCTCACATCAGCACATTATTTGTTACTAATAAACCAGACAGCTAGGCTAGAATATGGACTGTATTTTCTTTCCCTAATATGTATTAGACAGCAAAAGTATCTCTTTCTTCTTCCCTCCTGATGACTTCTATCTTCTGAATGTCTCTTTGTGGCCGCATCAGAAACTATAAATGCTGTCTGTTTTTAAGACAAAGCCTGATCTTTTGTAGTTTAAATAAGCCCCTCTCTTGTGAATTTGGAGGGTGGTCACAGGAATTTGAAAAAGCAGCTATTGAGGATGCTGTGAGAAGTCCCAGTGACCCCAACTATAGGCCCCAGACCTGTATCAGGGGTATATGTTGATGGTGAACAATGTGTGATTCCTGGTCAGGTCAAGGGAAGGCAACATCCTATTAATTACATTGGGGCATTGCCCCATCCCCACCCTCTCAATCCCCAAGTGAAGAATATTTTAAAAAGGTAGAGATGCCTTTTAGACTTGCTTGGACTAGTTCTCACATCTGTGTCCCTTAGGAATATTTGTATTTGGTTTTATCTTTTCCTCCTTAATGTTTTGCTTACAAAGCACTTTTTCCAAAAAGTGCTGATTTCTTTTAAAAAGTTTTTTGTCATGATTTTTTTATAAAGAAAATTTTATGTTTCTGAAGAAGTCCAAGCCAAAGAAAACTTGGAAATCCCAAGAATGCCCAGGGATTATTTTGTAGCATGGACTGAGCCCAGTAAGTGGTTTATTCTTCGTAGCATAGAAGAAACTGGTTTCATCTCATTGGTGCAGCAAAGCTTAGACCAGGAATGGATCAATTTCCTGAGCTATGTGTAATCAGTTTATATTAGCCTGTTTTCAAGAGGAAAAGCTCAAGGTATGTAGTCAACAAAGATCCTAAAGAACAACTGTTACAATGAATGCTAGGCGCAAAGGAGTCAGCTGGGAAAATATATCTTTTGCTCTTTTCAGATAACAGTGGGGTTTAAATTAGATTGGTAACCCCAAATATAATAATTGAACAACTTTCCTGTGATGGGTGTTGCATAAATGGGAAATCTGCCTTTTAGAAAAGCAGTGTGGTGGGGTATGGTAGAAAAAAGATTAGTTTTGATGTCAGAGGACCTAGATTAATTAATGAGCTGTATGAGGCAAATTACACGACTGCTTTGAGCCTCGAGAATTTTGGTTTGCTTGTTTTTATTGTTCTTACGTTTTTTTTAGTTAAATGGAAAGAATACAACTTGAACCATCTATTCTAGGATTGTAGTAATTATATTATGGGAAGAATTGAATATGTATTGTAACCATAAGGCACACAGTTGTTATGACTTATAATGACGATGATTCTCTTTCCTATAGGAATAAGAAAATTTTGTTTGTCTATTATTAGGAAGTAACCTAGGAATAACTGTGAAATTGTTACACGAACAGCAGCAGTAAAGCGGGGGGAAGCACGGGGGGTAATGCGGGAAATAAAAATAGTCTAACTTGCTTATAGTAGTTAGAGTGTCAGTAAAAAGAGAAATGGGAACTAAGTTTTGGAGATAGAAAGGAGCCAGATCACGGAAGAAATTAAATGCCAACCCAAAGAATTTGAACTCCTTTAAAGGTAATATGGAGTCACTGAAATTTTCTGGAATGAATGTTTCGAGTTGTGTTTTTATGAAGGTTTATACCTGTTGTTTAGTGTGTAAGGGGCAAACAGGGAAGCGTAAAACACCACTTTATTTAGTGAGATTTCTGTAAGTTGTTTCCTATTTGGAGACCAAGTCTCAGCCACAAGTATGCATTGTCTATGCCATCACTGCCTAAGACATTGCCTTTATGAGGCAAAGTCATTTGTCATGAAGGATCAAGACCCCTGGCAAGCATCTATTCTGATCCAATTTCTCTTACAGGAAAATAGTGGCAGAGTATGAAAAGACCATCGCTCAAATGATAGGTAGGTACCAACTTTCTGATGGGTATTGTCCTTATATCATAAAGACTTTGTGGGAAAATATGTCTGAAGATTATGTCAGTCATTGAGCTCCAAACTCCATTAAAAGAACTAAGGACATAATAAGGTATCATAAGCTTCTTACATTTTGGTTTCTAGCCCATCAAATGGTCCCCTACAGAAAATGTACCTAGGTCTAAGAAATAACTGATTTAGAAAATTCGCATGGGTATGGAAACATCATTGAAGTGCCCTTTAACAGAATCCACAGCTTATGAATGCAGTCTTAATTGTTTTCCTGAAGCAACGGTGTCATCTCTGTGGCTGCTGTTTAACACAGCTGAACTACCTGGTCAGGAATAGTTCTGGGCCAGTATTCTATTATCACTGTGTATTATCTAGCAATGTGTAATTGATTATGTATTATCTATTATTAGTGTAACAGTTTGTGATGGTATATGTACACAGAGCTTCATCCTTTCTTGAGTTCAATGTTATTGAAAGTGATAATGTTTGAAGGTTCATGTCGTCTATTACCTAGTGTTTGGCAACTTACTAAGGCCCAAAGGTTTTTGATAAAAAGCCTTTTGATGTGAGAACATGAGTAAAACCCATTTGCATCGGTTTCTCTTCACATCTGAGTAAGAGCTCCTTAGTATTCCTCTTGGTGTGGATTTATAAGCAAATATTGAAATAAAGAAAGGGAGGGTTTCTGCTTGTTAATGAAATTCTGCCCAAAGGCACCTTTTGTTTATATAGCTATTTTTAAAAAATAAGCTTCCTTGCTTGCTTCTTCATGCCTTCTCCCCCGCCACACACACAAGAAAAACAAATGAAACAAACAGATGAGAAAAGCATTCTGGTTTGTAGCCTGCCCTCGTTGACATAAAAGGCATTTCTCATTCTGCTTACCTTCTCTACCACATAATCTCGAGAAGGTTTATCCAGCCAATGAGTATTTCCCTCTCCATTCATTCTCATGAAATATGGACAGGTCTGGGCAAGAGGGATGAATTATAATTAAGGTTCTCCAAAGAATCAGAATTCTTTCTTTCATAATATTTTTAAGTCTCCTGAACCTTTCATCCTACACTTATGCCAGAATTTATAAATGGATCACCTGAAGATCTATTCTACTGAGTGACTTGGTGACAGCATCACTTAGACAAATCTGTGATCATTTGTAGACATGTATTTCTTCCAGTATCTGGTGCTCTGATTTTTTTCCAGTACCCAGTCCAGTTTTCTTAAGATTCCTGCTTGCCTTTTGGAAGTATCACTGCCTTTGAAAAGAAAATTTCATTATGTGTCCTTCTACGTTCATTCTGAATTCTCATTCATGCACACACTTTTCACGTTTTCACTTTTCATGACTGTTTAAAAAAATCAGAAACATGGTATGTTTGTTGATACCATCGGGCCATTGATCATGAAGGTAATTGATTAAAGGCCACCCTTGCATTTAAAAGTTCCTTTCGCGGGATTTCTCAGCACTGCATGAAGTTCTGTCTATATCTTTAAAAAGCCATTTTTCTTTATGTATATTTCATGCCTTTATTTCTGTTTTCATCCATCTCTGTCACTTCTACCCTATAGGCGTCTTGCATGACTAACAGATGATGCTGAAGGGAAGCTTGGAGGCAGAAAGTGCTTTATCCAGCCAGCCAGGGTTCAGGACTGTAGTAAATCCAGTTCAGGATAGAATCAGCCTCCTTAGGAAGAAGGAGTCTTCTGTGGCTATGACTAGTGCTTGTGTCTGTCTTTCCCAAGTCGTTAATGTTCCCAAACACTGCATGCGATGACAGAGTTCTTTTGCATCCCCATTTCAGTTTGTGCCATTTTCGTTTTCCACCAGAAGTTTTTTTAAGTATTAACACTTCTAGAGCCTAAATATTAACAATTCTGGATTTATAAAAATGCTTCTGTGCTTTCTGCATTACAGGTTGTTTCGCTGTTTTTTTCTGCTTTCCTAACAATTTCCCTGATTATCTGTTTTGCTTTCGTTTTTGTTGCTTCTTGCTATTTTGCTTGCAAAACCAAAAAGGCAAGCCTGGTAAGTAACGCTCCTCACCCACTTTTGACACCCGCATCATGCACCTCTTACTCTTGTCTGGCTGTCTTTGCTTTTATTTTGTGTACTGGCTACATTCCCTGAAACTTTTTATAAGCATTTATCTCCATTACCAGAGCTAAAGTATTTATTCATTTGTATAATTTGTATAAACATTTAACTCCATCACATAGCTAAAGATATAACAAATGGAAGGCAGAGTTTTCTTCCTGTCTCTTCTAGAGCCTCTCTGACCTCAGGGCCAATTTTCTGAGTTAAAGATGATAGTCACAAACACGGGGGCCCATTGGTGAGCGATTACAGCATCACGGGGCCAGAAAATTCTGGTTCAGAATTGAGTCTGGAAGGATATTAGACAAAGGCTGTAAAATTATCTAAGTGCAGCAAAGAGTTTTTTAAATGTTTTTTGATAAATTTTAAAGCAGAATGAAATTTAAATAAAGCCAAAATGGACTCATAAATGTATACACTGTGTATATTCTGGAATCCAGGGAAGAAAAAACGTGAAGCTAACTTAGAGGGAAAAGCAATTTGACCTTTGCAGCAACTCTAAATACCTTTTTATTTATTGCGGCTCCAGATAAAACTTTTAAAAGTTAGCAGGGGGATTCTAGATCTCTCCCTCCCTCCCTCCATCTCTCTCCCTCCCTCCTTCTCTTCCCTCCCTCCCTCCCTTTCTCTCTCTCTGGCTCTCCTTCATTAGACACTAATCTCTTTATTTCGTAACACACTAGAATTTTACAACATGGGGCATATGTGCTATGAAATTATAGTTTGACAGTTGCAACCAAGTCCCGCTGGTATTTCTGGTAATGAAGTTTTCTCAAACTTATGACATTTAAGAATTGGAAGAGACCTTAGAGATAATCTAGTTCAACTCCCTGAAAAAGATGAGAAAATTGTGGTCCATCATGATAAAGTGACTTAGCTAGGGGTCACAGTTAAAGGGTAGCAAAGCTGATCGAGAAGTCAGGTCTCCTGACCCTCAGCCCACTCATTTTTCTACTACAAGACTGTCTTCGCTTTTTAAATTCAACCAAGCTCCAGTATCTCCTGAATCTAGAAAAATGAACTCCCCCCCATTAGAGTTTCTATAAATCTGGGAATTTAAGGCATCCCCAAATGTCTTTCTAATTCATAACAGGAAAAAGAGACAACTTGTTATTGGTTATAGACTTTGAGTCGTTTGAAGTTGAGCTAACTGCCACCTCTGTAAAATGAGCCCTTTTGGGTCACAACCAGAGTTTGTATGTCCCTTTTCCACTGTGGCTTCTAGCATGGTTCAAGACAAGCCTTGACTTCACTCAGTGTACCTCAACACCTAGTTTGAGCTGGGACTTTGGGGATGATGTCTCCATTTTCACAGTGAAGGCCCCTGTGGATAATTCCATATGTAGCTACTTTCTCCTTTCTGATGAGTCATCTTTTCAAAGTAAAAGCTAAAATCTAGAAGTAAAAATTTCTGTAAAAAAAAAAATCATAAATTATTCTCAAGTAGAAAGGTCACAGTAGAATTTCAATTTAAGGGTTTGTAAAGGGATATGAGCTTAATAAGGCTTTAGTCTTTATTGGAAAGACAGGTGTAATTTCCGATTAGACTCTAGTCTAAAAATAATCTCAGGAAGAAATGATTGAAAGGAACATTAAATAGGGCAAAAGCCTGTTGGCATAGGAGGACCCTGCTTTACCTGAAGCAGTCTCTCACAGCAGGGCTAAGAGTCAGTCTCATTTTAGAGCACTAAGAAAAGTTATACCTTAGTTTGACATAAATAGCCCAGTTAACACATAAATGAATACTTCCACTGTCCCAGAGCAAGCTCTTGGATTTCCTTAGGAGATATTGTTAAACTAGAGTCTAAGTGTAAGATAGTTATAATTACTTTATCTTGTACTGATACTGGAGGGAGCACACAATTTCTTTTTATTTCCCCACTTATTTCCTTTTCATTTAAGTGGTTATAGAACTACCTTCCTACTTTAGCCATGATGAGGGGTTACAAAATACAATAAAATTTTATAGAATCAAAGTCTTCAGAGGTCATCTAGTTGAATTTTTCCCTGACCAAGAATCTCCTTTCCAGTAGCCCCAACAAATAGTTATCTCCAGTCTATACTTGAAGATGTCTAGTGAGAGGGCAAGAGCCCCTTGCCTCTCAAGAAAACTCATTCCATTTTTTTATAACTCTAGTGGTTAATAAGTCTTTCTGCACATTGAGCCTAATTCTGCCTCTCTGTAACTAGTTCTAGCTTCGGGGGCCAAGAAGAAAAAGTCTAATCACTCTTCTAATTGATAGCCTTTAAAAATTAAAAACAGCTACCATCTTCTCCCTAAGTCATCTCTTCTTTAAACTAAATATCCCACTTCTTTCAGCTGATCATGGTCAGCATTTGACCTCTATGTTGCGGTGGCTTTCTTCTATGCCAGTGTATTAGTGTCCTTGTTAAAATGTGGCACCAAAATGAACTCTTTACTTTAAATGTGTTTTAACCAGGGCAGAGGACTATCTACTCTTACATGCAGCCTAAGATAAATATAGTATTTTGGCTACCACAGCGCATCATTGATCCTCATTGAGTTTGTGGTCACTAAAGTCCCTTGATCTTTTTCAAATGAACTACTATTTGACCATGCCTCCCCTATTTTCTATTTCCTATTTTAAAATATCAAGTGCTCTTTATTTAGAAAAAACCATTCTACCTGTGTCCTCAGTCCCATTTATTCCTTCTTCCTCCTTTCCTCCCCGTCTTCTTTCTCTCTTTGTCCCTCACTTCCTCCCTATTTCCCCCTACCTTTGTTGTTTCCACTCTTATCTTCAAGCCTTCCTTTTTCGTTGCTTCTTCCTGTCTGCCTAAAAATATACTCATGTATCATCAGTAGTATAAAAACCTTCCCTCAGCCATCCGCTTCCATAACACTACCAAACCATCCCTCTCTTTTTTTCTCTTTTACCATCTAATTCCTTGAAAAAAGCAATCCACACCCCCAAACTCAGTTTCTTTATCGCCCCATACTCTTTGGCTTCTGTTCACACTTCTAATGATATATCTAATGGTCATCAGTAACTTCCTTATTAAATCCAAAAGAATTATCTCAGTTCTCCTTTTCCTGGATCTCTCCATATCTTTTAGGACCATTGACAGTCTCCTGTTTCTGAACATAACCTTTCCACACTCAATCAGCTTCTGAGACAGCTTCTTCAACCCTCTAATGCAGGGATGGGGAATCTTCTCTAACCACCCTTTTATGTCCCCTTTACCTTCCTTTGAACTCCTTAGTCTTTACCCAGCTCCCCAATGCTGTCCATTTACAAGACTTCTCAGCTGTCTTTTCTTTTCCCTCTAAAACTCATTTATTCCAATGGCTTCAACTATCATTTCTGACCAAATGACTTCTAAAACCATATTTCTAATCCCAACCTTTCTCCCTTATCTCTCAGATAATGAATCAAGACCTTTTCACATGGATGTTTCACTAGCCCCTTAGATTTAAGCTGTCATAAACCAATCTTCTTATTTTCTCCCTTCCCCTGCCAAAAACTGATCCCTGTGCCAATATCCCTGTTTTAAACAATGCTTATATCATTTATCTAGTGACTTGTCTTTGGAAGTTTGATGCTCATTTTGGCTTTTCCTTCTCCATGTGTCCAATGAATTATATATTTTTGTCAGTTCTACGTCTTGCGTTCCAAGAATTACAGATTTTTGAGAATAGAAAGGAGTCTCATCAGCCATATAATTCAACCCGTACATGTAAGAACTCTGCTCTAAATTATAGTTACAAATAATCATCTGGTCTCAAAATAAAGGAATACAAAGGTAATCTTCCTTACATAGGATAGCCCTTCCCATCCCCACTAAATCTTTCCAGACTAATCACTTCAACCTTCTACCAGCTTTGATAACCAACCCTCATTAATATTATCATCACCTCAAAGACCTTCACCACCCTTGTTGGCCTCTCCTCTTTCCTCTTTAATCCATCCTCCATATTGTTGCCATATTAAGATGCCTTATACATGCTCTTCAATGGCTCGTTGTTGCCTTCCTTTTTCTTGACATTAAAGAGGCTTTTTACAAGCTGTCAGCAGCCTGCCTGTCCAGATTTAGCTCCCACTATTCCCCAACTCATCCACCAAACCAGACTATTTGCTGTCACCCAAGGATACTCAGTGTTGTGAAACCCATGTGGCTTTGCTTGTGCTGTTTACTGTGCCCAGAATGCCCCTCACTGCCCTCCCCTATCCACCTTTTTAAATCCTATCCATTCTTTAAAGCTGAACTCTCAAGTACCATCTCATCCATGAAACCTTTCCTGATCTTCCCCAGTCAGTAATTTCCTCTCCAGGAAGCACATGGTTTACAATTCTTTATTTATGTATCCGGTATCATCTTAGTGACACTTCTTTGTGTATGTGTTGTACCACTTTCCTTCTAGATTGTCAGCTTTGTCACAGCAGGGACTGTTTTACTTAACTTTATTATCTCCATAGTGCTTAGCATAAGTGCTTAATAAATGTTTAAATTTGATTAAAAAAAAAAAAGACAGTTGTGAAGTTTCCACTTCACATGTCAGCCCCAATATTCATTTGGCTGGCATTCCTTCATTTTTCCATCTGAAAAGAAGAACGCTGGTAGCTTTTAGCAAGCCATTCTGTCTCAAAGTATATAATAACATAAAAAATTGCTCACTAAACTCAGTTATAAGCAGCAAGACTATGAGTGAGGCTGTGCATAAACCATAGGCTCAATTGTCTGGCTATTTCTATTTTCAAACCAGAGGATGAACAGAGAGAAAAGTCGGTCTCCCACCACACTGTCCAGCAGCTGATTGTGGAGAAGGAGCAAGCCTTGGCTGACCTGAACTCAGTGGAAAAATCTTTAGCTGATCTTTTTAGGAGATACGAAAAAATGAAAGAGGTCTTGGAGGGGTTCCGCAAGGTACGTTTCAGGAATCGGTCCATTGTGTTCTGCCCAGAAGTACTAAGTAAATGTTTGTTGGGAGTGTTTATTATCCTAAACTTTCTCATGGACGTGGGGAATTGCAAAAGAATATATTCACACATCATAGGATCGTAGATTTAGAGGCCCAAAAGTCCGACCCTTTCATTTTACAGATGAGGACACTAAGGCACAGAAAGGTTCAATAAATTGCCCAAGTCTCTGTAGCTATTATGTGTCTGAAGTAAGACTCGAACCCAGATCTTCCTGACTTTAAGTCCCACTCTCTATCCACTCTGCTACACTGCCTTTTGTGTCCTGAGCCGATGTACTGGCTTCAGAGTCTGGAGAAGCCTTGATCTGAATTCTGTTCCAGACACTTACTAGTTGTGTGCAAGCCCCAGTTTCTCACTCATGAAATAAGGGATGCAAGTACTGATAGGATTGCATGAGACTCCAGTTAAATAAGGTATTGAAAATATTTGCAGATCTTTAGGTGCTATGGTGGTGCAGTGGATAGAGCACCAGTGCAGGAGTCAGGAGGACCTGAGTTCAAATCTCACTTCAGACACTTGACACTCACTACCTGTGTGACCTTGGGAAAGTCACTTACCCCCAGTTGCCTCATCCTGGGTCATCTCTGGTCATCCTGATGAATATCTGGTCACTGGATTCAGATGGCTCTGGAGGCTGGTGACCTGCACAGCCCTCCCTCACTCAAAACAAAGTCCAGTGCAAGGTGCTATGTAAATGTCAAGTTGTTTTGATTTTTTTAAAATACACTTAGTTCAGAATTGGGTATTAGTGCCTGTTCAGGGAGGATCGAAGTGAGGGGGAAAGTGTTTTGAGTTAGAAAAAATGATTCCTGTTGGGAAAAGGAATGAGTTAGTTACTAGATGCTGTTATGGAAACAGTTTTGAACGAACAGTCAAATGTTGGTTAAGCTTAGTTATAGAACTATGGAGTCAAGTGGTTTTGCTTCTGGTGGGTCTGTGGGTCTGTTTCTTCCTCTGGGATCTGATGGTATTTTCCTTCCCTGTGTTAGAATGAAGAGGTACTAAAGAAATGTGCTCAGGAGTATCTGTCCCGGGTGAAAAAAGAAGAGCAAAGGTACCAGGCACTCAAAGTACATGCAGAGGAAAAACTGGACAGGTAAATTACTTTTCAGCATGTTATCCTTGATTTTTCACTCTCTCTCACCTCCCCATGTCCAGTCAATGGTCAAGTCTTGTGCTTTCTCCCTTTGAACTCTCTCTCTGTCTCTCCTCTTTGTCTCTCTTTCTGTCTCTCTCTGTCTCTGTCTGTCTGTCTGTCTCTCTCTCTCCATAGTTGCTTCCTTCAAATCTCAGCTATAGTCCCCACTTCTGCCTTTCTTCATTTTAATGTCAGTACCTTTCCTCTAAGACTACTCCCAGTTTATTCTGCGTATACGTTGCTTGTATATTGTTCTTTGCGTGTTGTCTCCACCATTAGACTACGATTGCCTCGAAAGGAGGGGTGATTTTTGCCTTTCTTTTATCCCTTTTGCTCCTGCCAAAAGTAAGAGCTAAATAAATAATAACTGACTGACTGTTCTTACTGAATACTTATTTAAAAAAAAAAAGTCAAAAGAGTCTGTATAGTAGATTTACCAGCTCATCTCTATAAATGTGTTAAAAACAAATTCATGCCATAGGGGTTTGTGCTTTTGCTTTTAAAGATAAATACTGGTTATTTAATTTTCTTAAGGAAACCCCTGCAATAATAAATCAGCATGACTAAAGAAGGCAATTCGATAGCATTCAGATCCCTGGATTTACAGAAATAAACCTCACATACATATGGATAAATGTGTGCAAATATAACTTCCTAGACTGAATAAATTATTGAATGCATGTATAAACACATTTTCCTAGATGGAGCAAATTATCAAAATACATTTCAAGAAAATCCATGAAAATATTTACCTAACTCTATGGAATATAAACCTTTTACAGAAAACTTTCTTAGCTCATATCATTAACCTGTCTGATTGGCTGGCACACTATCTCCACTACCTAGCACATAGTAGGCACTTAATAGCAAAACCACTTGATTGGTTGATTGATCATAGAGTTGCCTGCAGCACTAACTAGGGTCATACAGTCATACTTCCTGAATTTAAGAATTCACTATACTATATAGCCTCTTGGTAATATAATAAACATAATATTATGTAATATTGAATTGAAAAATAGAATCATAGAAAGGCAAGTGGAAATATTAAAGTTTTCTTCATGAATAATATTCATCTATGCATCACATGTTCCTACAGAGCCAACGCCGAGATTGCACAAGTTCGTGGAAAAGCTCAGCAAGAACAAGCAGCCTACCAGGCCAGTCTCCGAAAAGAGCAGCTCAAGGTGGACGCTCTGGAAAGAACACTGGAACAAAAGGTAATTTATTAGGTAACTTCGTTGTGCTCCCAGAGCAAAGTCTCCTTAGAGACGTGGTGTTTGCCAACATGTGAGTCCTTCAGAGATAACATGGCTGCTGCCTTCTGCTTATCCGCAAATTAGAGCTAACGCAACATGGCCACGGCCAAGGAGCGTTTGTCTTTTATCAGGTGAAAGAAAACCTCATCATTCCCCATGATGGGGAGGATTCCCAATGGTCTGACTTATTGGTCTGATTCTGTCCTCCATGCTGCCTCCTCCCTTGGCCCTTCCTTGGGTATTTGGAATACCGGCGTCTCTGTATTCTCCTCAGGATCTTAAGCTCTTTCAGCAATAAGTTCCCTGGTGTCATGATACTCTTCATTCTCTGGTAACCTCAGCCCTACCCTTGAGAAGAAAATGTCAAAAACCCTTGAAACTATTAAAGTCTTCCTGTTGTAGTAGCAGAGAACATGAAGATTGAAAGAGGTATCTAATTTAGTCCTTCAGACCAGAAATCAGAAATTCAATCAACAACCTTAGTTATTAACTAGTAGAACTGAAATGGTGCTTAAAGATACCTTCACTTAACTCTCGTTTTCTATGCAGGGAAACAGAAACCAAAGAGGTAAAATGATTTATTTTGGATTTGAATTCAAAAGACCTGAGTTGGACTATCAGCTCTATCACTGTGACTTTTAGTGAGTTGTTTCAGTGACTCAGTTTCTTAATCTGTAAAAAAGAGGGGGGTTGAGCCAGCTCCTCCTTAGGTCTCCGGCTCTGCATCTACTGTGAGATCCTATGCTGTATTGGCTAAGTGGGGCCAGACTTTGGTTCCCTAGTGCCCGATACACAGCAGAGGTTTCCTTCAGTGCAGGCCACTGTGTGAGAAGCAGCATCTGTTCTGTGAGAAGTCAAGAGTAGTCACGTTTTCCGTGCTGCCTTTTGTCCAGTCTGATATCTGATGGCTTACAGCCCAAATCTGACACTCTCAGAAGACATTGGCCCCAGGGTCTGTGGAGTCTTTAGCCCTCTTTACAATCACAGGCTCTGTAGTTGGAAGGGAGTGTTGGTCAGAGCACTGGACATGGGGGCAGTCCTGCCGCAGACACATATTAGACATGTGATCCTGGGCAAGAAATTATTCCTCTCTGAGCCTCAATGGCTTCATCTTTGAAGTGAAGGAGTTCTCTCTAAGGTCCTTTCCAACTTAAGGTTTATGATCCTATCAGTCAATCAATTGAGTTTCTTTTTTCAAATGTGTCCTACTCTTTGTGAATCCATTTGGAGTTTTCTTGGCAAAAATATTGGAGAGGTTTGCCATTTCCTTCTCCAGGTCATTTTACAGATGAGGAAACTGAGGCAAACAGAGTTAAGTGATTTTCCTGGGGTCACACAGCTAGTAAGTGTCTAAGATCATATTTGAATTCAGGCCCTCTTGACTCCAGGTCTGGCACTCGATTCATTGTGCTTTCTAGCTGCCTGTTATGATCCTATATCCTTAATAAATGTTCTCATCTGGGAATTCTTAATTTGGGGTTCATGGATAGATTTCAGGGTATCTCTGAACATGGGTGAGAAAAATTTGCATCTTTATTTTTACTAACCTCTCACTGAAGTTTATAATTTCTGACTGACTAAAGGATCCATGGCACAAGTAGAGTTAAGATCTTTGTTCTAGTCTAACCCTCTCATTTGACAGATGAAGAAGCAGGTCCAGTTAAATTAAATAACTTTTCCAAGGCTACAAAGATATTGAAACTAGTTCTTCAGACTCTCAATCCAGAATTCCATTATATCATGATGTACTTTTCCAGTTTGAGGACACCCCTGGAAATTTTGTAGAATCCTTCTACCTTGTGAAGATTTGTCCAGTTGGCTTTGGAGAGAATGTGCCTACTGGTGTGTTTGCCCATTAATCTGAATTCTGTGCTTAGAGACATCAGTGTTCTAGCATCTCTTTCAAAGTTTCCTTTGCAAGACAAATAGGTTATATTCATTTTGCGAATTTCAATCCTTATTCTATCAAAAATTCTTAAACTGGATGTGGTAAACTTATTTTCTTTTTTAAAATATTTTGATAATTGTACTTCAATGTAGTCAGCTTCCTTTATAACTTTATTCATTTAACATATTTGGGGCAGCTAGGTGGTGCAGTGGATAGAGCAGCAATGCAGGAGTCCGGAGGACCTGAATTCAAATCTCACCTCAGACACTTGACACTCACTAGCTATTTGACCTTGGGCAAGTCACTTAACCCCACTTGCCTCATACTGGGTCATCTTCATTCATCCTGAGGAATGTCAGGTCTCTGGATTCAGATGTCTCTGGAGGAGAAGTGAGGCTGTTGACCTGCACAGCCCTCCCTCACTCAGAACAAAGTCAAGTGCAAGTCATGTCATCATTTCTCTATGGCATGGTCTTTTCTTTGGCAATGAAGGACGAACACACACACACACACACACACACACACACACACACACATACACACACACATTTAACATATCTAAAAATATTCTTGGTAGTTTTACCAAACTACCAAGGGGAGTCGTGACATAAGCAAAAGTTAAACTTCTAAATGAAGGCAAGAGATCTCAATGAAACTAGTGAATAAATGAAGTCCCTCTTTTACTTCCTGAAGGAATGAGGGTGAACTAAGACAAAGAACAGTTACCAGTTCTTTGACAACTATACTATTACTTAACTTCAATGACATAATGGAAAAAACCTTGGCCTGAGAGTCAGCAGATAATTTGTTCTAGTTTAAAATCCAATGATAATTATCTGTACGACTTTAGGCAACTTGCTACAACTCTCTGGGCTTCAAGCTTCCTCATTTATGAAATGAGAAGTTGATGATGGAATTTCTAATGTCCCTTTCAATTGTGGGGGGGGAATCTCTCATTCTCTCTTAATTTCATTATGTTATTTTAACCCACTGACTTATAGTAAGTTGCTCCTTTTATATAGCATTCAAACAACCAGAAAGCTCAGATAACTAGATTTTTTTTCATAATTCATCAGTTATCAACTTTTATAAAGGGAGAGATACGTCAAACAAATAAACTGATTTGATGGGTAGATTTAAAGTCAGTCTCAGAGGACATCACAGGTTAATACAGACAACTCTGTATAGTTTTCACATCTCCATAACTGTGCAGTGATACAAGACCTTACAAGATCCTAATGTCCTATGTAGTCAGGAAAGAAAGATTCATTTATGTTACAGTTTTTACAGTTACAGGGTCAAGGTTATTTCATTGTGTTCTGACTTTTAAAAAAATTAATTCATCTATGGTACAGATAGTGACTATCAGCTAAACAAAAAAAGAGAACTCAAAGAAGCACAAAATTTGAATGTTAGAAGGGACCTCGGTGGCCATCTGATTTAACCCATGCACAAAGAGAATCTCTGTTATAACATACTTTAAAAATAGTCATTGAGTCTCTACTCAATGTCCAAAAAGTGTTTCCTGATATTTAGACTACATCACCCTCTTTGTACGTTCTGCCCATGACTCCTGGTTCTGCTTTCTGGGGTGAAACAAAACAAGTTTGATCCTTCACGCACAGGACAGCCCTTCAAATCCTACAGCTACCATGGCCCATCTGAATCTTTTCTTCTGCAGACTATACCCACACAGTTCCTTTAACAAATCATCATGGTACAAGGACTCAAGGTCCTTCACATCCTGGTTGATCTTCTCTTAATGCTTTTCTTTCTTGGCAATGTCCTCCTTTAAGCAGTGTCACTCAGAATGGAACCCAGTACTTCAGATGAAGTCTGACAAGGGCAGAGTATAGTGGGACAATTGCTGGCCACATTTAATACAATGTGTGTGCATATCTCCTTTCAAAAGGACAGGAGGCAGAAGGTAAAACATTCAAAAGCGCCAATGGAATAGATAATTTGAGAAGCCTTGAGAATGACTCTCCTTGGGTATGAAACTTGGCAACTTGGCTCTAGGTTTTTACACAGCAAAATGAAAACAATGAAACACATGTCATTTTCATTTTCTGACATATGAATTAACATGTAGAGGATATATGTACATATATGTATACGCATATGTGTACGTGTGTATTCATGCATGCTTACATATATGTAGGTATATATGCATAAATGCCTAAATACATGCATACTTTTTTCCTGGAATTAAATACATGCAGAAACATAAAATCATTTGAATGAATTTGAGGTTGCATTCAGTTCATGCTCTAGTCTCTAATATTACCTCTAGTCTCTAGTATTACCTCTTTTCTTTTCTTTGGATTAAAACCAGAGCCCCAACTTTAGAGATAAGATATGAAGGAGGCAACATGACCTTTTTTTATAGAAGCTTCAAACCTAGCCATGTATTCTTGCCCAAGGAGAGGACCAACATATTTCAGCCTTGGCATGAGCAGCCAGGATTCCCACCACCCCACTCCCTGCCTTTTCCTCCCCTCACTCCCCGGAGACCTGGTGTTTTTTTTTTTGTCTCAGGAAGGAATTTTAAATATTCTCAAGCTTTCCTACAAGTGATTGGCTGAGGTCCCAAAGTTTCTAAAAAGGGTGGCTTTAAGTAGAAACATGCTTAGGAAAGCTACTATCAATTATTTTCTACTTCCATAAAGAACTTTCAGTATGACCCAATAGTGTGTCGGTAGTCATCATGCCTTGGACATAGTAAGCATTCCATAAATATCAATTGAATAAACGTTATTTTAAGAAGATTTATATTTTATTGGTCCTTCCAGGATAATGTGGTGGCAAAAATATACTCCTTAATCACAAAAAATTTAGTCTGTTGAATAGGGTTGTCTAGGCTTGATTACTTAAATATTGGTGGACATCTATTGAATGACTACTTAACGTTTGTGTAATTGTTGTTAAGATGTTCTTTCTAATGGTATCAACCAAAAAAAAATCCAACTGCTTCTATGGCCACTTCTAGGTGAGATGATTAAAAAAAATTATCAGGTTAAAGCAGATACTTCTCTTCCATCTTGTGCTTCATAGAACCATTGAAATTCCCATATTGATAACTTATTGAGGAGAAAGCTAGCAGAGAGTATTGCAAATATGGCCAACACATTAAATAGTCTGTAATTTTGAGGTAAATATAAGGTAAACCACACTTAGTCCTGTCCTGATGGCCAGGACCAGGGCTGCCTTTCAGCTCAGATACCAATGTACGCATCTGTGAATCCATTATTTGTTTTTTCCTTAGACCTTGCATAACACTTCATACCTCTTGTGTTTACATCATATTTTATTCTTCACTATGTCTAATATGTAGCTATTGCACATTTATTTTGTAGTTTTGCATACTTCTACATATCCTTCTCTTCCCTAACTGGATTATAAGCAATATGAGACCAGGTGTCCTATCTTAATTATCTTTCCCATCTCCCCCCATTGTTTAATACAGTCTGTTTGTTGGATATCTTCACTTCTTCTGAGATCTGTTATATTGTTGGTGAAAGAAAGAGAACACGCATGTATTAAGTGCCTTCTATGTACTAGGCACTGTGCTAAATGCTTTACAAATATCTCATTTACAGCCATCCTGTGAGGAAGATGCTATTGTTATCCCAACTTTATAGTTGATGAGAGAGAGGGGCAGACAGAAGTTGCATATCTGTTTGAGGTTGGATTTGTACTCAGGTCTTCCTGACTCCAGGCCCATTGCTTTAGTCAGTTTACCACCTAACTGTTGGTAATGGTACTCCCTCAGCCAGTGTAGATCAAAGCCCTTCCATAATTTGGTAATCAGTTTTTCAGATAGAGAAGATGAAATTCCTTTGGAAGAAAAAGAAATCACCCCTTGGACAACTTTCTCATCATGAGCTCCTCTGAACTTAACCCACAATCAACTCCATGCTAACATAAGACATTAGCATATAAGAGAAGAGGCTGCACATAATGAATGCTTAATAATAAGTTGTTGAATGAATGGCTGAGTTTTAATGGCACGATGTCTCCTGGGATCTTATTCAACCTTATCCGGTTAATCAGATATTTGATTAATCTAATATATGGTGCGACTAGTTGCTACTTGGGGAGTGGAGGGAGAGAAGAGGAGAGAGAATACCTTTTATCTTCTAAAGATGTAGAGATAGATGAACAAAGTGACATGGCAAACAATGGTTGCAGATTAATGTATCAGTACTCCCTCTGATGCAAGGCACATTTAGCTCAAAAATGTTTCCAAATAATCAGAGTTTTTACTGATGGTTGAACCTGGTGCTTCCCGCTGAGGGCGATCATAAGCCAATTACTTGGATAAATTGTTCATGGGAGGATTTACATTTGATTGGCCTTTGAATGACAGCTGATTTTTAATTTATAATGTTGTCTAGAAAACTTAGTCATATATTTTTTTTCTTCTAGGGATGGGTAGAGGAACAAATTTCTCATTTTTTGTTCGTGGAAACACAGGATTATTTGGAGTGGAGGGCAGTTGAAGCTTCTATCAGTAGTTTGTGTATACTTTTAGATGCTTAGAAAACAACAATCTAGCTAAGGAACTGGAAAGATCTGCATGCCATTTTAACATCCTTCTGCAATCTAACATACATTGGAGTCTAGAATCTCAATTCAGCAATCCTAATTTGTTACATTTTCTGATGTAAGGATTCAGCAGAAATAGTGTTAACACCAATCTACATAGAATTACTTAATTCTTTATTTTCTGATATTTCTCAGAAATGCTCACCAGTGTGAGTTAACTTCTCTAGGATTCCATATGTGTGTGTGTGTGTATGTGTGTGTGTGGGGGGGGCAGCTAGGTGGTGCAGTAGATAGAGCATCAGTGCAGGAGACAGGAGGATCTGAGTTCAAATGACACTTAACTAGCTGTGAGACCTTTGGCAAATCATTTAACTCGAATTGCCTCATCCTGGGTCATCTGCAGTCATACTAGTCACTGAATATCTGGTCACTGAATTCAGATGACTCTGGAGGAGAAGCGAGGCTGGTGACCTGAGCAGCCCTCCCTTACTCAAAACAAAGTCAAGTGCAAGTCATGTCATCATTTCTCTGATGGCATGGTCTTCTTCGGCAAGGAAGGACAAACACACACGTACACACGCACGCACACACACACACATATCAGACAAGTAATTCTAGGAATCAGGAGGGTATAGTAGGTGAGGACCCCAAAAGGAGCCAAAATGAATATTTTACTCCAACTAATAGTCTCTTTCCTTTACTTTCAGAATAAAGAAATAGAAGAACTTACCAAGATTTGTGATGAACTGATTGCCAAAATGGGGAAAAGCTAACTTTGAACCAAATTTTTGGACTACACTATCGAGTGCAATATGACCATTGGCACACTGATGTCCATACCTTTATGTGGACAGGTTATATTTTCACTTTTTCGTATGCACTACTGTATTTTCTTTCTAAATAAAGTTGATTTAATTGTATGCAGTTCTCAGAAGACTATCAGAATTTCTTGCTATTGTTTGCATTTTCATAGTATAATTCATAGCAAGTTGATCTCAGAGTTCCTGTATCAGGGAGATTGTCAAATTCTCTAATAAATGACAAATTGCCGATCCTAGCTTATCCCTTTGTACATGAGTTCCCATGTTGGATGTCTTTCGGATTTAATATGAACACGTATTACTTTGCATGGGGACTCTTGCCTTAAGGAGTGTAAACTTGATCCGCATTTGCTGATTTGTTTTAAAAAAAAAAAAAAGAAAAAGAAAAGAAAAGAAAAATGCATGTTTCAAATAAAATTCTCTATTGTAAATAAATTTTTTTCTTTGAAACTTCGAAACAAGTGTGGCTATGTTTTATCTTCTATGAAGACATTTATTCCCAAGCCTCCCATTCCCTTTTGATACTTTGAAAAAGTATAGTAGGAAAAAGAATGTAGACTAGATTGCAAATGTTCTTTCAGGCTTCTTGATTGGAAGATATCAGCTTTAGCATGTGAGGATGAGAATACTTTTCCTTGACCTAGTATTAATATCTCTTGTCTGTAGGTCAGGGGGCATCCCTTGGGACACAGGAGAAGGTCTCATGTGCCTTGTCTATACCATGAAGCTATTGAGAAATGCTGAATTTCTTCTTTATGTGAATTGATCAAAATTGATCTTGATAATTAAAAAACTTATTTTGGTTTTAAAAATCTAATTTCTCTTTTATTAATTAAAAAAAGAAAAAAGTCTACCTTGTCTAAACAATTTTCTTAATAAACACTGTAATAATAGCAATAATAGTTGGCATCTGTATAATGCCCAGCGTGTGCCAGGCATTGTGCTGATTGCTTCACAACCATCATCTCACGATAATCCTGGGGGCTAGGTGCTGCTATTGTCCCCCTTTTACAGATGAGGAAACTGAGGCAAACACCAGATAAATGACTTGTCTGGGGTCACATAGTAAGTGTCTGGGCTCAGATTTTATCTCAGTATTCCTGACTCCAGGTCTAGCACTTTATACACAATATCACCCCTAACTGGACTGTAAAATGTTTTGCAAACTTTAAAGCATTAAACTCAGATTAATCTGTGATCTAAATCATGTGAATAATCCCTCCAGTAAAGTAGCCCTTAGTTTGTCAATGTCTATTCATTGTTAACAACCTCAAAGCATTTTCTGTTCATTGTAATGTTGACTTTATTAACTTAATGAATTAAATTTTAATGCTAAAATATTTGCTGTTCTTTTAATGTTGGTTTTTATTAATTTAATGAGTTCATTTAAACAATACTACCACATTTTCTGTATATTTAATTTAACTAGAAAATATTAGAAAGGGACCACCAGCTCTCCATGCAAAATAGATAGTTTAACTGCCCTTGAAATTAATAAATTAACCATATATTTGTTGTTATTTTCCTTTAATTCCTCCTGGCTAGAAATTATGAATCACCAAATTGGAAGCTGGTGATTAAACTTTTACCAGTGTAGGGGCAGGAGTCACAGGAAATAGGCTAGTTGGGAAGGGACCTTCTCCAACCACCCCTCTCCATCTCACCCCAGTTGTCTGTCCTCTCCCTTCTTCAGTTGGCCCTTATTTTTATTCCCCTGGATAGACTGTTGGGCCAGGAAGTCTAATTTTATCTTTGTGTCTCAGCACCCACCACAGTGCCTTGGACATATGTAGGTGCTTTAACAAATGTTTGTTGGATGAGATTAAATTGGATTGGATTGGATTGAACTGGAATTGAACTGAATTGAATGAAGTGAAAGACAAATCAAAGGTACTGGGCCCCAACTCAGCCGAGCTTCTCACCAATGGAAGCAACAGAACATCGACCAGTTGTTTTTCTGGTTACTGGCTCATTTTCATCTTCAAGATGAAAGGTCAGTTGTATGGTTGGCTCAAGTAGAAGAATTTATTTCAGTGATCCATGCAGTGGGAAACATCAGTCACCCTGGATCTCTCTGTCTACTTTGGCAGAACAAAGGAGAGAGCTGACCTGTTGAATTCATCAAGGTGCACAACTGGTTGCTACCACATAGGGAAAAAAACCATTTCTGATGGATGTTCCAAGGCAGTGCCGTGCCCTCCACCTTGGGGGTTGGACTTGCAATCAAAACATTAATTAAAATCCTGCTTCTGACACCTCCTTTGCTACGTGACTCCAGGGAGCCCTTCACCTCTGGGCTTCAGTTCTGCTGCCTTAAACCCTTATTCTGCCTAACTCACAGGGTTGTTGTGAGGAAAGTGTTTTGTAAACTTTAAAGGACTCTGGAAAAGCCACTTGACCAAGAAGGGTTGTGTTTTATTTAACTCTTTTGTTGTTTTCTTCTTGAATGATTTTTGTTAAAACTGTAGGGGTTTCCCAGAGGACCTGGCCCTCTGCCCCCATTACCAGCTCCCACAAGATCCGGCATCAGGAGAGTGGCGTGCACCTGCTAGCTCTTATCTTTCCCCCACACCAGGATGGGAGAACAGACTGTCTCATCATAAGCCATCCTACCCTACTTGTGTCATGTGGACCTTACCACTTATTCAGGTGCTCATCCCAGGCTTGACATTTCACCTTAGTTAAATATATATCTCTTTTCTTGGTGCAGTGAGTACCTCTGGAGGCCAAGGCTCTTGGTTCAAATCCCTCTTCTGATGCTGCGTGATCTTGGACTAGTTTCTAAAAGAGGGGAATGCACTAAATGGCCACTAAGGTCCCTCCCATCTCTAAAGCTGTAATTATAGGCGGTTTGACTCAATGGATAGAGCCAGGGAGATCTATATTCCAGTTCTATCTCCGATAAACACTGGCTGTCTGTGTGTGTGACCAGAGGCAAGTGTTCTCAATCAATGATGTCAAATTAGACTAGAAGTGGGAACTGCTCTTCTGTACATAAGAATCCCTGTAGGGGATTCAATATTGACTTAATTTTAAAAATATAATGCTATCTATATTTTATTGTATTTTTATTTACTTTGTCAAGTATTTCCCAATGTCATTTTAATCTGATCCAGGCCCACTGGAGAGAGGGCAATGCATGTGACAGATCCTTACCCTTGTCCCTGTCATCCCCATTACCAGCCAGAACCGTGAACACCAAGCCTTGTTTTTTTGTCAGGACTTCATTCTTGACTGGGCCCTCCATCCTGGATCAGACCTGACACTGACCAAGCAGCTGCATGCTCTGCCTGGCTTGGAGGTGTCTCTCTGTCTACCCAGATGCCGCACTTTGCCCATGCCTCTGGTGCGTCCTGAAACCTTTGGTTTGGCCTCACTCTCAGGACTCAAAGTAACTGGGCATCCTTCTTTCTGTACAAATAAACCCCTGCAGGTATGTTATTGCCATTCTACCTGTTCTCCTAGTCCCAAAGGAATCCTTGACCTGGTGTTGAAAATCTAGATAAAGTGCCTCCCTTCCCTTGGTGATGTCTAGGGCTTGATAAACTATTTTCATGAACATTTTCTGTAAGAGTAAGAACTCTTTCTTCTCACTCTGTTTTCCTCCTTATATGGCCTTTCAGATTTTTTCTTAAAATTAAGGGATGATGACTGTAACAAGTTGGGTAAGTAGAGTTCTGCAGAACCCATCATTAACATGCCCCAAACTGAGTTCATTATCTCCCTCCAGCCCCTCAACCTGCATCTTCTGACATCGCTATGCTATGTTTTATAGTCTTACCTGCATGGAGCTTATTTTCTTTTTAAAATTAAATTTTATTTTTTTTAATTATCAAGCATTTTTTCCTCCTACCCAAAAAAGAAAAAACAAACCCTCATTAGCAAATCTACGTGGTCAACCAAATAAATTTCCATATTGACCATGTGCAAAAATGGGTGGTTCATTCTTCATTTTTAGTCTATCAGATGATGTGAAGAGAGGGTTAGGGATCCATACTAATTGGGGAAAACAGTCTATATAGGGAAGAGGTGGAAAGGGAAGATAGTTTAGGTCTGGGGAGTCTCTGGAATAATGAAAAGAGTTATAGGGAAGTCAAGTGACAATCCCTTCGAAGGAGAGATGATACTTGACTTGATCTCTGGGCCCAGTGCAAGAGGTAGAAAGCTGGGGTGGGAGAATGAGGTAGGGTGTCATGTCAGGGCAGGTGGTAAGGTGGTTCTGGTGGTCAGCTGGATGGGTTTGAGCCTGTTACACACATAGTGAGCTACTGTCGGTGCCCTCTCCTTGTTTTGAATTCCCACCCAGCTTCTAAAAGTTCAATTTAAATTCCATCCATTTTTTTACTCAATCTAATTCCACCCCTTTGTCCCCCTTTAAGGCACTTCTCAAGCATTATTGACATCTGTGTTCATATCTTGGTTCCCTGCTATTCTGTAAGCTCTGTTAGAGCAGGGCCCTTGCCTTATGTAACGTCAGTAACTTCCTTTGCAATATGACAATATTATCTGCACACAGTAGGTATGACCTGTGTTGATCTGAATTGAGTAGCTAGGATTAAAAAGCAAGATAGTCAATAAAATATTTGATCTTTCATTCGAAATGAGAGTCTTCCTAGCCAATCTCAGTTCACTTTACTTAGGGTGTCCCAAATGCCTTAGTGTAGTCCTAAGCTTTAATAGCTTAGACTTTTGGGACACCTTATATCCCATCATGCTTATGTAAATATTTCAAATCTCCTCCACCATACTTTTCTTTTTTACTCGTATCCCTCCAATGAGGAGTGAAATTATAGAAGGGCTTAGAAAAGGTCATTAGTAATTTTCAGTAATAACCTCAAATGCTTGCCTCTCTTTAGTTGGAGGCAGCTGATGGAATGGGGAGAGCGCTGGATGTGGAGAGAGAACCTAGACTTGAATCTCGAATCTGCTGCTTCCAACAACGTGTTTTGGGCATGTCACTCCTCTTCAAGCCTCATTTTGTGTATTTTACAGATGGACTCCAGGGATGCCAGTGGGAGTGCGATTTGGGATAAGGTCTCCCAGAGACTATATGGGTTACACAAGGAAATATACAAGGATAATTCTCAGGTAAGAGGATCATCACTCAAAGGGTCCAGATGCACTTTGAGACATTTCTTAATCTTCTGGTTCACAGTCCTCCCCTCCCACTCCACAGAACCAGCAAACTGAAGCCAACAGGGTTAAATGACTTGCCCAGGGTTACACAGCTAGTAAGTGTCTGAGGCCAGATTTGAACTCAAACAGATGAGTCTTGCAGATCACTCCATCCACTGCCACCTAGTTGCCCCTAAGCAGTTCATAGTGAGTAGTATACAAATAACTCGTATCACAAGCATTTCAGAATTACCAGTAACAAAACTTTATTGAAAGAGAGAAAACGAAATGCAAAGTACAGAATGAGAAGCCATGGGACTTCCCTAAGAAGATACCCTCCCCCATAAAGTCCTATCTGTGCTTACCGTAAATGGAGGTTCAGGAATGCAGCCACCATGTTTGTTTGACCTTCTCCATCTCCATGTGCACAGGCCAGCATGGCCACTTTTCTAGAACCTGTCAGTCACTGACATTGCCCCAGTCCTAGATGAGGGCAGAGCATCTCTCACTTGAAGTCTTTTCTTCCCCCTTAGTTGCCAACACTTTCTTACCACCTCCCTGCCTTTACCTTGCCAGATCTCTTTCCTCCTTGCTACTTCCCACCCCTTACTCTGCATATCCCATGGGGAACACATTTTATTCTCTCCAGTTACTCAAATATGGAAAGGAAGGAACAAATATGTCTGGACTTCAGTACAGCAGGAAATAGGATTAAAAAATAATTATGATGTATTTTTAATAACTGTTCATTAATGAGCTACATTAGTGACTGATCTTGCCATTAATCTTTAGGTTCAAGTAAGTCCCTTAATGTCCTCACAGGCTATAAAGAATACCTTGCCTTGTTCAGTTTATCAACATACCAGCAGCAGGGCAAGGCATGAGAATTAACTCTAAGTGGTGACCCCGGTGGGGTTTTCTGCCTAAAAATTATGCTCCTCAGTGGCTAATTGCAATGGTTGTCCTTTCCACATTTTTTTACATGGTATCCTAGGGCAGAAGTGAGGTTGAGTAGAAATATTGTATTTTGGGGCTGTTTGGGCAGTAAGACCCTACTTGGGTGGCATAATGGATAGGATATTAGATATATGGAGTCAGGAAGATCCAAATTCCCATCCTCTCTGAAATACTTACTAGTTCTCTGACCTTAGGAAAATCACTTGAATGTTCTGTGCCTCAGTTTCCTCATCTATAAAATGAGTTCATTGTACTAAATGGCCTCTAGATTTCTTTTAGCTCTAAGTCTACAGTAGAGAGAACTCTAGATGTGACAGGACCTAGATTCAGATTCCATTTTTAAAGAATTAAATTCAAATCCTGCCTAGGACACTTACTGACTGTGGACAAATCAATTAACCTTCTCCCAGTCTCAGTTTCCTCATCTGTATGATGATGATGAGATGAGAAGAGCACCTACCTCACAGTGCTGCTGAGAGGAGCAAGTGAAATAGTGCCCATAAAGCATTTTGCAAACCTTAAAGATATAAAAATGTTGGCTAGTATCTCAATTGAAATTGAGGTAAACTGAGGCAGCAAAGTTCCAAGCACATTCAAT
Source organism: Potorous gilbertii (assembly GCA_028658325.1). Lineage (NCBI taxonomy): Eukaryota > Metazoa > Chordata > Mammalia > Diprotodontia > Potoroidae > Potorous > Potorous gilbertii. Next base: position 531,611,410 of record CM053769.1, on the reverse strand, counting down.
TTATCGGTGAGGCTAGCAGTTACCAATAAAAAAGGTCTATAGCTCCTCGGCAAGCCAAAAGACTCTTAGCTGGGCTTTACAAAACTTCATGGTTTAAGGAAAGCAGATAAGAACTGAAGAGCACATGGGCAGGACACAGAATTAAGTCATCTGGTTTCTGTTGGTGTGAGGGATGAGATTTTCTTCCTTCTTGCTAGGAGAAGCTGACCGATTGTGTCCACCTGTATCCTTGCAAGGACAGTTAATGGTACAGAGATAACAGGTCTCCTTGACATAAAGAGAGAACAGTGATCTATAGGAAGACTGAACTTAGGGATTTCTAAACTTAACTCAGAGACAAAGAAATGTGGCTTAGCAGTTATACAAAATGGTGGTTGGTACAAAATACAATCAATTACAAAATGAAATCAATTTGATTTTCTTTCCTAGTAGTAGTAGCAGCAGCAGCATCTGGTAACTATGTGACCTTGGACAACTCATTGAATCTCTCTGAGCCTCAGTTTCCTCATCTGTAAAAATGAAGGTATTGAACTGAATGGCTCTAAGGTACCTCCCAACTCTAAATCTATGAGGCCTTGAGTCTATGACCCTTGACTTTCTAGGTAGAATATCAGTGAGTTTCCCAGGAAAGAGGGACTTCAGTGAGTAATGGACCAGACTCACGCTATACAGATAGAAGTTGGAATGGTTGAGATGAATGGTTGAAACACAAGAGAAAAGGTTGAGAAGTATGATATGTAGGGATCAAAGTTAAGAAATAATTAGGGCAAGTGTCCCAGAATATGAGATTTATGAGACCTAAGAGATCATCTTGTCCAGTCCCCTCATTTACACATGAGGATATGAATCACAGAGGAGGACTTTCCCAAGATCATACATTCCTTTTCTTTGCAAAACCATACCAGAAGCCAAGTCTCTGATGCCTAGTTCAGTGTTCTTTCCATGATGCCATGCCATGAGTCCTGAGGACACACTTCCATGTATATACATGATGTGGAGGAAGGGGAATGGAGGAGAGTTAGAAAGTGAGATCCTAAAAGAGGAAGAAAAGAAGAAAAAATGGCATCAGTGATGTTATCATTGGCAGCAGTGGCATTATTGATGGCAGCTAGATGATTCAGCAGATAGGCTGCTGGGCCTGGAGCCAGGAAGATTTACATTCGAATCTAGCTTCACATGTTTTACAGCTGTGTGACCCTGGGCAAGTCATCTTAATCTCTGTTTGACTCGCTTTCCTCAGCTACAAATAGGGGAAGATAATAGCTCCTACCTCCCAGAGAGGCTCAGATGAGATAACATTTGTAAAGCACTTAGCACAGTGACTCACACATAATAGGTGCCTAATGTTTCCCTTTCTCTTCCTTTACCCCTGTTTATTTAAAAATAAACAGAAGAGAACAGAAGGATGTACAAGCAGGCAGTGTTGGAAATACCATTTTATATTTGAATTTTAAAAAACTGAATATAGTGGAGAAAAACCAAACTATACATAGCAGAAGTTCACAATTCATCATATTCAATTCTTTTTCTTTTTTGTCTTTCATATAGGAAGTGTTGATGTTTGTTCATTTTTATTGAGAATAGAAAATATTATTTCAAATTAAGAAAAAGCAACCCTCTTTCCCCCCCTCCCAAAAAGAAAATGATACAGCACCCCTGGCTAATGTACAGATTTGTAGGGGCCCAGCCACTGGAGATGTAGGGTCATTCCCAGACTTGTGAGAGAGCTTAGGCAAAGTACATGCTTCAGAGCATCTCTCATGATGTGGTCCAGTAAGTAAATGGACCTACAGTGCCATGATTCCATTATACCTGCCACCACATCTTGTTCACCTTTGCAAATCTGGCTTGTTTTATCTTGCCATGAGTTTCCACTCTCCTTTGACTGTCCCTTACCCCCAGTTGAAATGCACAGACCTCCCCAGCAATTGCCTGGTTTTGAGCTTGACATCCTGCACTACAACTTGGGAGCTCTACCAGAGACCCCTGCAGCTGTAAAGACAAAGGGGACTCATTCATTCATCAAATATTTCCTATTTAGCAGATTCTTATTGAAGGCCTACTGTGTGCTGACCCTGAATAATTCAGACTGCTAATCCAAGGGTCAGGAGTCCTGATTTTGCCTCACAATTCCGACCACTACCAGGGCAAGTTAAATTATTAGAGGGTCAAGTCTTTATGGAATTGTGTTTGAGGTGTCCTGACCCCCCCCGGGTTTTTTTTGCATCTTCTGTGAAACTGAGGGGGTGGGGGCATTGCTTCATAATTTCTGTGGTCCATTTCATCTTTAAACTCTAGTACAGCCCTGTGAATTACTTCTGTTCTCTCATGTGTTTGAGTCACCGAGTGGCCAGCAGGGGGTGCTATTGGGTTCAAGATGTATCAGGTCCTCAGGTTATCTGTCTTAGGGTTCATTTATTCTGTGATACACTCCCTCTCCATAACTGGCCTTTGGTTTCCTTGGAGAGGCTGAATTATACCTTCACATTCTTCTGGCCCTACTTTCCATCCAAGATTCTGTCTCTCAGACCTGTTCTTGACCCCCAGGAGAGTGGATAAAAAACATTTATTTATTTGTTTATTTATTTTTAGAAAAGCACAACAGGAAAATGTACAGGATTTAAAATAATTAAGATGAAATATATAGGTGTAATTGTGTGTGTGTTCATTCTTCGTTGCTGAAGAAGACCATGCCATCAGATAACTGATGACATGATTTGCACTTCACTTTGTTTTGAGTGAGGGAGGGCTGTGCAGGTCACCAGCCTCACTTCTCCTCCAGAGCCATCTGAATCCAGTGACCAGATAGTCATCAAGATGACGGGAGATGGCTCAGGATTGAGGCAGTTGGGGTTAAGTGACTTGCCCAAGGTCACACAGCTAGTGAGTGTCAAGTGTCTGAGATGGGATTTGAACTCAGGTCCTCCTGCACTGGTGCTCTATCCACTGCACCACCTAGCTGCCCCTATAGGTGTAATTACTTAAAGTTGGCCTTATATACTAAGGTCCTAGCAGGTAGTCAAGTCAACCACATGTATTAAGTGCTAAATGCTGGGAACACAAAGGCAAAACCAGATCTTGCCCTCAGGGGACATGTAGTCTAAAGGGAGGAACAACATGTAAACATACAGAATAAATAGGAGATAATCATAAAGGGCAGGCACTAACCTTAAAGGGGATCAGGAAAGAATTCTGGCAGATGATGAGATTTTAACTGAGAACTGAAGGAAGCCAGAGACATCAGACGGTGGAGGTAAAGAAGGAGAGCATTCCAGGAATGGAGAATAGGTAGTAAAAATTCAGTTATCTTGTGTGAGGAGGACCAAGGAGGCCAGTGCTGCTAGATCACCGAGGGGAATAAGGTATAAGAAGACTGGAAAGAAAGAACTTAAAAAATATTTATTAAATCTTAAAATTTTTAAATTAAAATTTAATTTTAAAACTTAAATTTACAAATTATTTTAAATTTGAAATTTTGAATTAAAATTTTAATTTTTAAATATTAAATTAAAATTTGACATTTAAGTTAGAATTTTCAGAATTTAAATTAAATTTTGATTTAAAATTTTTTAAGTTAAGGCTTTCCATTGAAATTTTAAAATTTGATTTATTTTTTTAAAATTTTAAATTAAGGAATGCACTGGGCAGTTAGGTCTTTCCAAGTTTAAATCTGGCCTCAGACACTTACTAGCTATGTGACCCTAGATTAAATCACTTAATCTTGTATGCCTCAGTTTCCTCATCTGTAAAATGAGCTGAGAAGGAAATGACAAATCACTGCAATATCTTTGCCAAGAAAACCCCAAATAGGGTCATAAATGAAGATAACTGAACTGCAACTAAAGGGATGGAGTAGGAAGCACCCAAGGTATGAAGGACTTTAGAAGCCAAACAGAGTATTTTCTATCTGATTCTGGAAGTAACTGGAGAGACACTGGTGATTACTGAAGGATCCGACATGCACTTTTGGAGGATCATTTTGATAACTGAGTAGATCTGGATTAGGGAGTAACAAGGCAAGGAGACCAAACCAAAGCCTAATGCAGTAGTACAGATTTCAGTGTCAGAGGAGAGAAGGGACTATTGGGAGAGGTTGGAAAAGCAGAATTGACAAGATTGGGGAAGAGATAGGACATGGGGAGTGAGAGATTTGAGGAGGATCCCTAATTTGTGAGCCTGGGTGACTGGGAGCATGGCGGTCCCCTTGACACTAATAGGAAAGTCAAGAAGAGAGGAAGATTTGGAGAGAAAGATAATGAGTTCAGTTTGGGACATTGTTGCGTCTGAGATATCTACAGGACATCAGTTTCAAGATGTCCGATAGGCTTCCTTTTCCTGATTTCCCCTTCTCTCATCTAAAACTTCTCCTTAATTTATCCTTGTAGTCATATGAGATCAAGGCTTACAGGCTTCCTTGGTTTTTTCTTTTTAATCTCCTAGGCTGACATCTCCTTGGCGTCCCCCTCTTTCTATGGAAAAGCAATTTGGTTTCATGGAAAATATTGATCTTGGAATCAGAAAACTTGGGTTCTAAGCCTGGTCCTGCATTTTAATACCTGTGCACTTTCACTTAACTTCCTTAACCTGTCTGACCTCAGTGGCTCATTAATGTGAGGAGTGTGTGTGGAGAAGGAGAAAGATGGGTTAGACTAGATCATGTTCGAGAGCCGAATCTACAAAACTATAAATTTTATTTTCTGCATGACCATAGACAAGTCACTTAAGGAAACAAATGTTTATTAAATATTTATTATGTGTCTGCGAAGTTGCCTTACAAACATTATCTCATTTGATCCTCACAACAACCCTGGGAGGTTTATTTTTTATTTTTATCTTTTTTTAATCTTCATTTTATACTTGAGGAAACTAAGGCAGGCGGAGGTTAAGTGACTTGCCTAGGGTCACATGGCTAATAATCACCTGAAGCTAATTTGAATTCAGGTTTTCCTGATTCCAGGCTCAGCCCTCTATCCATTACACCACCAGTTTCAATCTCCCTGAACTTCAGTTAATATGGAGAACTTGCACAGGGCAAATGTTTACACGGTGGTCAGAAGAAGCGATACAAGGACACTCTCAAGGTCTCTCTTAAGAACTTTGGAATTGATTGTGTGACATGGGAGACACTAGCACAGGACCACTCAGCATGGTGTGCCCACATCAGAAAGGGTGCTGTGTTCTATGAGCAAAGGAGAATTGAAATAGCTCAAAGGAAATGTAGGGTGTGCAAATTTAGTGTATCCACCCCAAATGTTCACACAGTCCGACCTGTGGTAGAACATCCTAAGCTCGTATTGGTCTGATCAGCCACAGTTGGGCATCATGAAACTTGACTCTAGCATAGTGATGTTATTTTGGCGCTCTCCAAGAATGAAGGACAGCAACCAACCAACCAAAATGGAGATGACAATAACACTTGTACCACCAGCTCCATGGGGTTGTTTGCATTCCTAGTGCTTTGTAACCAGTTGATCAATGAGTATTTATTAAGCATTTACGTGCCAAGCACTGTTTTTGGGTGTTAGGTGGACAAAGACAACAATGAAATAGTCCCTGTCATCAAGTAGCATAGTAGGAACTTTTAAAAATTGCTTCTTAGGTTAGATTGTATGAGAAGAGGTTTGCAAGCTGGCAAGTACCTTATGAATATGTTATTGTCGGTGTGTTCTTTTTATGACAGGAGAGTTAAAATTTCTCCATGTAGTCCTTCTAAGAGCTATCCTCTTTATCACAGGTAATATCTCAAACTATAGATTGGGATAGGAGAGGTTAATCAGCTCATCCAGCTGTTGTCAGAATGGATACCTGAAGGGGAACTTCCATATTATCAATCTTTATGGGTGTCTCAGGTCAAGATGTCATCTTAGGTCACTTCTCCTGGGAGTCCAGGACTCCTTCCAGGGGGCTGCTATGTTAGTAAGCATAGGAAGCCTTACCTGAACCCAGGACAGGAACTGCTTAGAACCTTCCCTACTGTCTCCAGGGAGACCACAACTGCCTCCCAGGGAACCAGGAGACCAGCTATCCCCTTCAAGAAACTGAAACGGGTTAACAATAAAGTGCCCTCTGGTTGTCATGAGCTCAATGCGACTAAAGGTGGACCATCCTTTGCCTAAGATCCAACACCTCTGAAGCACATCCTTAAGTACCAACACTATGACAACTGCCACCTTCACCCCAGTTCACTGATCTCAGCCCCAAGGATTGTAGAGCTTGCCAGTGGTAAGTCTCACTTGGTGCTCTTAGTCCGTTTCAGAGAAAATCCGAACAGTTAGAATGGCAGCAAAGTGCTCTGAACTTCTAAACATTTTTCTCCATTGCTGATTCTCAAACCAGACATGGGTTGGCTTATTAAAATTGTGTTTTAAAGGTAAAGTGGCATTTTTGGAAGGTTAATAGAAAGAGAAGGAAAAAGCAGAAACAATGAACCATGCACCTTTTCTCTTGTGAGGAGAAAAGCCCAGAACAAAGGAAAGCATTCTGGACTTGGTGTCATATGGAACCGGGCTCAAATGCTAGCTTTGACACTGACTATATTTGTGACTTGAGGCAAGTCACTTGACCCCTCTCTTCTCCTTTCCTTTCTCCTATGTCCAGATTTCCCTAGAGTTCTGACCAAAGGCAAATCACAACCTCTCTGTGCTTTAGCTTTCTCATCTGTAAAATGGAAATAATGCTTGCCCCACTCGCCTCCTTGTGTTCTTGTGATTAAAGTGTTTTGTAAACCTTAAAGCAAATTTCAAATTTGCAGGCTACCAGCCACAGAATTCCATAGTGGGAAAGAACCAGATTTAAATATAATTGGGAAATATTTCTCAAAATAGATACAAATATAGTACAACATAGATAATGTTAATTTGTCATTTCTAAGTCAGTAAGAAAGGGGCAACACAGTTGATAAAGCACTCGTTATGGAGTCAGGAGGATCTGAGTTCAAATTAGTGACCCTTGGCATGTTACTTAACATGTCCCTTAACTGTCTCCAAAAGCAACCTAAGTCACTAAGAGACTTGCAAGATTCAGTTTCTTTTTGAGTCTGACACTACTGTTAAGTGTTGTATAAGTGTGCTGTTATCATTGTTTCTTGCTATATAAGACCCGGGGGAATCAAATCTACGAGGTATAGGATACCTAACATCTTGGTGAAACTGCATCTATATTGGTAAGACAACTTTTTTTGTTGCCCATTGCAAACTAGAGGACAGAGCTGACCTCATAAGATATGGAAGAAATGGAGGTCCTTTAGGCAAGGAAGGAGGACCGAGAAAGAAAAAGTCCAAGTTGGCGTGCATATTTGGATATAAGATCAGTTCTTTGTAATTTATATGCTTCTCAGGATGTGGAGCCATATGGGATATTCTTACATCTTTGGTGTTGTATATCCCCTTGGTTGTCACTCTGGTAAGAAGCCTATATGTATCCCTGCTAATAATGTTTTTAAATTTATGAAATAAATAAATGTAAAATTACAAAAGAAACCAATGATACTGAAATACAGTGATCAAAACTTTTTTTAATATCACATGTGTTCATGAACCCAGGGTTAAAGTTTTCTGTTCTAGAGCAACACCCTCATTTTACAGATCAAAAAACTGAGACCCAGAGAAGTTAATTGAGTTACTCAAACACACTGTTATTTTCACGTACACTGAAACATACATTTTTCCTGTGGGGGGATACCCTAAAAGAAGGGTTAAGTACCCTTTTCAGAGTAAGGAAGAAGAGAAAGACTTTTTCCAGTCCCACAGGTCTGAGGGTGAGGAAGGAGTGCAAGGGTGAGCAAGCAGTGTCATGACTCAACAGAGTAACTATGTCTCAGCGTTTATTGGTACACAAAAAGAGAGGAATTACCAAGTGCATAGTATTAAACCTCTTAGGTTTAATCTTCTAAAGCTCCACTTGCAAGAGAACTGTTGATTTGTACAACGTTTTCTATCAACAAGTCTTCTGCTCGATGAGAGAGAAAACGTAGTGAGGACCACCTAGCCTAGAGTTAGTGGTTGCTTGTGGTGCTTTCTCTACTGACCCCTGAGTGGAATTAAAGCACGTTGCTCTTAAATTGATAAAGGATGGCTATAGCCCAGCAAAGACGAATGACCAAAGAGAAGAGCCCCTGTGCTAGAAACATGCATTTAATTTTAGTTATTCTCATATTCTGCTTGGAACAGTTGATGTAGAGATAGCTCTAACTTGCTCTTAGAGAGAATTCACACAAAGAAAGCCTTGAGAATTTTGCATGACCTTTACTTCTCTTCCATCTTTCAGGTGCTTGTCCAGACTCTTTGGTAACATTTTGAGAAAATCACATCAGTGAAGAAAATGTTGAGACAGGTATGTAGACAGTTGCTGTTGCTTGTCCTTTGCTCTCGAAGAGGACCATAACATCAGGAGGTGATGCCATGACATGCGAGTGAACTGATCTTATATGGGAGGGAGGGCCATGCAAAGTTACCAGCCTCACTTTCTCCTCTGGAGTCCATCTGGGTCCAGTGGCAAGATATAGATCAGCACAACTGGAGATGGCCCTGGATGCACTGGGGGACCTTGGCCTTTTTAAGCTAAGGTCTTTAACAGGTCTGAGTTTGACTGAGGTAATGCCCATTCAGTGATTAAGGCTAGGTAAGGAAGGAGACAAAGAGGGGCCTCTTTTCCCTAGTCAAAAAAGTTAAAATGCATGTAGACTAGTGTCCTAGGAAAACCCAGGAAATTATAACCCAGAAAATTTGTGATTTACAGAAGGAGCAGTCGGGTCCAAATCTCACCAGAAAGTTGTCTTCAAGTCCTACTCAAAGATAGCTAATTCTCAGAATGTTTTCTAGGCAGATAATCCCATCTTTAGGGGTGAATTTTTATAAACTATTAAAATATATATATGTAAAATTTTCTAGCTCACGCAGCTATCCTTTTCCTGACCTTTTACCTAAAGATGCTCTAATCTTAGATTATGGGATCCAAGTTACTTTGGGGCTTAAAGGCATCTGTCCTCTGATTATTCTTTACTTTTTTTTAAAGGTAATTTGCAATTTGTTTTAAGATAAAAATATATGGTATTTTTTTCCTTAAGAGTTAAAAGTTTTTTAGATAGATATTTTTGTTTTTACATCACATCGTTTTCCAAATATATTCCTACCACTTTATCCTGTAAGCCTTATCTTGTAACAACAGTTAAAAAAGAAATAGAAAAGAAAAAAAAACAGTTCAAAAAAACCAACCAGTGTATCAACCATGTCTGACAGTAGTCTCTCACCTCTGCAATGAAGTGAGGTAGATGCATTTTATCAACTCTCCTGTGGAATCAAATTTCATCATTGTAGTTATACACTATTACATTTCATTTTGTTCTTTTTGTTTGCATCATTTTAATCATTCTGTATATTATTCCCCTGATTTTCCTTATTCCTTTCTATATAAAATCATATGTTTTCCCATATTCTTCTAAATTTTCCATAGCCATCATTTTTTTAAAGGTACAATAGTATTTCATATATATCCATGTACCACAATTTGGTCAACTCGTTGCCCCACTTGATGGGCATCTATTTTTAAGAGATAAATACTGGTAAGAATTAATATTTTAACAATGACAGAAACAAGTTGGAAATTCCAAACAATGAAAGAGAGCTAAAATGATTTTGTATTTCTTTGGGTACTCAACTCAGAATCCACCAAGGTTGGACCGTAGAATCTGTGGAGTAAATGATCGTTGGCGCTTCCCAAGAGAGCCTTACCTAGGAGACCTGCTGGGGCTCTCCCAATTATCTAGAGCAACAGGAGTGGATATCGACAATGAACTGAAGATACTTGACAGGTAGAGAGAATGTAAAGATGCATTTCCACAGAAAAGCTCACTTACAAACTAGGTAGCTTAGTCTAATTGTTAGAATATTTAACTGGAGATAGAGGAGTTTATTGTCATTTTCATTGCTGTTATATCCTCAGTCTTCTGAAACTTTCCCCCCAGCTCTACATGACAGTGTGGCAGACAAGGGGCAGGGGATACTAAAATTCACAACAGTTTTAAACTTTCTAAAAACTTTTACTTAATTATTAGTACTTGAAATGAGAGCTCCTTGTTTAATCACCAATGAGTAGACAACCCACTGGAAGGACTGAAACAGAAATCCTGGCATTCTCACTACAATTGAAACCAACAAAATGACAAAGTTGCAGCTAAATGGAAGGTTGGTGTGTGGGTTCTCCTTGAAGAGTAAATGAAAGAATTGGTGGAGTTCATTGGTGGAACATATCCAAAGGTACAAAGACACATCATTTCATGGGATATTTGGTCATCTTGCCTTGATGAATAGTTGTCAGAGACCACCATTAAAATAATTGAAGTCTGTTCATCAATACATGCCACAGAGGATGTAGAGGAAGAGAAATTTTACAAGCAGTTTAGTTAGACCCTCCCAGTTAAATCAGCAAATGCTTGGTGACTTCACTAAAAAGGTGGGAATAGGGGAGAACGACTAAAATATGTTGGAAAATATGATTTAAGAATAAGTAAGGAAAGAGATTTAATTTAAGACTTGCAGACTATGGAAGCTTCACACCTACATATCACAAAAACGTTCTTTGAGAAAAGAACCAGAATGTACTGAATATCATGGACACAGTTTTATAATGGGAAATTTAATGACTTTGTAGTCAAAGGACCCAAGTTAGAACCTTGACTGTGTTGCTTAGTACTTGTGTGACCTTGGGCAAGTCATTTAATTCCTTTAGATCTCATTTTTCTCACTTCTAAAATGAGCAAGTTGGATTTGATATCCTTTGAGGTCCATTCTAGTTTTGTCTGTCAACTGTCAAAATCACATAAAGGAAATTGATCACATGTTTGAAGATGTGACATTTTACTGATATGGGAGTCATTCCTAAATGTGTGTTCAGGCCACTGAGTTTTAATACAAAGAACAGAATCAGAACAAAGCCAGAAGGATAAAAATTAGGAAAATATATTATATGTGACACCCCAACCCAATCTAGTAAGTTGCTGATTAAAAAATGGGAAATGACAGAGGAAATAACCCAGTCACCAAGGACAGTAATTTCCTATGAACAATTAGCCCATAGAAATCAAATGCCATAACTAGGAGACCAAAAGATCCGCCCGTTATTACCTTAATCTTCAAACACTTGACTTCCTTAACACAGAGAAAGAAATGACAATGGAAGGCAACACTTTTAGATGATAAACTTGTTTTAAAAACCTTAAGGAGGATCATGGAAGATTGTGGAATGTGTCTACTCACAAAATTAAAAGTATAGGAGAGTAAAAATCAATTAAAATAAAGTATGTCTAGAGACTCAACCAAGGAATATCATCCCAAAAGTATTCAAGGAGGAAACTAGTAGAATAAAAACAAAAGACAGATGGAAAGAATATGCAAAGATTGCTATAAAATACTATTTTCACCATTGAGGACAGTGGATCTACCACACAGAAATTCTAATATCACAGTCTCGAATTATTTTTAGTGGAGATGGAAATGTCACTAAAGATAAGAAACGCAAATGAATTACACCAAGTATATATGGAGGAGATAGATCCATTCCTGAGGTGACATAATTGTAAAGGTGTTGAAGGAACTATTTAAAAGGATCTGAAGATGGAGAAAGTACCAACGATGTGGAAATGGGAAATCTTATCATTTTCTTCTCCCAAAAATAGTACCAGAAGATGACCACATGCTTATTTTACATCCATATAAAATTTTTATGAAAATGAAATACACATATGTAGAGCCTCACACTTGGAGTCAAAAAGACGAGTTCAAATCCTGCATCAGACACTAGCTGTATGACTCTGGGCAAGTCACTTAACCTCTGTCTGCCTTGGTTCCTTATCTGTAAAATGGGAACAATAAGGGTGCCTTACTTGCCAGTGCTACTTGAAGGACTATATAAGATAAAATTTGCACAATGCTTAGCAAACTTTAAAGCATTATTTATTGTTTTTATTTTTGATGAGAATGCTAGTAAATAGGTTTTCATATGCTATATTCCATAAGTGAACACATTTTCACCATTACCCAACCAACTGAGACATTCTAGGATGGGAAACACCATTGTATTCACCATTTATTGACTCTATGAAAGCTTTTTTTTTAACTAGAGAAAAGCAATATTTTAAATATTCTCTTCCAACAAAGCATCTACCATGCAAACTATTCCTCAGTGCAGTTCTGCAAGAATCTTAAAACAAAAGTATTGTTTGATGATCCTCTGATCATTAATATTAGGCAAGGCATAAAACTGGAAAACTTCTGCTTGCTTCCATAGTCATGGAAGAAAGACAGTACTGTCCAGTTAGAACAAGAATTCCTATGGATGGTAAGGTCCTAGATGCTTCTTGATAATGATGACATTTTTCTGGTTGTATGAATCCCCAGAACATTGCAGAGCCTCCTGTAAGGGATCAGTAACCATTCTACAGAGAGTAGTCTAATTATCCATAGAGAAAACACCAAGTGTATGAAAAATGGCTATAGCCCATCTTGAGAGCTACATAACCTATAATGAACATCCCCTATGCTGTGTATAGCAGACAGATGATGCAAAGAGACAGCAAGTTGAAACCAAAATTAAGCAGGGGAAGGGAAGACAGGTGAGATTTTCTTTGGGAAATTGGAAAACTCCTTTAATAACCCCCAGGTTCTCTTTGACAAAGGCTTATTTTTAATGCTAACATTCCATTGGTATTGCATGGCTGTGAGTCATGTGACAGTATGGTCTCCAAGTGAATTAAAAAATGAGTATCCCTGAGAGAAATTGATTGGTGCATGGCAGGTGGACAAATGCTTCAATACATATCAAGGAACTACTAGGAAGAATTAAAATAAAAGACCTCATCAAATAATCAACAAAGAAGATTCTGTTAGTCATATGGTACGAGTGTGGGAAAACTTAATTGCATTGTTTGAATCTAACCCCGCATAGCTGAGAAACCAGAACTATTGCTTAGAGACCAGATTTCCTTACTGCTTAACCCAGGATCTAGGTTGTGCTGACCAGAAACCTTTCTGATCCACAGATTAATGTGAAGAACTTTCTCCTGCCATAAATCTCAAGCAACTTGTATCTTATCTGGAAACTGCCTCTGTGCTGGCCAATCACCCACCACGTTTTTGCTCAATTTTTTAAAAAATCCTATATAATGTGTAATTTACAGACTGTGGGGATAGGGCAGTGAGCCATCCACCTTTTCTGCTCTTCTTTCTGCCTGATGACTTAATTTTTTTTCTATATTGTTTCAGTTCTGGGTTTTGTTCTCTACCACATTACAAGTAAGGGACTATTGCTGAGCAGTCTGGATATTTCACTTTTATCCTCGCAAAGAGAAGAGAGTGAAGAAGGACCTCAGAATTTTGGATGAACTCCCTATGGACAACTTATGGAAAGATGTAGATAAGAGCTTCACAGCGTGGTCAGACATGAATGGATTATTCCCTGCTTTGAAAGGAACAGTTCAGCCTATATCTCATTAAGCTCATGAAATTCACATTAATGAGATCCCAGATCTATCTGAGAATGTTTGCTATAACAGGTGATAGTGGTACAAAGACCAAAAACGAACCATCTCTGTCCCTAAACAGCTTACACTGCACTAGGAAGAGATGCTACATATACAAATAATTGGAATTTAAGGTAGAATTAGAGAGGCAAAGAAGAAATCAGACAGAGCATTTTAGGATAAATTAAGGATAGAAAAATTCTGATCAACTGAAAAGATTGAAAAGCAATAGTCAGAACTTGGGAAGATAAAGGATTGAATGTTAGAGATGAGGAAAGATATCATTCCAGACTTGGGGGATGACCTGGAGATGAGCTATTGAGGAGCCACTAGTAGTTCAGTTGTGTTGCAATGGAGAGTATAGGGAAGATAGGAATATCAAAGAAAGCTGGAAAATTAGGTTGAATTAAGATTTTGGTAGGTTTTTAAAAGCAAAGCTAAGAAAGGTTTTTCCTAAAGGTGGTAGGGAGCCACTGAAAATGTTTTGTAAGGTTAAACCTTGTTTAAACCTGTGCCTTGGGAAGATTTTTGGCAGCTGTGAGAAGGATAGATTTGGCCAGCATAGACCAGAGACCAAGAGCAATGACAATAATCCAAGCAAAAAGTGATGAGGGCCTGGACTAGGGTGGAGTAGAGAGAAAGGGTAAGATGTAAAAGATCTGTGGCTATGGAATTAAAGGGAATTGGCAAATGATAGAAAATGGGAATTGGAAGAAAGAGAGGAATTTTTAAGAAAGGGAAATGTGGAGGATTGGTTTAGGAGAAAGGTTATAAGTTCAATTTTGGACATATTGAGTTGGCATGACAACCGAGTGGAGACGGAAGACCAAAGTTAATGGAAAAAGCTCAGGACTGGTTCTATATTTTTGATTATAAGATTTGGGAGTCCTTCATTTTCCATTAGCTGGTTTGCTTAGTCTGACTACAAGAACATGACTCCCCCAGCATTAGCTTATCATCTGAAGGTTCATCATCATGGAGACTGATTCAGTTTTGGTTCTCAGCACCTCCTCAGCACCCTCAGAACTGCCTCTCCCCTCTGATTGAAGGGCTGGACCCCTCAAAGCCTTCCTTGATAGAGGGCTCTGATTGTCCCAGATAACTTTATTTCCATCAGCTGCTCTGCTCCACACGCTCTGACATCCAGCCCACTCCAACCCACTTTTCAGCTTCCTTTTGTGTATTGTCTTCATAAGTTCCTTTAGGGAAGGGATTGTTTTTCTTATTTTTATCCCCAGTGCTTACCACAGGGTCTGGCACATAGTAAGCACCTAATAAAAGTTAATTAACACTGACTTCTGTCAATAGGTAAGACACAGATGAGACCAACTAAAGAGAAAAAATATATATACACATGTGGATATATATAGTATAAATATATTATATATATATATGTATGTATATATATATATATATATATATATATATATATATGGATACACACACACACACACACACACACACACACACACGGAGAGAGAGAGAGATGTGTAGAGACAGGCTAGGACAGAGATTTAAGGGATACCCCCATTTATTGAGGCAAATATGAATGGTAAACCAGGAAGAAAACATGAATGAGGAGATGAGTGATGTTAGTGTTTGCTCACACATCTTTCAGGATGCCACTGGACCATTGATCTCCCGCAATAGTACCATCCTTCAGATTTTCTGTTTATTAGTTCACTGGCCACATCAAAATACAATAAAATGATAATATAGCCAACAGAAGCAGACTTGTCTTTAGTAAGTCTGGGGATGTGTGAGACCAGTTGTTTATATGACTTTTTATTCATCCTAATCACTCATCTATATATTACATTAAGCTACCTCCCTGTTGGCTCTTAGCTTTTATTCACACATTTTAATATGTGGAGAGGGACAAGGGAAGAAGTGAGAAAACTATTTTCTTATCAGCTAACTTTTGTATTTCCTCAGAGACAAAATGATTTTTATGTAAATGGATCCATGCTTTGCCACTAAATGTGAAAAACGAGCATGGGGAAGTCAGAGGGAGCTGGAGAACTGGGAGGTGACAGAAATTCAGAATTTGTCAGGGGTATTGAGGCACAGAAAATGAAAAGTTGACAAGCTCTTTGAACCCTTCCTGACTTCTAAAAGAGATCTCATTTTAATAATCACCGCCCTCACCTTCGCTCCTAAAAAGACAAGGTGATTCTGCTAACAAATGAGGAAGTGAGAGCCTGTGAACCTGGCATAAGGTAATGAACAGACTGTGAAGTCACTCAGTAAGGATTAGAGGCAGGAGAAGTTGGCACCTGGTGCAAGCTGAGGTTGTAGAAGAAAAGACATGTATAGCCAGCACAATATTTAAGAATCAGGTTTCCTGGCTATTGTTTTCTGATATAAAATTCTTGACAGAAGAAAAGATTTTCCATGATATTTCAGAACTCTGTGAATTCTAAATATTATAGCAAAAAACAAAGTCTTTGAAATGGACCTCCCAGGGGAATTCCATCATGACCTCACAGATCCTTTCTTTTTCCTATGGGTGAAGCTTTATAATTCAGAATGATGGCCAGCAAAATTAGGGTACAAATCAGGAAGCACTGTAAGATGCCTCATAGGATTAAGAGCCAGATGACCTTTATGGACCACTAACGATAATTAAACACAATGTTTTAGAAAAGATATTTATAAGGTAAGTGAGTCTGAGCCTCTCTATAGAGGGGAAACTGAGGCACAAAGGTAAAGTCACTTACCCAGGGTCCCAGAGCTAGTAAATGGCAAGGTTGGGAATTTGAGCCCAGATCCTTTTGGTCCACTCTCTCCCTCTGCTCCTACAGGCTTTTACATGCCTTCATGCCTATCTGTCATTTTAGCTATGATTAAACCCCACTTAGTACCTACCAATTGTTAAGGATGAAAAACAAAGCTCATTTTTTTTTTAGTGACACTGAAATAGTTTAGCCTGAGAGTTTAGATTCTTCAAAACCCCTAACACAATCAAGAAATCATGCCCCTCCAGCTTTTGTGATCAAGAGATAAGTCAGTATATGACAACTCATGTTGTTACTGTGACCCTGTAGCTCAGTTAGTTAGATGATAGTAACAGTGCGGTCATGGGTTTAATCCTTGAATTCTCCAGTGAGCTCTGGTCTGTTCCATAGTCACAGACTGCACCTTTATTCATTGCCAGCTATCTTGAAAACGTGCAACCTTGGCTACAAGTGAACTGAATGAGAGAGCAGTTGGCTCTAGGTATATCCATCTCCACTAGTAAGAAAATACCTTAAAGACTGAAACTTACAGATAGTGAATTGGGAGTGTCATCTTTGCTTAGAAAGAACAACATGTCAACACCATTCCAGTCTGTCACTGACTCTCATTATAATTTCCATCCATGAACTTCAGGCATGTGATATAGCCAGACAGTTACATAAATCTTTCAGAGTATTTGTTAATACTGGTTGTTTGGCTGTCCCTACTGGTTCTATTTTCCTAAGAGGTGTTGGGGGTGGGTAGATATGATGTGAATATCTTATTTTTCTCAACTACTAAGTCACTCAGCATGATAATGATGGCAGATGACAAACACACAGCACAGTCCATAGTAGATGAGAAATCTTGATGGATTATCTGGTACCACTTCATAGAATAAGATTCCAGCTACATAAAATGCCAGTCTGCTGCCAGTAGAGGCTTTCATATACTGAAGACCCAGAGAAAGATGCTGAGGTCTTTTCCATGTCAGCTTTCAAAAAGAGAGAGGCTAAAATCTTGGCAAAGTTGACAAACTTTCCCAAATGTCAAAAAGATGAGAAGATATTACAGGGGAACTTGTGCCTTGATGATAAATGGCTGGGGGTGGGAAAACTTGTACCCAATATAGAGGGGGACAAACTGGGCTTAAATCTTGCCTCTGACATTTACTGGCTAGATATTCTAGGGCAAGTCACTTAGCCCTTGGTTTCCTTATCTTTAAAGTGAAAATAACATACCATCTACCTCAAAGAGTCAGGCTCAAATGAGATGGTGTCTAAGAGCTTTGTAAACCACAAGGAACACTGTTCTTTGCAGATGAGAGACCTAATACAAGTCCCAGCTTTGGCACTTACAAGCTGTAGGACCACAGACAAGCCACTTATCCTCTCTAGCCTTAGTTTTCTCTGTAACATGGAAATAGTAGTCATACTAACCATCTCAAAGTGTTGTAAGAAAAGCATTTTGCAAATGAGTCATACTAATGTAAGTTATTATTGTTAACATTAAATGCCATCTATTATATTATAGGATCATATTAGTTTGAGATGATAATGATGTGATGATGATTTATGATATAGATTACCTTTGCAAAACAGATGTCAGTATTGATAACTGGATTTTTTTTTAAAACGTATTTTTCTTAAGGCTACATATTCCGCAACTTCAGAAAATCTTAACTGGTTCAATCAAAAAAAAACCCAGACAGGACACCATAGCGGGTAAGTCCCTATCTCCAGTGACATGAATAATTTAGATAACTACATGCCTATATATATAGAATGGAGTCCTGAATTCATGAAAGTGGGTCTATACTTCCTATTAATAATAAAGACAAATACGTTTTCATGTGCTTATGGACACAAGCAAGTTACCAATAATCCACAAACAATCCCCCTTTAGAATGGACAACTTAATCAAAATACCATATACGAATATGCTAGTTATTCTTTCCTCACTTTTGCTATTAGCAAGAGTTTAGTCTTTAGATATGAAATATACTTTTGTGTTTTACTAAGTTTGAACATAATAATGAAAACCTCCATAATTTTTACCTCCATAATTTCCTTATTGTGGTCAATATCTATTTGGCAGCAGTTATCAGCCTTTTGAACTCAGGGAGAAAATATTCCCATGACACCCCTCCCAAGATTTTATGAAAATTCTATTTGCTTGGGAAATTGATGCTGGCCAGGTAAACAGGTGCTTCATCCACTCATTGCTTACTGTCTCCTGTCCTCTATTATCCTCATAGAAAAACCTTGTATCTATAGAGCACTTTGAAGTTTACAAAGTGCTTTTGCAACAATTATTTTATCTTCACAACAACTCTTGAGATAGTCCGGGCAAGGATTATTGTTCCCGTGCTAAAGCTTGGATGGCTTAAGTTCATTGCTCAAGCTCACACAACTCTTGACTTCCATCCAGGATTCTTTCCTTTAGATTATGATGGATTCAGGTCTTGTACTCAGCCAACATACTCTAGATTTCCTCCATTTTCTGTCTTCCTTAGTTTTTCCTCTCCATTTCCTCTCTCCTCTCTCCTTCTACTTTGTATCCCACAAATATCTGGTGAATTACATTCACTCAATATTTATTTAGTCCCTACTATGTGCTAGGAACCCATGATAGAAGTAAAAATAGTTCTTGCCTGCAAGGAACTTACCTTCCACTGAGAGAATACAACCTATACAAAAATAAGTGAAGATCAAGATGAATCTGGTAAGCTTCTTTAAGAAGGTGGGACCTGTTCTGAGCCTTGGAACAAGATAAGGATTCTAAGTGTGGAAGTCTTGTTTTAAATGGGAGTTTATGCAAATGAACAGAGGAAGAAGGTAGAGATAGAAGAGAAATGGAAACCAAGCAAAGGGGAACTGAAAGACGGGGCATTATTCATTTTCTATTTACATTGCCTCTTGGCTTATGTATTGGAAAGGGCATGAAATTTAAAATTTTCCTCAAATCTCAGAGTTGGTAAGGACCTCAGCACTTAAAGCTGGCTTTGTGACCTTGAATGAATCACAATTCATTGAATCTCTCCAAGCCTTAGCTTTTTCATCTACAAAACGGGGATAACTTTCGCATTACCTACCTCAGAGGGCTGTGTGGAAAATCAAAAGAGAAGAAAAATGGAAAGTAATCTGAAAAATTTAAAACACTATAAGCATTTAAATCATTGTTATTCCACACTGTATTACTTATTTTCACATGACTTCATTATGTGGACTCCAGTCTTTGTCTGTGGCGTGGGTGTTTGTTCATTCGCTCAATGTATCTTTATTGGGTACCAACCATGTGTAAATCATTCTGTTCATTGTGGGGGATACACAAATGAACAAGACAAGGTCCCAGCTCTCAAAAGAACTTTCAGTATTTTTGCATGACTTCATGTTTCTTTCTAATGAGTTTTGGATTTCTTGCTTTCTCAATGAGGCAGGGGACGGGGCAGGAAGAGGAAAAGAATCCGGTACTGAAAATGTTTAAAAATGAATTAAAAGGAAAAGAACTCACAGTCTAACAGAGCACTAAGAACAAAATGCCTATACCCCCACCCTGATAAGGACTGGGAAACAAAGCCAAATGTAAAAGTGCAATAAGATACTTAGAAAATGTCAAGTCCGCTAAAAACAGAATTTGGTGAAAGTTGTTTGTTTTTTTAATCAGTAAGACTAGGAAAAGTTATTTTCTCTTTTTCATTCCCTGTTGCTTGGGAAAAGGAAAACGTAGAAATGTCAGTTATTGCTAGGAGAATATAAACTCGAGAGCAGATGCTGTTTCATTTTTTTCTTTAGTAGTTCCAGCTTAGCATGTGCGTTCGACATTGCAGGCCTTAATAAATGATTGTTGGACTGAAATGAATTTACCTGGCAATGGATCTGAAAGCACATCCTAATAGGCTCAGGAATTGTCCTGGGAGATATCACTTCATCCTAGGGCTGGTGGAGAATATCCCCTCTGGAATTCAGATAGAGTTGTAGGAATTAGAGTTAACAAGGACCCTAGAGGCTTTTCATACTAATGCCATCAGTTTATACATAAGGCAACTATTTTCTTAGCACATGAAAACTTTTTACTAGCATTACATTGATTTTAAATCTTTAATATTTATGATTTTGGAGCATTGAATTTTAGTCTTATTTTTACCTAGAAAATTCCCAGGTGGTTTTAACGTTGGAGCCAATATATTTTTTGAGTTTTTCATATCATTCTACCATTGTCCTCCAGTTTTGGGTTTTCCTCCTCTCCTCACTTCAGTTTCCTTTCCAGTTCTTACCTCTTCCTCCTCATTCATTCCTCAGCAAGTGACAAGTTTTTGTTGAAAGCTTTTGCTTATTGGAAGCTGTTAGAACAGGCATTTAGGTACTTGTCTCATAAGGAGGGGTTGGGGGGGAGGATAGGTGGCATAGTGGATAGAGTGTTGGACCTGGAGGGAGGAAGACCTGAGTTCAAATCTGGCCTCAAACATTTACTAGCTGTGTGACCCTGCAAGTCACTTCACCCTGTTTGCCTCAGTTTCCTCATATGTAAAATAAGCTGAAGAAAATGGCAAACCCATTCCAATATCTTTGCCAAGAAACCCCCAAATAGGGTCATGAATAGTCAGATACAACTAAAATGAGAGAACAACAACAACCCATGAGCTGGGGGCCCACCCACATTTAAAAGAAACTTGAAAAGAATGAGAGGGCAGCAACAGCCATCAATTCCCACAAGTAGCTTGGGGCCATAGATGTAGAACTGGAAGGGTCCTCAAAGGTCTTCTTTGGTCATTGGCTTATCTATTGGAAATGGCATCTGACTCGGAATTTTCATAAAATCTCAGAGTTGGTAAGTCATAGGATCATAAATCTAGAGTTGGAAAGTGACCTTAGAGGGTATCAAGTCCAAATCCCTAACTCTACAGAAGAGAAAACTGAGGCCCTGAGAAGTTAAGTGATTTGCCCAAAGTCACAGAAAAAGGAAATGGCAGAGTTGGGATTTGAACCTAAATCCTCTGATGCTAAACCCAGAACTCCATCCACTCTCCTGTGATAGACACTTTCCTAACTGCCTTAGGCTGGTGATCTGATCCCTCTAGGGGAAAATCCACATCAGTAGTATTGTTGTTCATTTCATGTTTCAATCATTTTTGACTCTCCATGACTCAATGTGGAGATTTCTTGGCAAAGATACTGGAGTGGTTTACCATCTCCTTCACCAGCTCATTTTACAGATAAGGAAACTGAGGAAACAGGGTTAAGTGACTTACCCAGGGTCATGCAGCTAATAAGTATATCAGTTTCTCTTGACTCCAAGGCCCAGTACTCTATCCACTGCCATCACCTATCTGTCCTACATCATTTATAGACAGAGGCAATTCAGGGAGACCAATAGGAAGAGATATTTAAATAAAAAAGAGAGTGAGGTATAGAGCAGAGTTTTGGAAGATATCCACAGTTACTGAAAATAACCTGGATGAAGATCCAGGAAAGGAAACAAAGAAATCAAGCAGTCAGACAGGGAGGAGATAGGCCATCACCTCTCTGTCCTACATCATTTATAGACAGAGGCAATTCAGGGAGACCAATAGGAAGAGATATTTAAATAAAAAAGAGAGTGAGGTATAGAGCAGAGTTTTGGAAGATATCCACAGTTACTGAAAATAACCTGGATGAAGATCCAGGAAAGGAAACAAAGAAATCAAGCAGTCAGACAGGGAGGAGGAGAATCAGGAGAATGCAATGTCATGAAAACCTTCAAGCAGAAGGAGGAGAAAGCATCACAAGGCCAAAGGCTGCCGAGAGGGCAAGCAGGAGAAGGAATCACTTTGTGGTTGCTCCTAAGACAGTTCTAGCCAGAAAAGTTGTTGAATGCTTTGTTCAAAATGGTTTTCTTCCCTCAGATGTGACACTTGACTGCATGGGCTTCAAATGGGAACTCCATCAGCCTCAGCTTTTTCATTCAGGGACCCTAACCAAGCTCTACATATGTGCCCTGTCCCAGAAGAACACAGACCCCCTGAAAGAACTGGAGAAACTTCTGAGAGGTATCTGATCCAAGAGCCCACTATTGTATAGTTTTAGACAGGGTGGCATGTGGGTGTGTTGGGGGAGGTGGGATATGGTACTCTTAAAGTCTTATTGTAAGTATAAAACAGACATTTCTTTGAGGCAGCTGGGAGATGAAGGGTTGATTGGCCCCTTTATCAATAATTTTTTGTTTGGACCTCTAATTTCATCCATGTAGGGAGTTTCTGGTAAGGAAATTCTCTCTACTGATTCAGGTCAATAATTTCCCTTCAGCATTCAGACTTAGCTAGTTCCTGAGGGCCCTGAGAGGTTAGATAAATGGCTCACTCAGGGTCATTCAACCTGTTTGTGTCAGTCACTCTCAATTAACATTTATTGAGACATTTCTTGTATCAGGTATTGTCAGAGAAAGGATTTGAATTTGGGTCTTCCTGGCTCAGAATCCAACTCTGTTAATTCCCAAATCACACTGCCCCTCCTCTCATACAGTGTTTTATAGTTTATAAAATGCTTTCATTTTCGTAATTTTTTTGGATCCTGACAACAACCTTGAGAGGCAGGTGAAGTGATAAAGCTAACATATGATAGAGATGAGACACAAGCCTAGGTCTTCTGAAGCTCAAATTTGGATTCATTCTAGTGTGTCATGTTACATCTCTAAAGAAAAATGATTTATTCATAGGTCAATAAAGTGTTGACTATAGAATTGCATTTTGTCTTTTATGTCTGTGGGTCTAGAGGCTCAAATTGGGCTGATCAAGTTTTCACCACTCAAAAAACAAGTCCCGGTGCTCTCATCTCCACAATTAGCTGGGTCTCCAGTTGGCCACGTGTGGCCATGTACTGCCCTTTGGCACTGTGCAGCACAGCCTCATGCCCAGCATGAGAAGCAGGTGTCCCGGAAAACCCAGACACTGAAGCCCACCAACGTGCCTTAGGACTCGAGTTGTATTTCATGTAGGAGGCAGCAGAGCTCTGGGATGTTGGATCCAAACAGGTCATTGGAGGTGATTAGCCTTCTGTTTTTACTCCATGTGCTTAGAGAATGAGCTCCCATATTCTTCTGATGAAGAGTGGTGAGGACAACCATGAATTCCCACATTATGAGATACTACTGCCCATTTAGAGAGAAAGAGGCTACCCCATCTGGAATACTATATTAGCATTAACAATTCCCTTGAGCTGTAGATAAGTAACTGTGGAAAAATGGTTTGGAAGATTAACCACTGAATGAAGTCAATTAGTTTCCCTGGGCCTCAGTTTCCATATCTTTAAAAATGGGAAGTTGGACTCAGTGACCTCTGAGAGCCCTTCCAAACTCTAGATCTGTAGTCCTATGATTCTCACAAAGGGGCTAGAAACCCCTAATTTAAGTGTTTCCCTTCCATTTCTCTTCCATATGTCTCAAGTGTATTTGTCCTTACTTCCTTAGTGGAGGATCCAGGATTTATTTTCCCATTGGGCCCAATTCATGGTTTGCCTTTGCAGGGTACTCCACTGATAGTGCTATCTAGACTAGGGGCCCTTAATTTTTTTTTTTTTGGTACCATGGCCTCCATTGTCAGTCTAGTGAAAACTAAAGACCTCTTTGCAGATTATGTTTTAAAATAAAATAAATAAGAAATCAATTATATTGAAATAAAGTTATTGAATATTTTTTAGAACAAATTTATGGACCCTGGGTTGAGAATCCCTTTGCTATGCCTCCCTCCCAAATAGTTTGAAAGGAGGAAAAGAACAAGAATACTAATAAATTGGTGGCTTTTATAGTGCCTCACAACTTTATTTTCAGTGTCAAATCTAAGTTCCTCGAAGACAAAGACTTTTTCATTTTTTTCCCTATCCCTCAGGCCTTGCACATTGCATTTGTCTAATAAATGTTTTTTGAATTAAGTTGATTTTTTGCTGGATCTAGCCTAAGTCATCCAAACTGATTTGACGGGCTTTTTTTGCTTCTGACTTCTGCTTGTGGTATGACTGACTTGCAGTTGGAAGTTATTAAGAGATGAATGTCTTTGGAGGGGCAAGTCTATAAATTCAGTGGTTAAATGTAGATTCTTTAAGCACTTATTAACTTGAGCACCTGCTCCAGGCACAGTCCAAGGAGGAAGGATCATTGACATCAAGTCTTTTTACCATGTAGAAGGGTTTACCCACAATAACATTTTCTAGGTTTAAGAACTCAGCAAGACCTTGCAGACGAGCCAGTCCAACACTCTCATTTTATAAATGAAGAAATTGTGACCTAGAAAAGTTATATGATTTGGCCAATGTTGCACTTCTTATAGTAGGGCAAGAATTTGAATTTAGGTCCTCTGACTCCAGATCTAGGATTATACCATGTTTATGGAAAGTGATTAGGACTGGATCTGTGATTTCATGAAACTGGTGATGGAAATCCCTCTAACTATGGCAGATTGGTTTACAATTATGGTTTCAGAGAACTGCTTAGAATACCAAGAATTAACTGAGAGGTTAATTGAGTCATCCAGAATCATATGCCCTAATATGTCAAAGACAAGACTTGAATCTCATTCTGGCTCCAAGGCCACCTTTCTATCTATATGCCACAATAATATAATAGTGATGATTTCTATGCCTTTCCAAATTTTACTGCTACTGGATAGGCTTAGGATTTTACTCTATATATTCTCAGTGATTTCATCAGCTCCTTTGGGTTCAATTATCATCTCTGTGTAGTTGATTCATGTGTGTGTGTGTGTGTGTGTGTGTGTGTGTGTGTGTGTGTGTGTCCTTAGTGTCTCTGATAAGCTTGGGGCATCTCCAACTGCCTCTTGGCCATTTCAAACTTGGACGGCCATATAGATATCACAAACTCAACATGTCCAAAAGAGAACATAATATCTTTTCCTCAAAACCCTCTGTCCTTCTGGACATTCCTCTTATTGTGGAGGACATGACCATCTTCTCAGTCACTCAAACCTTTGACTTCAGTGTCATCCTCAAATTCTCAGTTTTAATCTCCCCACAAATCTAATCCTACTTAGTCTTCTTACGATATAATCCCTTCTTTGTATTCTACAATCTAGCCCACTTATAGGAGCTTGAACACACTCTAGCTCCCATCTCGATGCCTTTGTACTGTCTCTCATGCCTGAAATACTCTGCTCTCCTATCTCCACCTCTTTGCTCCCTTGACTACCTTCAAGACAGCTCAAATTCCATCTTCAAGAAACCTTTACCAGTCCCTGCCAGCTGCCATATAACATTCTTGCCATATAACATTTATCTGCTTGGTGTGTATCTTATCTGTACCTAGTTATTTACAAACAATCTTCCCCACTAGAATGTGAGTTCCTTGAAAGCAAAGACCATTTTCCATCTTTTTTTTGTATCACCAGCGCTTAAAACCTTGCTTGGTACATGGTAAGCATTTCATAAATGCCTGTTGATTGAATGACCAACTGACTGAATTGATGACCTTCAGTTCCCCCATGAATAAAAAAAGTAAAGGTGGGTGGTAAATTGGATGGCTTCTTATAAATCCTCTCTAGATCTAAATCTATGATCCTAAGTCTCTGAACAGGTAAGAGGAAGTCTGACAGCCAAGTTGATTGCTATGGTTGACTACATCCCTCTAGCATCTGCAATCTTCAGTGAAGGTCACATGACCATGACAATCTGATTAGAGCTTTGAGAGCTCCCATAGCTCCTTGCCTGTTGCCAGGGGTGTGGGGAGAGTGGGCTTTCATGTGAATATCCTGAAAATTTGACTGTGATTGGAACACTATCATTTGCACAATTGTCAACCCATATATCTCAATTTCTTAGCTGAATCATCCAAAGAACTGCCAAAAAAGTCTCCAATAAAGAAGATAGTCATTTCTCTGAAGATTAATGATCCTTTAGTCACTAAAACTGGTAAGGTAAACTGTCTCTTTTGTTTTTTTGAGAATTCTATTGAATCAGACTTTTATATGTATGGAGAACCAATGTTAAATCCATCCATTCAAATGAACGGAATAGATGAAAAGGACAAAGTTAAAATTAAAATTTTTTTACACAAAATTAAATTAAATTAATTTAATAATAAATTTATTATTATTTTTTATGATCATTTATTATTTATTTATTTTTATAAATAAATATAAAATATTTATATATTTTATATATAAATATTAAAATACACATTAAATAAAATAAAATAATTTTAAAAATAAACAAATATATTTATATATAAAATATAAAAATAAAATATATTTTATTTATTATTATTATAAAAAATAAATAAATTTAAAAAATAAAAATTAAATGCAAAATTTAAAAAATAAATTTTTAATTTTAATCTGAATAATAAAAAAAATGAATTAATGCGTAAAGTTAACTAAAGATGGAAGTAACATCTTTGGCAAGGAAAAATCATGAGATTTAAGGGAAAGGTACAATGTCAAGTAGATGTCTCTAGAAAAACTTACTTTTCCAGGGCACAAATAAACGTTTAGCTTGGGAAATCACTTTACTTGGACCTGCACATAGACTCTTCTTTAACATGACTTACCAACATGTCCGTGGCTATTCAGTTTCCAGCCTTGCCCAAAGTGGGTCCACCCTGAGATTATTCTTTATCTTACCACTTCTATTATCAAAATGAAATCCTTTCATTTTAATTCAATACAGGTCTTTTGGTGAAGTCTCATCACTTATCTAGAGGCTGTACCCATCACTCCTCTTGGCTTGACCATTTTGATAGTTGGCCAGCTGGGAAATCAGATTAGGGTGGGAAATAATGTGGTTGATGGTTGAAGTAGATGGGTAGTTCACATTCCTAAGGGAACATTAGATATGCTGAGCTTCACAGTGATGTTGCTCACTAGGTCATTACATTTGGGACAAGGCAAATACATTTTAAACTCCATTTAAGGAGAATTGATTAATATAAGCACCCCAAATACTTTGTAAATGATCTCAAAGTGTTTATCTTGAAATCAAGGTAAGAGGGAACATCATTTGTATTCTCTTTTTGTATCATCTCTGCTTTCCAGCATTTATTCAATGTAAAGAAAGCAGTGCAAAGTCCCTCTCTTCCATTTGCCCCGGCTTTCCAAATAAAGGTCTGAATGATTTAAATTTATGACAAAAAGTTGTCATCACTGAATTCTGCTCATTGACTGTTGGTCACTGACATTCCAGTCATTCCTGTCTTTCTTAGGGTGAAGAGGCAAGTGAATGACTATCTGAACCTATTTGCAGGCCTTTAGATGGTAGCATTTGAGGGGTTTGTCCCCAGGAACCTCATGCTGAAGCAATTTTTTCTTTGACTTTGCTTCCTACAGCCTTTGCCACAGCCCTGAAGAGTCTATACAACAAAGAGACAGAGGTGCATATGGAGGAGGTCCTGGGCGTTTTGGCATCTGCAAACATTCTCCAGTTTCCTGATCTATTTAAAAAGTAAGGAAACACTGGTGAGAATGTGGATAGGTCTGGCCCTCAGCAAAAATTTAAAATGGGATCCTGATGCCTTCCTACTTCTCCCATTTTATAACAGCCTGACTTTTCTGCCTCCTGCACCCATCCCTGCTCCCCTGTGCTTCTCCCACAAATGCAGGTGGCCCATCTGACTTGCTTTCCCTGGGCAGTGCCTGATGCTTTGACCCTTCCTAAAGCCAGGTGGGGAGAAGTTGAGGCAGATAAGAAAGTGTAATGTTGTAAAAAGAGCACTGGCTTAGACTTCTGAATATCTAGGTCTCAATCCTAGCTCTAGTCCTTGCTACCTATATGGGATTTGTCAAATTAATTTGCCTCATTGGGTCTCAGTTTCCTCATTGTTAAAATGAAGGGGCTAGACTAGATAATTTCTGAAGTCTCTTCTGATGGTGGTTTCATGGAAGATGGAACAGAAAAAATAGAAGGTGTTACATTCAGTCATATAGTCAGGAGATCTGGGTCCTAATTCATCCTCAGTCACTGACAAGCTGAGTAATGTTGGGTTAAGGTTACACCTTTCATTTTTGGCATCAGTTTCCTCATGTGAAAATTTATAATTCTATTATACCTGAGTTATTTCTTAAGTGATTTTTTTCATGTTAATAGGAGACAAAATTAATTCAAATGATTTCATTTTGAAAAATTCATTTCTAGAGGTAATATTTCAGGTATCAGTGGAGTTTTTATGTAGAGGAGTCTTCTCATTTGCCTATTAAGTCATAGATAATACACAATTCCTCCCATTGCTCAAACTGAACCTGTTTGCCAAGTTCTCAGCTAATAGTCTGAGAGAAACTGGAACTGTGACTTCACTGATACAGGGAACTCCCAGAAGAGAAATCTTCCTCTACCAATGAAGGCTAGCACCTTCTCTGCCACTTCAAGCCTTCGAGAGTTTCTGTTGAGTGCTGGAAGCTTGAGTGACTTTCAATGGTTACGCAGGCAAGTATGTGTAAGAGGTGGGAGTCAAACCCAAGTCTTTTTGGCTGTGAGGGTTGCTCTTTACACAGGATACTATGACTTCCTCTCCCTTACTTATTAATCTTCCCCATTTAGGAATTTCAAATGGCATACTTACAATCCAGACTCGGGTGATACTATGTCACCCTTATGGCTGTTGGCTAAATTAAGACAGAATTGAACGGAGGCTGGAAAGGAAGAGGATATCTTCAAGTGAATTAACCAACGACCTGAACACTTGATCCTTTTGGATGCTACCTGGGGAATTCTATTGCTGATTAATCTCTACCCATAAAGAAGGCAGAGGTTTTTTAGATTTGAATTCAATTCATTAAGCAGCTAGGTGGTACAGTGATTAAGAGCTCCAGACATGGAATCAGAAAGACTTGCATTCAAATGTGACCAGAGATACTTTCGCTAGCTGTTTGACCTATCTTAATCGTAGCCATTTCTATTAAACATTTATTTCAGAGGCTTGATCCATTTAAAAGTGTGGTCATAAGGAGATAGCAGTCAAGTCAGTTTGTATCTAGATGCCATTTGAAATGTGGCCAGAGTGTTTTCAGACAGGAAAGCAGAGATGTTATTTATAGTTTGTGTGTAAAGTCATTGAGTTGTAATGGAAAGAGCCTGGTATGGGAGTCATGAGACCTAGAATCTGTGCTCTGCCATTGACTGATTAGGTGAATCTGACTTCTCTAGGCCATATTGTTTTTCCTCTATATATGGGGTTAGTCATTTCTACCCAACATATTACAAGGGCTTATTGAATATAAAAAGAGATGTGTGTGAAAGCAATTGGAAAATTTGTGTCATAAGAATCTGGGGAGTGAAGAGTTCCTTGCATATCTGCAATTCCAGCCCCCATTCTTCATACATTGACCTTAAAGTAGTTGGTAATTTCAAGTAGTTTGTCAAATAGGTAATTCATACTTATGTATATGTATACATAAGCACATGTATATGGTATTATGCATGCACACATGTATGTGAGCTGTTCATAATGTGTGCATATACACATGTAGGAAACATCCAAAGTTGCTGTAAATGGCATTTGATCTCTTGCCCAGTCTGACCTCTTTTTCCCTTCCTATTCTGCCCTTTTATCATATTGATGTTGTTTGTCCTTTGTTTTCGAAGAGGACCATGACAGAAAGGTGACACCGTGATGTAAAAGTGGATTGGATTTAAGTGAGGGAGGGCTTTGTAAAGTCACCAGCCTCACTTTCTCCTCCAGAACTATCTGGGTCCAGTGGCAAAATATAGGTCAGGACACTTAAATGATGAATATCTCAATTTCATAGGATATCAATGGCCTTTCCATCTGTGATTGGTGTCTTCATCTAGACCCGAAAATTTTCAAGGGTAAGGGCTATGCTTGCCTGCCCACTTCAATACTCTGCACATTGTAGGATTTAAATGGCATTTTTGTTTTGATTTGTTTTAAAACATTACCATACTCAGTAGAGGGGCAGCTAGGTGGCACAGTGGATACAGCACTGGGGTTGGGTCAGGAAGATTTATGTCTATTATCTTTCGTTATAGTAGGGACTTATTACTTCTATAACCTTGAACTAAAATTTGAGAGTATATCTTAATTTTGATGTTTGTTTCCCTATACCTTTCACCATATGACTTTCATATGAGGTTCTTCCCCCTTCTCCCCTCCTGGCCCCCAGCTATTTTTCATTTTTAAAATAGAAGGGAGCATTATTAATTATATAGTCCAATTAAAGCCCGGGGAAGTGAAATGATTTGCATAAAATCTAGCAAATTTGCCACCAGGTAGGATTATGACAGTCAGTTGACAGTAAGAAAAGTTCAAAGTCAGAGAGAAGGGGCAGACATGAGCTAAAAGTTGACCTGTGTTTTATGTTTTTTGGGAAAGCTGACAATGCAGGTATTAGGTAGAAATCTGACAGCAGTGAGCTCTAGAGGCTGAAAAGAGAAGACCCCCTTGGTCCTTCCTATATGATCTTAGAATCTCAGAATCTTAGAATTGAAAAGTACCTTAGAGGTCATTTATTTCAATCCTCCCACCAAATGCAAGGATTTATTCTGCATCCTCTTGGGTCTGATTCCAGTGCAGCTTAGGTATCCAATTCATGAAGTAGTTATGATAGAGGTTACCAGGTGTCATTCCAGTGACTCATCCAGCAATGTGGGAGTTGGTACCTAGGTCTCTTGGCTAGATACATAGATGGATGACATTTAAATACACATGTCTCAGGGAAAATATTTTTAAGGTTATTTAGGTTCCTTTATTCTGAGTCAGAATGTTAGGGCTAGAAAAACATTAGAGGTCATCATGGTAATCTTCTTGTCTCCATCCTGTCTATCAGTGGGAGCCTATATGATTGTGAAAGATCCCAGGGGATATGTAAACCATGCAACTCCCTTCTATGTTTATAGAAAGGCACAGACATTGCAATAAAGAAAGTAACAATTTGTAATTTGTAACAGTAACAGTTCATGTTTATGTAGCTACTTACAATTATGAAGTACTTTATATACATTATATCCCATCCTTACCCCACCCTCTTTGGCAAGAAATATCTTCAATTCCTTCAAGCAGTCCTCGGATAGCATGATAGCCACTTACCACCTTGATTATTCAATTCTGGACACTCTCTACCTTATGTATATTGTCCCTAAATTGTAGTGTCTAGGTCTGAACATAATACTCCCAAATGTGATCTCTCCAAGGTTTAGAGGTCAGCAGGGTAACTCATGACCCCAAGGTTCACAAAACTCTTTTTTTTTTTTTAAATAAATTTATATAACTTCTTACATTCATTTTCACAAGATTTTGGGTTCCAAAATTTTCTTCCCATTTGTCCCCTCCCCCCTCCCCAATACACTGAACATTCTCATTACCCATATCACCAATCTGCCCTCTCTTC
>CM053769.1:531544102-531579360 GCA_028658325.1 Potorous gilbertii | reverse complement strand
GTCCTCTCCACCCCTGGCCTAGGTCTGCCCAGCTAGTGCTTGGGGTCTGAGATTCAAATGCTGCTCCCCAGCCTCAGGGCTTTTGGCGGCAGGCCTGGCTGCTATTCAATGGGAGCTTATCTGCTGGTGCTCAGGTGGGGGCAGGGCCGCCTCCCAGGTTCAGTTCCCTCAGGGGGTTTATGCAGAGACCTTTTGTAATGGAGCTGTTGCTGAGCTCCTGCCTGCTCCAGGAGCCTCTGGCTGCCTGCTCAGGGAGCCTCTGGCCTTCCGTTGCCGCTGCCTCCTGAGGAGGCCTGAGTCCCGGAGACACCCCACTCCCCTCTCAGCCCATCTCTCTCACTCACCTGTGAGTCTGTGGGTGGAGGGATCTTCGTGGCCTCTGGAGATTCTGTCCCTGACGCCAGCTTGGATCTGCTCACTCCTCTCAGTGCTGCGTGGCCGGGTCTGGGGGAGGGCTCCACTCCTGTCCGGGGCACAATGGACCTTTGGGATCAGTTTTTCAGGGCTCTCTGGAACAGAAATCTCCTTCTCTGTGTTGTTGCGTGGCTTCCACTGTTCCAGAATTTGTTGGGAGTTCTTTTTAGAGGAAATCCATGGGCTGTGGGTTCGGACCTAGCATAGGTGAGTCTTTCTACTCCGCCATCTTGGCTCTGCCCCCACAAAACTCTTTAGTGTGAACCTATCACATTAAAATGAAATTGGGAATTTCATTTATTTATTAATGAATTTATTAATATTATTTATTTAATAAAATAAATAAAAATACAACGCAACATAGATAATGTTAATTTGAGGTTTTCTAAGTCAATATATTGAGGTGGAGATCAATTTTTATTTGAATTTGGCTCCACTGGTGTGTGTGTATGTGTGTGTATTATACATATATAGTATATATATATGAAGTGACCTCCTCATTATGTACTTTGGACCTCTCAGTGCAAACTAAGGTAAGTGACTTGTCCAGAGTCACACAGCTACTAAGGGTGTGAGGCCAGATTTGACTCAGGGAGATGAGTCTTCCTGACTTCAGCTCTCTCTCTTGTATAATAATGCCATAGAATCATGGTATTATATAATTTGGAATCCAAAGGGCTTGAGAGATTATATCATATATCTCCCTCATTTTATACATGAGGAAATTCCATAGTAGTGGAGTCACAGAATCTTGGAGTTGGAAGGATAGAAAGAAGCAACAAAAACAAGCGTTTGATAAGTGCCAAGTATGTGCCAGGCACTATGCTGAATGCTTCGCAAATATTGTCTTATTTGTTCCTTATAACAACTCTGGGATATAGGTGCTATTGTTAGCCCCATTTTACTGGGGCAGCCAAAGTCAAAGTAACTTGCTCAGGGTCACACATCTAGTCTGAGGCTGTATTTGAACTCAGGGCCTCCTGATTCCAAGGAGAGTATTCTATCCACCGTGGCACCTAGCTGCTGCTGAAGGAACCTCGGTATAAGGAATGCATTAAAAATCTAGATTCCTATTTTCCACTGTGGAGGCCCATCTCTGGTTCATATGGAGCAGGTTTCAACCTCAAAAAAGATGAACCTCTAAAGAGAGATGCTGAACTTTTATCCTCATTGTCTCTCACTATTATGGTCATGATAGTAAGATTCTGGGAAATTTTTTTAAAACAAAACTTAGGTTTAGTGGATGTCTAAGTCTTTAAATGATGTCTTTAAAATGAAAGAGAAAGAAAGAGGGAGAGGTCCTTTGGGATCATGGTTGGTCATGATGTTAGTCAAAAGGCTTAGGTCTCAGAAAGTTGTTCATTTTTTACAGTGTTGTTAATATAAATTGTTTTCCTGGTTTGTTCAATTGATTCTGAATCAGTCCATCCAGGAAATCCGGATTTTGTCTGAAATGGTCACTTTCTTCATTTCCTAGGTTATCTGAGAATTCCATTATGTGCATAGTCTATACTTTGTTCAGATATTCCACAATTGATAGGAATCCTTCTAATTTCCAGTTTTTTACCAAAAGAGTTGTTATAAATATTTTTGTATCTGTGGCTCATTTTCTCCCTTAATTTCTTTGGGGATAATGAACCTAATAACGATATTACTGAACAAGATATATATGTACACCTTAGTAGCTTTATGGGCATAGTTTCACATTGCCTTTGAATGGCTCTCTGAATTCATGTTTCTACAAGGGTACATTAATGTGCTTATTTGCTCTCAGCCCTTTCAACATTGCTAATTTTCTTTTTTTTTTTTTGTCAATGTAACAAAATTTCTTTAACAGAGAGAAATGACCAATTGTAATGTAGTCACTATAGACATTAAATTAGTTGTTTGTGTTACAGCAGTTAAGTGGCACAGTGGATAGAGAGTGCCAGGCCTGAAGTTAGGAAGACACAGCTTCCTGAGTTCAAATCTGGGCTCAAACACTGTAACCCTGGGCAAGTCACTTAAACCTGTTTGCCTCAGTATCCTCATCTGTAAAATGAACTGGAGAAGGAAAATTTCTTTGCCAAGAAAACCTCAAATGGGATCATGGAGAGTGAGACATGGCTAAAACAACCTGAACAAGAAGCACAATCAAACATTCAGTTTATTCATATGAAGATTAAAATCCATGCCAATTTAAAGCCATGGATAAAGATATAAAGGGGATATAGCATCTAATAGTGATAACTCCAACCTTACCTGTTCAAATAGATCACTGAAGATAAAAAATATGAAATGGAACGAGGAAAATATATTTGTTCTGGAACATCACAATTTCATTATAGAGATGCTTCAAAGATATAGAACAGCTCTTACAAGAAGGCAGAAAAGTCATGAAACCAATGACAGTGGGACCACCATATTTGGATTTCATGAAGCAGTGGAAATGGCCCTAAAGACAAAGGGAAGAGCAACTGGACTTAAACATGTATATACAGAGGAAATTCATACCAGAGGAAACCTAGTTTTGAAAACATACAAGTATAGTTTCTCAAGATATTCCAAAGAAAGAAAGTCACAAAATGATTTGGGGGGAAAAGTGATCAATTACTCACCCACATGCCTATTTTTATATACTTAAAATTTATTTGAATAATCTATATAAAAATTGAAGGTATCCTTAGTGAAAAAAACAGGCAGATTTTCACAAATGATATTCTGCAGCAGAACACATTTGCAGATCTTACTGTTTACTGTTTGTTGATGATTTTAAAAATATTTGATCAGTAAAATGAAATGCCTTCATATAAGCTCTCCTGCACAAAGGTGTCTTACATGCGTATGTTAAGATCATACGAGATTTCTCAACAAGAGATCACTGCTAACCATCCTCTAACTATCAATATTAAGTGAGTGATGTATAGCTCAGCTCAAGTGGTTCCTCATATTCTAGGCCTTTCCAAATACTAGTTGCTAATACTTCTTCCACCAAAATTATCGGGAATTCATAGATAAAAGCTAAACAAGATGAGAAGTTGAATTTCAAGTTTCACCAACTTCACCATTCACATGAGTACCCATGTTAACATATATATAAATATCAAAGATGTACCGTTTGAAAGTAACAAATTCCTTATATTATACACTTTTGTGTAAATCTTGAATTCATTATATCTGTCATAAACTGACTTCTTTTTAATAATAAAATAACTTTTTGCTATCTGATTTCTTGTTAAGCTTAGACAATTGGGATAGACTAGGGGAGAGGCCATAAATCCCTAAGAGCAGCTGTTACAAACAAATCTGGTGACATCACTCTGCTTTGTAGAAGGCTCCCAGAAACTGCAATGCAACCAATGGTTTATTTTCTACTCTTTTGCTTATATTTTGTTGTCTTATGCTGAATTAGTAACCATTCTCAGGCCAAGCATGGTTAAGATAAGAAAACTTCATAGGTATGGTAATTCTACCCCTCTTCTAAAAGTACAGGACAATGTTTTTATCTGCCAGAATATCTAGGATGAATTTGTTTTTCTTTACTTAAAAGTGTCATTAAAATCTAAAGCTCTCAACAGTTGTCCAGTGTTTTAACCATGAGGATGCCCTCATGTGATGTGGTGTCCAGAGCATTAGGAGTCTCAAGCACATATACTAGTGTTGCTGCTTGCCTCATGAACCTGTGCAAGTCCTTCAACCTCCTTGATCCTGAGTTTCTCCAAAAGTAAGACAGGTATACTTATTGCTCACCTTGCATAGGCTTTCCAGAAGAAAAAATATAATAACATGTATAAAGGGATGTATACATTTACTCTATTTATAAAGAGTTAAATTTTAAAACTTCTCATGTGTAAATATTCCTATTTGGCCTTATGTTTTGTGGAATATATATGAACAATTAATAATAATTCACACTACCTAAAATTTTAGAATTTATACGTTTCTTTCCTTATAACCGTACTATAAGGGTGGGGTAATATAAAAAGATCACTGGACTAAGAGACAGAGAATGTGGATTAGAATTCTGGTGGTATTTCTTTGGGACCTTGAGCAGGTTGATTTACTTCTCTGAGACTCAGCTTCCCCTTCTATAAAATGGGTGAACCCATTACTGGAGACACTGAATAAAATTAATCTTGATATTGTTGTTATAAATGAAACTGGAGGACAAAAGGACATGAGGACTAAATGGAAGGATGGTTCCCTGGTCCTCAGAAACACAAATCGGAGTAGGAAGAGTTGATTCTGTTGGGTATCTAAAAGTAAGAAGATATTGCATTAAAGTTATGGTTCACCAAAAGGTAATATAAAGGTGTATGGGGGTCAAGAATATGCTATACATATTAGCAGTGAAGAATTACGCAGAAGAAGGATGTCATCAATGAAATGTATAATGGGAAGAAAGATGTGGTATGGTTGCAGAGCAAGAAGAAATGAGCAGATATGTTCTACTGGTCTCCACAAAGTGCAAAGAGACACTGAGGGAGGTCCCCAGCACATTTGGTGGATGACCTGGGGAAGATTCCTGAGCAGATGTGGACAAGACTGACAGCATGAAAAGGCATGGATGAGTTGTGCACCACTAGAGGAGTACCTACATCAGTGAGATAGCAGATTCTTCAGAGCATCAAAGAATGCTCTCTGCGAGGTAGATAAGACAAGTATGATGATCTCCATTTCACTGATAAAGTCAAGTGACTTGCTTTTGGTCACGTGGCTTACAAATCTTGAGTTCAGGTCTTCTGACTTACTGAACTATCAGGACTGTAGCATTCACAAAGCTTGGCGTTTCTTCAACCAGAGTCCTCCAAAGAACTCAGCATTTCCTTTGATGAAATTTACATGCCATCTCTAGAGACAAAAATAGAGAAATGTGAAGTGACTTACCCAGGATGTCATGGTCATCCCCCTTCTGTTTTTTGAAGGAGGTCCAGACCTATGGTTTCACAGATGTAAAGAATTTTCAGTGAGAAATACATACCATTTACATAGTGCTTGGAGGTAGTGCTTTTACATATTTTATCTCATTTTATCATCACAACAATGTTGGGAGGTAGGGTGATACTATCCCCATTTTGTAGATGAGGAGCTGAGGCAGAGGTTAAGTAACCTGTCTAGAGTCCTACTACTCATAAGTGTCCGAGGCCAGACTTGAATTTTGTTCTTCCTGTCTGCAGGTCCAGCACTCTACCTTCCATATGGGCAATCTATCCAGAATATTAATTGCATCTATCTATATGTATCTGCAATTTTTCTACATCTTATTTTCTTTGAACATTTCCAGGGACATTAAGAGAACAGTGAGTGTTTTCATTGGTAATATTTGAACCAAAGTCATCCTGACTCCAAGGCTGACTCTTTATCCACCACACCACACTGTATTACCTTAAAAAAACTTCAAATCATGACACTTGATTGTGATCCTAGGACTCTTTTATAATGGAAACATTCTTGATTGTCTATTTCTAGGTGTGTGTCCTTGATGAAAGATGGGATTTCTCCTTGTACCATTCAGACCTATTACTTGGCTGCCTGCAAGGTAATGCATGCTGGGGACCAACCATATAGGGGACTTAGCTTTTCTTACCTCTAAATTAGCTCTACTGAATACTCAAATAGCCAATGTGTATGTTTCTCTTTAGTATTTGATACTTGCATAAATAAAAGGGCAGCAATATGGCACAGTTGAGAGCCTATAGTCAGGAAGACTCATCTTCCTGAGTTTAAATCTGACCTCAGATACTCCCTACCCTGTGTGACCCTGGGCAAGTCACTTAACTCAATTTGCCTCAGTTTCTCATTTGTAAAATGAGCTGGAGAAGGAAATAGCAAACCACTACAATATTTTTGCGAAGAAAACCCAAGTGGAGTTACGAAGAGTCAGACATGATTGAAATTGCTGAATACAAACAACAACAATGCATTCCAACATTGAAAAGTTGGAAATGATCTTAGAGGTTGTCTAGTTCAACCTATTTTTGAACCAGAATTCCCTCTACCATCCAAACAGGACAAATCATTCCAAACAGGGTCTGACTAAGACAAAGTACAACAGGATTCTTACCTCCCTCATTTCAGATACTGTGTTGCCCTGTTGATCTATATCTGTTTTTTTCTCTTCAAAATCAACTTATCTAACTTGCCCTGATTTTGCAATTGATTTTTTGAACCAATTAGTAGAGCTTTACATTTGTCCTTACCAATTTTCATCTTAGATTCAGTCTGAGTTGTCAAGATCTTATTGGATCATTTTGGAACTCAAAGAATGTTAAGTGGAAACAATATTTAAGAGATCATCTAATTCAACCTACTACTTTTGCATTTGAGAAAATTGAAATGCACAAGGAGCAGTAACTTCCCCAAGGACATGTAGTGGTATCATTGGGGCTCACATTCAGATCTCTAGGTTCCTAGAGTCCAATTATTTCCAAATAGGAAAAATGTGTCTACAGAGCCTTTCTCTCTTATGGTATCATCCCTTCCTATTTAGAACATTTCTTCCCCATAGGATTTTCAAGTTGTCCCAAGAGAGACTCCCAAATCCTTCATTCTCTAAAAGTTTCCAACCCATTCTTCCTTTAAAATTTTATCTTTCCTCTGCCATATATCCTTGGAGGGTAGTTAATCTGATAAACGAATATATTCAGGAGTAGACTGGCTGCTCATAACCAGCACATGAGAGTTGATTGTAAAATGTTCACTGTATGGACGTTGGTTTTGGAGAACCAGTTTTTACAGCACACCATTGTTAAGATGCTAATAGAGAGATCTCTAGACTTAGAGTCAGCAGACCTGGGTTTGAATCCCAGCTCTGACATTCATGAGCTTGTTAAATATTTTATCTCCATGCCCTTTAGTTTTCTCATCTATAAAACATGGGTGACAAGACTTGCAATAGTGGTTGTAGGGATCAAGTGAAATGATATTTGTAAAAGACTTTGAAACAAAAGATGTGACATAGATCTCAGCTGTTATTCTGTCCCTACTGTAGGATACACACTGTCTTAACCAAAATGGGAACGATTCTGACTTGTAGGAATGTCAGGCAGCTAATGAGGCTAATAGGGGAGATACTTTTGGTGGATCTTTCAAATCCCATACATCCAGGGGTGTGTTGGAGAGTTGGTTGTTAAATTTTTAGCATGAACATTTATAGCTCTGAAATCAGTAAATGCTACAGATCAGGATTCGATGTATTGTTTTGCTGATTGTTTAGACTTTAAAAAGTAATGGAGAACATGTAAAAAAAAAAAAAGTACAGATTGGACTTAAAAGTGTGTTATATGTACAGTTTTCAGAGAACTCTTGTTAAACAATTACCAGCATATTCCTGCATCCATGCCTTATCAAAAGGACTGGCTTTTCTCCTAATTGTGAAAACCCTCAACTTAACATCTAGAACAATGCTAGTTACCTTCTATCTGTCACATAGAACCTTGTGGACTGTCCCCCTTCTCCCCGCAAAGAAACAGGTGGCAGGACTTACAGTTAATCCTAATTTGTAAATGAATACTGAAATACAAAGCCATTTAAGGATCTTTCCTGAATGAGAGAATTAGGTACCCAGAACAGATGACCTAATTTCCCTTGGGCACAATGAAAATATCACTGTAATTGGGGGTTAGAGACCCTGGATTTGAATTTAGATTTTGCTGCCTACTAACTGTGATTTTCTTTTGGGTCTCAGTTTAGTCAACTGTAAAAGGAAGGATTTTGTCTAGATGATCTCTGAAGTCCACTTGAAACCTTGTTGAAATAACAATAGATGTTTCTGTCTTTCTCCTATGTTTCCTATCATGTATGGAACTTACAAAAGAACCCCCTCAAATATTTAATTCTCTTAGTTATTCCATACTTTAAAATTTTCTTTTGTAATGTCCTTACTTGCTCACCTATGCAGATTTGTTATAAGAGCTTGGTTTTCTTTCTTTTCCTTGTGGGGGAAGTTAGAAGGAGAGAAAATAAGGTACTTGTTAACTGAAAAAAAAAAAAAAAGAAATGTCACCTATGTGTTGGTGAGCTCCATACCAGGCTACAGTTTTACAAAACACCAGTTTTTTAATGACTGGTAAATACTAGGTCTCACCACAAGGTGGTGCCCAGAGCTCACAAGTGCCTTGACAAATCCAATTTTTTCCATCTCAACCAGTACAAGGAAGAGTTACTGATCACCGCCTGTGAGAAGTGGTTAGAAATGAACTTGGTTCCCCTGATCGGGAGGCAGATTTATCTCCGAACAATACCACAAGAGCTACTCCAGAAAGTGCTCAAGTCCCACAGGTCAGTGGGTGGCCCTTCAGTGAGTGTCTCCTTTGACTGAGGATTCAACGGGGAGAGGGAGAGGGATGGAAATACAGCAGAACTGGAGAGTGGATGGGGAAAGAAAGTTGTTGTGGATTTGTGCTTTTTATGAGTTATTAGTATTAGCACCCTCACTCTGATTCCCTAAAAGCTTTAGGATTCCCCAAGGCAGAAGATGAAGTAGGAGGGCATCTAGGTCTCTCAGGGTCTTACTTCCAGTCTCATAAAGGGGAACACATGCTATTCTCCTTTTCATGCCCCAGGTTGTATTGCCTCTCTGTGTAGATGAGGGGAGAGATAGAATGGAACAGATCACAGTCATGGCCATGATCATAGATCCCTAGTGAGAAGGGACTTTATAGGCTATCTAGCCCAACACATTCATTTTACAGATGAAGAAACTGAGGACAGAGAGAGTGACTAGCCCAAAGTTATACAGATAGAAAGCTGATCTGGGAACCTTTGTGGAGTTCCTCTAAGGGATGGGTGTGGAAGGCATCTTTCTGTGATCCATCCACAGGTATTCATCATTCTTTCCACTGCCCCTTGCTCTAAATCTCCATCCCTGATTCCACATTAGGTTGTGTAAAGACAGTTGGGGGGTATGTGCAACCCCAGCTCCTCCCCCTCCTCCTCCAGGATCAAACACTTCAAATTCCCAAGAATGCTATTTATAGGCGGGGGGGGGGGGTGGGGGGGGAGGGGTGGATTTTGAAAGCAAGAATTGGAATCCATTAAAGATCCGACTAGAATTTTAGGTGTGAAATTTGAAATAAATGTTTTCCTTACATCCCCTCACTGAAAATCATTCAATTATTTTTTATCACCAGCAGAACAGGTCTGAAGAGTTACATCATTAGTTAATTACAATTCCAACACAGCAGGTTCTAAGGGACAGAGCAGCTAGTTGTCGTTCTTATCTTTAATGGAGAACGAGTTTGGCAGAGCATACCTCCTTTGCTCTCTGCTGTAGGATGCTTTTTTATCAAATAAGACCTCATTAACTCGGAACCCAAGACCTAATGCTGGTGGATGACTTTCTTCAATACATCATCCCCTCTCTGTCTGGGTGCAGAGAAGATGTTTTGAAACGGTTGGATTAAAGATAAACACGTCTTCCCTTGCACTTTCAAAACATTCCCACCCCCTTGGAAAGAGTGTGCTGTTTTACCCTGGTAGTATTTGAACAAGGGCTGGGGGGGTGGGGGAAGAGGAGAAGCATTTGACCATAACCCAGAAAACTGGAGGTGGGATGAGGAATTAATTTTAAAATTACGGCAGGGGTGGAAAAGAGGCCAAGAAACTGAAATGTCTAGCGTCTCGTCTCCAAAACTAGGGTAGATGTGACTGTCTTGTGTAAACTGGCTCCTTTCTCCTTTTGTCCAGTCCAAAGTTCTGTCTGCACAGTGAGTACCAAAATTACTACAAACTAACTTTAGTGTTCACGTAAATAGCAGCTATCCCCGGATGAGCTAGGGTTGGGGTGGACAGCTCCCGTGGGAGGATAAAGCCAGATGACCAAAGTGTATAACCAGCCAAAATCCTTGTGCCCTTATCCAAATGATCTCTAAAGACCTAGTTTATGAAAGGCTGAAAAGTGAAGCATCTTTAGAAAGGGCGGGGGCAAAGATTCTTAAGCAGCTCTTAGAAGAATTGTAATTGGCTCACTTTGATAAAAATACTGAGTTTTCTTAGTAAGGGCCCAGCTTTTAGTTTCTCTTACTTCCTTCATATCTCAGCTCATATTTTGCTTTCTGCAGGAGACCTTTCCCGGTCTCTCTACATGCTAGAGCCTTCCACTCTGAAGTTACTTTGTATCTCCTGTGCGTATCTTACGTATACCTATGTTTATACATATGTTTAGATGTTGACTGCCTCCGTTAGAAAGTAAGGTCTTTGAGGACAGCAACTGTATTTGTCATTCTTTTGGAATCCCAGTACTTAGTTGGCCCGGTGTCTATCATAGTAGATCTTTAATAAAGGCTTTGACTTAACTTGGCTGATAGGTGCAGATGCAAAATGAGTGAATGTGACTTAGTTCCAGAAAGACAGGTCTGTCCTATGAAGAAAAATCTGAGATAAAAGAGACTTTGTGTGAAGATGGCAAATGCTGGAGAACCTAGAGAGGAAACTTCCTATTTATTCGCCTAATCAACACTTCCAGTTAAACCCTAGAAGGAGCCAGGTGGTGCAGTGGGATAGAATACTGACATTGGAGCCTGAGTTCAAATCCTGCCTGAAACACTTATTAGCTGTATGACCCTGGGCAATCACTTAAACTCTGTTGACTTCAATTTCCTCATCTGTAAAATGAAGCTAATAAACACCTGCCTCACAGGATCAAATGAGATTATAAATGTATAAATAATTTTGTAAACCTTAAAGCATCATATGAATACTATCATCCATCCCCAGGGCTCATCATTCTTTCCACTGGACCTTACTGGAAATCTCCACCCCTGATTCCACATTAGGTCATGTAGAGACAGTTGGACATGGGTGCTCCCACATCTGCTCCCCCTCCTCCTGTTGGATCAAACACTCCAAATTCCCATACATAATATATTAATATTATTCTATCCGAGGACCAGGACACCCTACTCCACAAAATGCCCTCAAGATACTTTGGGAACTACTTGGGCCTTTGGTGACTAGTATTTGGTGTTGAGAGCTAGTTGGATTCTTCTGAGGCTCTCCCTCTATTTTTCCAGTAAATGCTAGTCTGACCCTGTTCAACGCATATAGGGGCTACTTGGCTTCCCTCTTTCCCCCTATTCCATGTTGCTTGGGCTTGTGTTCCTTTGGGGAGGGCAGATGTTCTCTTTTCTGTAAACAGCCTGAAGCAAAATATGTATGGTTTCCTGAGAACTTCTTCTCCAGTGGTTTTTCCCATGTTTACTTGGGCATGCAGATTGAAATTAATTTTCTTCTGAGAGGTCACCTCTAGGTTATTCTGCTGTATAAATTCCCAAATCCTATGTAACCCTCTTTCTTAGATGTCTTTCACTGGAACTCATAGTTCTCATGGAATTACAAGACCAGAGAAAATCCTTCCAGATGTCACTTAGCCCAGTTCTCATTCTCCATGAAAGACTATTCATATCATCCCAGAATAATACAATCCATTAAAAAAATTCATTTCCTCCTAGTGTAGTTTGTACACTAGGAGAAGTACTGATGATGAAAACAAAGATCCCGCTTGATGGTGAAAACCTACATGTATTCTGTCACTTGACTTTTGATTTCCTAAGCACCTTTAAAGATAGTATGATTTTTTTTTTAATGTTGTTGTCATTATTTTAAAGATTGGGCCTTCCTGTGTTGCCTAGGCTACCAGAAGTACAGGGGCAACTCATGGTCAAGATCCTACTAATTATGTAGCTTTACCCTGCTCCTTTTCCAACCTTCCAACCTCACCATCCTTGGTGAGAAATTCTTATAAACCTAGCTTTAAACATCAACCATAAAATGTATCATCTATCTATATTTGAAGACATGAATTTTAATATCTAAAATGTCTATAGTAATTTATTAATTACTCTCTGTGTACATCTTCTCTCTATTCCATTCCGCCATCCCAAGAGAAGTTTGAATTTTATATATCTGGTTTTACGTGGAAGAAACCCAAGCAAAGCTTTAATATCCCAGTCATAGAATCTAAGAGTTGGAAAGGATCTCTCGGTCAACTTGTAGCCAGACAAGAGGTCATCTGGCATTTTCCAACAACAAAAACCGGTCCCCAGTAAGTGGGTGCCCATCACCCCTGGAAGTAGTAGCCCTATCTCCTTCTCAAAAGCTCTCCTCAATAAGAAATATTAATTTATAGTGAGGTTTTTTTTTTTAACAAGTTCACTTCTCCAAGTCCTGCATTTAGGGTCCAAGCAGAATAAATCTAAAACCTCTTCACAATGGATCCATTCAAAAATGTGAAAGAAAATTTAATGTGAATTTTAACCTTTATCCCTCATTTCCAGACAATACAGCCCACTTCCCCTTCACTGTCTTATCTGCCCTCATATGGGTGGGCTTCAGTTTAGAAATAGTTCTTGGGGTAGCTCAAGTGGCACAGGTGATAGAGTGCTGGGTCTGAATTCAGGAAGACCTGAGCTCAAATCTCACCTCAGACATTTACTAACAGCATGACCCTGGGCAAGTTATTTAACTACTGCCTCAGTTTCCTCATCTTAAAATGAAGATTAGATTTGTAAAGTTCTAAAGTAGGCACTTATGGGACAGCTAGGTCATGAAATAGATGGAATGCTGGGCTTGGAATCAGGAAGACTCATCATTCTGAGTTCAAATCTGGCCCCAGACATTTATTACCAAATAATCTGGGCAAGTCACTTAATTCTGTTTGCTTAAGTTTCCTCATCTGTAAAATGAGCTGGCAAAGGAAATGGCAAACCTTTCCAGTATCTTTGCCAAGAAAACCCCAAATGGGGTCATGCAGAGTTGGACATGACTGAAAAATAACTGACCACCAATAACAACATAGGATATGCACTGAGTAAATGCTTATGATATTGAGAATTTAATTCAGTTCAATAAACATTTAAGTGTCTACTGTATACAAAAATACTTTGGTATGTGTTGGGGATACAGAGTCACAAAGTAGCCCATGACCTCAAGAAATTTACATTCTGCTAGGTAGAATATAGCTGGTTTAGAAATAT
The DNA here is from genome assembly GCA_028658325.1 of Potorous gilbertii. Lineage (NCBI taxonomy): Eukaryota > Metazoa > Chordata > Mammalia > Diprotodontia > Potoroidae > Potorous > Potorous gilbertii. Next base: position 531,565,993 of record CM053769.1, on the reverse strand, counting down.
AGTACAAGGGGAGGGGCAGCTAGGTGGTGAAGTAGATGGAACACTGGCCCTGGAGTCAGGAGGAACTGAGTTCACATCCAGTCTTAGACACTTGGTACTTACTAGCTAGATGACCCTGGGCAAGTCCCTTAATCCTCCATTGCCTTGCAAAAAAAAAAAATAGAAAAACAAAGAAAGAAAAGAAAAAGAAATATAGCACAAGGAAATTGAGACAGTCAAAAGTACTAATAACTTAGGGAATCTAGGAGCTAAGCTTTGGCCTAGACATAAATGCACTCTAACAAGAGAAGAATATAACAAATTTGTCTCCTCCCTCAACTATGGCCCTAGGCCTCTCTCAGTGGAGCCTTCCCATCACATTAACCCTCTCAGTCACCATAGACCCTTGATTCATATTGACCTTGCAGTCTATTGATACCCAACCCAGATAATTCTTTTTTCAAATAAACTCTTACTTAGCCATATTCTCATCTCATACTGGAGAAGTTGGTTTTCAAATCAAGTATAAGATTTTACATTTATTCTAGCAAATATTTATGTGAATTATATTTAAAAGTAATTTTAAATGAAATTAATTTCATCTTTTTAGGTTCTTTTTGATCACTGCTTTCCTTTCTAGATATTTCCCAGACATTTGCCAGGATTCGCTGTCCTACAATGTGCCTAATATATATATATATATATATATACATAATAACATGCTATTTTTATGACCAGCCCCTGTGGTTAGACTACTCCGAAGACAACTGGACTAGCCAGGAAGTCATTCTATACATTCATATTCCTAAAATATGTTAATATTTGTTATTATTGTGACTAGCATCCATAGGTAGACCATTCCAAAGATGATAGAACACTTATGGTAAAGAAACTCATATAGATATATGTACATATATATATATATACACACATGTACATATATACATACATACATACATATACTGCCTGGCATATTATCTCCTAATTATGTAAGCAGACCATTTTCCCAACTCACAATCTTAAACTACCAACCTTGACCTAGGGAGGGTGTCATTAAGACATATTAAAACACCCCACATTTTGAGCTCCTATGTTGGTTCATTGGGGAGCTCTTACCATTGGGTTGTATGTAAAATGGGGATTGAGTAAGACTTGGGGGAGAGTTATGTTTCAGTCTCCTAGGGATCTCCCCCTTTATACTGAATGAGTCCTATGTGGTTAAATTTACTCTTGGACAACTTTTTCCCCCTTAGAGGATGAAGAACTGTAGTACAGTGCAAAGAGATGACCCGAGTTCAAATTCTATTTTGGATACTTACTACTTGTGTAACCTTGGGCAAGTCATTTAGCCTCCTCCTCTATAGAAACAAGAATTTGGACTAGATGGTTTTTGAAGTTCCCTCTAAATCTTGACGGGTGCTCCTTTCATTCTATGACCTCATGATCAGATCTCTGCCCCAACAAATCCTCTTTTAAAGAGCAATATTAGTGTTGTCTTGGCAGGCCATCATTTCTCCAAGGAGGCTATCCCAGATACACACATAAACCTACTGCTTCCCAATATAGTAACCAAAACAGAAAGTCTTGCTTAAATAATTATCTTCCACCATGCAAATTGAAACAGGATTTTAATTTACGTGTTTGTTTAGTGAGAGGCATGTCAAACCTTAACTTATAGACTTGCATAGTGCAAACTTGAGCAATTTAATTTAGATCTCAAAAAGAATAGATCATTCAACTGCTTCCTTGTGCTTTAAATCTTAAAATTCCTCTCCCATAAGCAAGCACAGCACTGAGCTCTGCAGGAATTTTCCCCTTCCTGCCTTAACATTACTACATGGTTTTTCTTACCAAGGTCAAATCCAGATGCACCAGCAGATGACATGAAAACCAGATACCCAGTTCTGCATTCGCCAAAAATAGCATAAGATGGTGGTAATATTTCCACTGTCCTTTCTGCGTTTATATTTTCACAGGCTTTCTCATGCACCATTGCCACCAAAAGTGGCAGATGAAAGAGGTATTAATAGAGCCGTGAATATACGGGCATGTATAGGACAAAACAGAAACAAGGAGGGGAACATCAGCCACAGTTGGGAAATGTGAATCAGTTCAACAATAATTAAGTTAGATCCATGGATGATAGAGTCCCAATGGGTTAAGGAAGTTTGAGTTGGGGAAGATGAGGCAGGTCTTTAACATTTCCTGGCCTTTGGAGCTTATGGTCATGGAGTGCAGCCACCTTCTCTCATAGGTTATTATCCCATATAACATCCCTGTTAGAGCAAAGAAGAGGCTAGATCAGGGGTGGGGCATCTGTGGCCTCAAGGCACACTGGTCAGATCCATGGACCATCTATAGCCAGTGTGGCAGTTCTTACGTTTTTATTGAAACACTAATATGAATTCTACATTTTTTAGGCAAGTGCTAAAATTTAATCTTCTATTTCAGCTCTCTACTAATAGAATAATACCGTAATATAATCATTATGCCTTGTATACTGTAATATAATTATATAATAAGTAAATACTATACAATAACATATAAAATACTACTACAATAAAATAACACTACACTAAGAAAATACTATAATAATAGTTTTAATTATGTCAGGCTTTCAAATGAGGATTTCTCAGGGCAGCTAGCTGATGTAGTGAATAGAATTTAAATCCAGCCTTTGATATTTTACACTAGCTGTGTGACCTTGGGCAAGTCACTTAACCCTGCCTTGCCTCCCCCCCTCCAAAAACAAACAAATAAATGAGGATTTCTCCACCATTAAGTTTTCTTTCCCACCTCCACTCACCACCCACTCTGGTTTAACTCTCTTTTGCCTGCATTTGCAAAAATGCATAGGGATAGCTGTATGAAAAAATAATCCCCAGATTTCTTACTATTTTATCTGTAGGACCTTGGGCAAATCCCTCAATTCAATTTAATTCAACAAGAATTTATTAAGTTCCAGGTACTGAGTTAGGCAGTATGAACCAAAGACAAAAAAGAGACATTGTCTTCAAGGAACCTACATTCTATTGAATGTAACCATTCAGATCTCTCTTTTCTTATCTACAAAATGGGAGGAACTGAAGTAGGGGACACTGAGGAGGAGGGTGGAGATGTGCAATGATTTCTAAGGTGTCTTCTAATTTGATATCCTATGAGTAAGTGATTCTCTCCCCTGGAAGTTTTCAACATTCTTTTACAAGTATGAATGTGTAAGATCAGCTTTTCTAAGTAATCTCTCTCTCTCTCTCTCTCTTTTTCTTTCTCTCTCTCTCAGGCTGTTTACTTTCAGTGAGTTTGATCTTCTAAAAACAGCATTATACTGGGTCTACCTTCAACTAAACCTCAGACTTCAGTCCATTCCAATCTATGAGACAGTCCTGGCATTTTTTGACAGGTAACAAGATTCAAATGTTAATATCATTATGGAGGACAACAGCAATGATAGCATCCTTCAATGACATGACTTCCCATGAGATGAAGGAACTATGGTCTTTTGTAGTAGGAAGGGAATGCAATTTTATTACAGGACATAAGATTGGGGGTTGTATTTTACTGAATAACTTGCTTGGAAGCATAGACCTATCTGTTATAAGAAGACCATATGGTTCTGCAAATTTGTTTTATGTTCAATAATAAGCATTATGTAGTAAGGATATATTATCAGAAAAGAAATACTGATCTTAAAATACCTTATGTTTGAAATGTATTTTAATTAGGCTGTTCTCCTTATTTAAACTTCAAGAGCAGAACAGAATACGATGTGGCTGCTGAGCAATTAAATATGCATGTTTAGAAAGAGCAATGATTGTGAGGTCACAAGGTAGAGGTTGAATCCTAGCTCTGGCAGCAATTAACTGTGTGACCTTGAGTTGGTCACTTCATTTTTTTCTCACTTATGCAAAATATGGGCATTGGACTAGATAATTTCTAGGGCAGTGGTTCTCAAACATTTTGGCCTCAGAACCATTTTATACTCTTCCTCCACCATCTTCTGACTTGATTTTCAAAATCCTTTTTGAGCTCTTCCAAGGCCTGAGCCCATTGGATATCTATTTCAGATGTTTGGGATACAGAGGCCTTGACTCTTTTATCTTTACCTGATGGTAAGCAGTTTTCTTCCTCGTCAGAGAGGAAGGGTGGATTCATCTGTTCCCCAAGAAAGTACCCTTCTATGGTTTTATATTTTTTTTTCTCTTTTCTGGGCATTTTCCTAGCCAGTTACTTGACTTCTGAAAGTCCTCTCCACCCCTGGCCTAGGTCCACCCAGCTAATGCTTGGGGTCTGAGATTCAAATGCTGCTCCCCAGCCTCAGGGCTTTTGAGGGCAGGCCTAGCTGCTATTCAGGGTAAGATTAAATCAGGTTCTCAGGTGGGGGCAGGGCCACTGCCCAGGCTCAGTTCCCTCAGGGGGTTTTTGCAAAGACCTTCTGTAATGGAGCTCCTGCCAAGCTCCTGCCTGCTCTGGGAGCCTCTGGCTGCCACTGCCTCTGCTGCTGCCTCCTGAGGGAGCCTGAGTCCCGGAGACACCCCGCTCCCCTCTCAGCCCATCTCTCTCACTGACCTGTGTGTCTGTGGATGGAGGGTCCTTCACGGTCACTGGAGATTCTGTCCCTGAAGCCTGCTCAGATCAGCTCGCTCCTCTCAGTGTCACACGGCCAGGGCAGGGGAGGGCTCCGCTCCTGTCCGGGGCACGATGGACCTTTGGTGTGGGTTTTTCAGGACTCTCTGGAACAGAAATCTCCTTCACTCTGTTGCTGCGTGGCTTCCACTCTTCCAGAATTTGTTGGGAGTTCTTTTTAGAGGAAATCCATGGGCTGTGGGTTCAGAGCTAGCATATGTGAGTCTTTCTACTCTGCCATCTTGGCTCCACCCCCACCATTTTATACTCCTAGAAATTATTAATGACCACAAGAACTTGCTTATGTTTATATGGGTTATAACTACTAATATTTGTCATATTAGAAATGAAACCTGATAAATTTTAAAAATACTCACTCATTAAAACAATAAGCTTATCAAGTTAATATCAATAATATTTAATGAAAAATAACTATATTTTTCCAAAAGAACAAAAATTTAGTGAGAAGAGCCGCATTGTTTTACATATTTTTGCAAGTCTCTTAAATGCCTTGGCTTAATAGAAGATAGCTGTGTTTTCGTATCTATTTTTGCATTCCTATAAGTTGTTTTGGCAGAAGTATATGAAGAAAATCCAGTCTCATATAATTATGTCAGGGAGAAGAGTATGTCAACAAGCAAATAACATCTCAGTGTTCTTATGACAATAGTTTTGACCTCTAACCTCCAGAAAGGCTCTCACGGACTCCCATTAGCCCTCACACCGCACTTTGAGAATCGCTGCGCTAAGATTTCTTTCATACTCTTTGAGCCTCTGGCTTTCTAAAGCCATGTGTCATAATGATCATTTATCACCCACATTGAGGACGATGAAAGACAGTCTTTATGTTAGAAACGGATATAGGTGGTGCCATAGGACATGGTGCGCCATGGTGGGGTCCACGGAGGCAGATGTCACAGGCACATAAGTAGTGTTGGAAGCCTACAGCAGTGTTGTGGACTCTTAAGCAGAACTATGGGCAAGACAGCTTAGGGATATGTTGTGTTTCCATAATTTTTGTAGCACTCCCCTACCAGTGTCCATTGCAATCTACCACACCCGTCATTAGGGGGATAGAGGCCTTTCCATGTTCTTTAAAAAGTGTTTCAAAGTTTGTTTTTTTTAGGATTGCATGAATCCCAGGTAAGCACTTGGGCCATCTCTCTGTTGTCCCTTGCTGTCACTCAATGGCCCATCTACTTTTCCATTCATTCCAGTGTTTGATGATGCCTTATTTTAATTTGTTCATGCAAATAATTTTAGATAACATTGTGTGCCTGCTTTTAACCTATAGCTAGTCTTTCTATTGCTCTCTGGGTCATCTGCAGTGGTGGTTCAGCCGAGGTGGTGGTCTTCCATTAATTATATTCAGTTATTAACCAACTTTTCAGAGGTTATAGAAAAAAGAAGGAAATAAAATAACATTATTGTTGCTCTACATAGTATAGCAAGTCTGGAATCCTCAGTTCCTTCAGCTGCAATTACTCAATAAGTATTTATTGGGGGACTACCATGTGCCAATAAAGACAAAAATGATTATGTACATATTCCAGTACATAAAATTGAATTTTTAATTAAGTTGATTTAAGGGGTAAAGCACTAGCAGTTCAGGGGAATTAAGAAAGACCTGAAGTAGACAGTAGTGTTGAAGTTAAATTTTGAAGGAAACCAAATATTATAAGGGACAATAGTAAGGAGGAAGCACCTTCCAAGTCTAATAGAATTACCAGCACAAAAGTACTGAGATGGGAGGAGGGTCATATATATGGAATATCAATACGTCTGGTTTGGTTGGACTGAAGTGTGCAAGAAGGGAATGAATATGTATCAAATTAGACTCAAAAAGTAGTTTGGGGCCAGGTTGTGAAGGACTTAAATCCTAAATACTATATTTGACCCTGCCAATGATAGGGAGATAATAAAATTTAATGAGTAGGGAAGAGACATGATCAGAATATACTTCAGAAAAATCAGTTTGGCAGCTGTGTGAAAAATGGATGGGAGAGGAGGAGAGATGATATAGGGAGATAAATTAGGAGGCAATTGCAATAGCCCAGGCAGAAGGTCACGAGGGCCTAAATCAAGATAGTGGTCATGGAACTACTGAGAAGATGGATGGGAGAGTTGTTTTGAGCTGTTTTGATGGGAGAAAATGGCAAGATTTGGTAATTGAATGGAAATATGAGGTGAGTGAGAGGAAGAAGCTGTGTCCCTAGTTTCAAACCTATATAACTAGAAGGATGATGAGATCCTTGATAGAAACAGAGATCAGAAGAGGGGAACATTGGAGGAAAGGAAAATGAGTTCTTTTATGGACAAGTTTAGTTGAAGACATTTAATCTAGTTTGAAATGCCAGTGGACAATCAATTATGGAAATCTGGAGCTCAGGAAAGAGATTAGGGTGAGAAAAACAGACCTGGGAGTCATCAACAGAGAGATGATAATTAAGCCCATGTAAATTAATGAGGTCACCAAGAAAATGCTGGGAGAGAAAAGAGCCCAGGACAGAGCCTGGGGGCACATTCACAGAAAAAGGTTTCATGATGGATAATGATCCAACAAAGGAGACTGAGAAGGAAAAGTCAGACCAAGAGAGAGCAGTGTCACCACAACCCAGAAAGGAGAGAGTCTCCTGGAGCAGAGGGTAGTGACCACTGTCCACTAGCTTGATGTTGGGCAATTTTGTTCTTGGTAGAAAAGGGCTCTAAATGTATACACCTCAGGCCCCAAGGTTTTGAAGTCAAGGAATAAGAATCATCCCCTGCCAAAGACAAAGAGGATAGATTCTACAAAACTAGTAATCTACTTGCAACCCTCATGACGTTGCCTTGGACTCAGCTGAACAAACCAAGGCCACCTGACAGTCCAGGTCAGTTCTAGGCTACCCATGGGGTGCCGGAAATCTAAGATTAGGAAAGTTCCTAGTTTGGAGTCCTCAGGATGAAGATATCTGATACTGTGCCTTGAAGACAATACACATAACAGACGCTTGTTAAATGAAAGTCAAATAGTAGCATGGTGTAGTAGCTAGAGGGAGACCTGGATTCAGGTCTCTCTTCTATACATGGTGACTATGTGATATTGAGCAAGTCACTTAACTTTTGAGTGCTCTACATAACTCTTTAAGATCATATATTGCAGACAAAATGTCAACTGGCATTAGTAGAGGGAATTTCCTCCACTGGGAGTTCCCCATTCCAATGAATTCATAGGTCCAGTCCCCATCCCCATCTCTAGCTTTGTTCATTTAATAAACATCCATTATAGACATCCATTTTTAACGAAAGTCTTCTAGGTTGGTGTATCATTTGAAAGCAATGAGTCAGATTTCTGGAACAGCTGCGCATCATGTTGACTAAAGCATTCATCTTTAATGCCCTCTTCTTTTTGCCCCAGCTGTCAGAATTACACATCTTTTGCTCTATTTCTTTGTATGTTACTTTGAACTCAAGTGTTTACACGTTCTATTTTTTTTTTCTCTTCCTGATACCCCATGAGACATTCTTTCCTATGAGTCATATACACCAGAAGAAATTTCTGTTTGGCTCAAAGTTAGACTGTCATTTTGGAAACAACATCTCCACACTAAGAGATAGGAAATGAGCTAAAATGTGAATGATTCATAGGGACTCTGGCTGTATTTACTGTGGGAAATAAGAAAGTTATGGTGTGGGTCTCCCTCCATTTATTATATGATAGGGAGCATCATTTGGTGGCCTTATATACCGTTCCTAAGTCACACATGCAAAGACTATTTCTGAGTCTTAGTACAAGGTGCATGCGTTTTTTTCTCTTTCAAGCACAGCTTTTTATTCATCATGAAGATATCTTGATTGGATTCTTATAACCACATTAAAACCAGCGTATGGCATGATGCATTGACATAAAACTCTTTTGAGACACAGTCTCTTTAAATTATATATTTCTATTATAGTTTATCTTGTTATGCTGCATTTTATTTTTCCCAAAGGTTTCTAATGTCATAACTTGAAGCAAATAATTCCTCTTGAGGTGATGAAACTATATTTCCTTGAATATTTGACTCAGAGGTTTCTAATGCTATTTTCCTGGTGGTTTCTGCCTCCATTACCCCAGCTGCTCATTTTAGCATGTCTTCTCCTCTTCAGCAGGCAGCCCAGTGGGAAGAAAGAGAGAGGGTTAGGTTAATAATCAGGGGGTTCTTAACTTTTTGGTATCTAATGAACCCTTCTTTCTTCCTGTGAAGTGGGAATAGTGGTCCTGCTGTACCTACTTCACAAGGTGGTTGTGAGCATCAAATAAAATGGTGTATGTAAAACATTTCATACAATTTAAAGCCCTATGTTATCATTCTCTAGTCTCAGCATAGAAAAACACATAGAATCATAAACGAAACCAATTACATTGAAATGTGAGTATAAAAAAAATTCAAACAAGTTGACAGACTGCAGGGTAAGAACCCCTTTAAAGAGATAACTTTTATTCGTTAGAGGGACTGACCTCAAGTGAACTTTCAGTTAAACTGTAGTGCTCTGGTTAATTTCCCCCACTATCTTACCCACTGTCAGACAGATGTGGCCCCATATGTAACATCTGCTATCCTTCCCTCTTTCCTCCCTCTTTTCTCCAAACTTTGCTGTTCACTCATATCCTATTTTTTATGACCTCATTTGAGGTTTTCTCAGTTCATTTTTCAGTCATGACCCCATTTGGGGTTTTCTTGGCAGTGGTTTGCCATTTCCTTCTCCAGTTTATTTTACAGATGAGGAAACTGAGGCAAGCAGGGCTAAATGACTTGTCCAGGATCGCATAGCTAGTGAGTGACTGAGGCCAGATTTAAACTCAGGAAGGTAAATCTTCCTGATTCCCAGTCCTGTGCTTCATTCATCGCACCAGTCAACTGTCTCTATTCTTGACAAAGATACTGGGTTAAGTGACTCACCAAGGATCACATAGCTAGTGTCTGAGGCAGTGTTTGAACTCAAGCCTTCCTGACTCCTGTCCACTGGACTGCCTTGCTGCCCTTGTCAAGCTTATTGACATAAATAAAGGGGGTTTATCTATCCATCTATCCAAACTCATTGTTAAACATTGCTACCAAGCATGTTTTCTTTCCTCTAGGCCTGCTGGCCTGATAACTGTACAATATTCATAACTCATTGTTTCTGCTCCATAGCAATGCTATTCCTCTTCCGTGGTTCTTTTCCTTCTTCTGAAAGTCAATCCACATTTTTTACTTTTTCCAAAATCCAGTGCAGTAGTTAATTATACTAATAATGCTAATTATAAAAACTAGCATTTATATAGAAATTTGGGTTCTGCAAAATACTTTGCAAGTATTATCTCATTTTATCCTTGGGAGCAGGTGGTCATATTATTCCCATTTTTCAGATGGAGAAATGGAGGCTGGAAGAGGTTAAGGGACTTGCCCAGGAGTCACCCAGCTAGTAAGTGTCTGAGGCTGGGTTTGAATTCAGTTCTTCCAGACTTGTGCCTTGCAGTCTACTCACTATGCCAGATGAATCTGCTGTTTTAGAGATACCAGCTAGTGTTGTGTAAATGGATTCAGGTTAGGAACACTTAAACTTATTTAAACACATGAACTCTAACTCAAGCCTATCACAGTATTGCAGTAGCTCAGTAGCACCATGAAATCTCTTCAGTGTGGACAGTTCCTCCAGCAGTACAGATTGGCAGCCTGTCCAGCGCTTTTCTTCTGTGAAAATTATGTTCATATCATTCTATCCTCCCTATGCTGAAGGATTTCTTCCAGGTCATTTCTATTTTGTAAATACCTCTGCGATATTTACTTTGCTTACTTATTATCCTTTGTTATTGCTGTTTTATGAAAATATTTGAATTTTTTGGCTAATGAGAGATATAACAGCCATCTTCTTTTTTTTTAAGTTTCAAGACCGATATTTGTTTTTACATTATGGACATTTCCAGATTATATCTACTTGGTGAAAATTCTTTTATAACACAATGAATGAGTGAGCATAACAAATAATAAGGACCTCATCTGAAAGTGTACGCAACATTCTACCCTCCTTTAATTTTTTTTAATGAACAAAAATCTATTTTCTCTCCCCCTCTTCTCATCCAATTGAAAAAAGAAAAGCAAATTATTATTTTTTAATGAATACACATAGTCAAGTGAAATCAATTTTTTCATTAGCTGTGTTCAAAAAAACACACGTGTCATTCTGTGCTTTAAACCCATTACCTATCGTGTTTCATCATCATGAATTATGCATCATGGGTAATCAATACAATGATCATAGTTCTTATACTCTTGAAAGTTATTTATCTTTAGAGTATGCTATTGTATAAATCATTCTCCTGGTACAGTTCATTTCATCTTTCAGTTTCTCAGTTTTCAAAATGGTTCATCTTTATAATACGTATGCTGTTGTATAAATGGTTCTGGTTCAGGTCCTTCATTCTGCATCAGTTCATATAAGTCTTTCCACACCTTTCTGAAATCATCTTTATTTCTTATAGCACAATCACATTCCATCCCATTTATATACTATGACTTATTCAGCAATCCCCAACTGATGGGCATTCCTTTAGTTTCCAATTTTATTACCACCGCCAAAAAAATCTGCTATAATATTTTTGTACAAATTTCTTTGTTCTCTTTTGAGGATAGATCCCCCAATAGTAAAACTAGGGCATCTAAGGTGGTGTGGTAGATAAAAAGAAAGACTTGAATTCAAATCCAGTCAGTGTGACCCTGGGCAAATCACCTAACCTCTGTTTGCCTCCCTTTCCTCATCTGTGCAATGGGAATAATAAATAGTATGCTTCCCACAGTTGTTGTGAGGATGGAATGAGAAAGTAATTGCAAAGTACTTAGCACAGCACTTGGCACATGGAAAGTACTTAATAAAATGTGGTTGTTGCTGTCAAAGTAACTTTTGTGTATAATTCCAAATTGCTTTCCATACTAGTTATATTCATTCACAGGTTCACTCTCTAATGTTTAAACATTTTCTTTTTTTTTTTTTTTGTCAACTTTGCCAATCTGATGAGTTTGAGATGGAATCTCTGAATTGCCTACATTTATGTTTCTCCAATTAGTGATTATAAACGTTTTTGGTTTTTTTTTTAACATAGGTTGGATTTCTTCTCTTGAGAACTGCTCATTCATATTCTTAAAACACATCAATTGCGGAATGACTTTGATTCTTATAACTTTTAATCCATTCCTCATATATCTTGGAAATGAAATTTTATCAGGCAAACTAGCGGCAAAGATGGTTTTTCTCCCACTTAATTAATTTTCGCTTTATTGGATTTGTGCAATAACTTTATTTTATGCAATCAAAATATGCATTTTATCTTCTGTGATCTTCTCTGTTTCTTGTTTGGTCATGAACTTTCTTTACATTCTATCCATAAAGCTGATAGTTAATTTTTTCATGTTTTTCTCATTTGTTGATAACGTAACCTTTTATATCTACATTGCATATCTTATCTAGGTGCGTTCAAGGTGTGAGGTGTCCAGTTTTTCTGGAAGTCGTTGTCAAAACTGAATCTTTATACCAGGAACTAAAATCTTTGTGTTTCTCAAATTCTAGACTCCCATTTTGATTTGCTTCTCTGCCTAATCCATTTCAATGATCATTCTATTTTTAAGCAGTACAAATTGTTTTAAGAATTACCAATTTGTAGTACTCCTGGAGGTATCTCTTTGTTTCCTTTTTTTTATTATTATGTCTTTTGAGATTCTTGATCTTTTTCACCTCAATAAGAATTTTGTTATCACTCTTCTAGTTCCGTAAAGTATAGGTAGTTTGATCAGCAGGGCATTGAAAAAAATAATTAATTTAAAGAGCATAGTTGTTGAATTATATTGATTCAATCTCCCATCAGCAATTTTTTTTTCATTTACTTAGATGTGTCTTTATTTCTGTGAACAGTGGCTTATAATTGTCTTTAGATAGCTTTTTTTGTATATCTTGGTAAGTAGACTCTCAAATATTTTATATATTCTGTGGTTGTATTAAATAGAATGTCTATTTTTAGCTCTTCCTTCTGGGTTTTATTGGCATTACAGAAAATTCCTGAGGATTTGTGCAGATTAATGTAATGTACCATATTTGTCCACATTATTGTTTCAATTAATTTTTCGTTGACTCTTTAGAGTTTTTTCAGTTTAACATCCCTATCATCTGCACAACAGTAGTAATTGTGTTCCTTCTTTTTCTGCGCTTATTCACTCAATTTCCTTTGTCTTAGTGTTATTGCCAGCATTTCTAACACTCTTTTAAATGAATAGCTACAAGGAATATCCTGTTTAATTTACTCCGAATTTATCAAAAATGGTTCTAGTTTATTCCTATTGTATATAATAGTAGCTCTTGGTTTTAGATAAATGCTATTTGTTATTTTAAGGAAGGGTCCATTTATTCCAATACTTTCTATTGTTTGTAATAGAAATAAATGCACATTATGTTTTCTTGAAAATTTTTCTTGCATCTATTGATATAATTATATCACTTTTGAAGATTCTGTAATTAATGTGATTAAGTTTATATGCTATTAAGCCTACCATACATTCCTCATATAAATCCAACTTAGACATCATGCGTAATCTTTGTGATATGTTGTTTTAAATTCTTTACTAATATTTCTTAAAGATACTTTTTCATCAACATTCCATAGGGATATTAGAATGTAGGAGTTTTTTTCTCTATTGACTTTCTCTGGCTTACATATGAAGACCATATCTATGTCATAAAAGGAATTTTTGGGAGGGTCGCTTTAGCAATTTTCGCAAACAGTTTATGTCATAATTATGTAATTGTTGTTTTTAATGTTTGATAGAATTCACTTGTGAATTCATTTGATCCTGGGGTTTTGTTTTTTTCCTTTGGAAGTTCATTTATTATGACATATTCAATTTCTTCCTTTGAAATGAAGTTATTTAAATTCTCTGTTTCTTGTTCCATTAATTGGAATATTTCATGTTTTTGTAAATATTCATTTAAAGACAACAGAAATCCCAGTTTCTGCAGAAGGCCTTTCCCATTCCCTCCTTCTCCTCTCTCCCTTCTCTAGCTTCTAACATCTTCCCCTCTCAGACTAGCTTCTCTCCATTCCATATGTATCTTGTGTTCACCTATTTGTTCATATTTTGTCTCTTTTCATTAGAATGACCTCTCTGAGGTCAGGAACTTTTTCCCCTCCTTTCTTTGTATCTCTAGGTCTTAGCATACTGACTGGTGCATAGTAAACACTTAATAAATGCATGATTGGCTGACCATCTCACTGTAGAAAGAACCACGTTCGAAGCCCACCTCAAACACTGAATATTTGACCTTAGGCAAGTCTTTTAGCCTCTAAGTACCCCTGGCATCTCTCTAGGATAATGAGTTTCAGAGAAGGGATCTTACCAGTGAAATTCTAATTCTACCAGAAATGAGAACAAATATAAAATCCCCAACACACAAATAAATCAATCTCATAAACACTTTGTAGAAGTGAATAAATAGGCTTATTGCTCAGGAACAGTGACTGGTTTTCTTGATCACTATTTTTTAACATTAACATTTCTGCCCATGATCTTTGATATTCTTTTAGAATCTTTCCCTTTTGTATACCTTGAAAATCCATCCCTGAGTATTTTGAAAATACTGCTGCCTCCAGAGTGGCTTCCTCTGGCTTCCTCTCTATCAGTAGGTGTAGTCACTTTTTCCAGTTTCATTTTTTTGATTGCCATTCTCTATATAGCACATGAAATAACCGAGGTGTTGGAGTGTTCATATGGAAGCTTCTCTGTCGTCAATGATAAAAATAGATCACTTTAGAAGTAGGAGCAGAGCTGTCTTCTTCTCAGTTTCATCTGTGATTGATTCTGGAATGGTACAACTTATCTGAATCTCAGGTCTTACTCTCTGCAGGCTTGTTTCCTCTCCACTGTTTTGTGAGGTGATACTGGCTTATAATCTTTTGAATTTATTTTCTAAACTGCTGCTACTAGTTTTCTCCAGTTGGATGAAATATCCAACGTTTACTAGCTAGGAAAGTCCTTTGAGATCCTCTTTTAATTGCTTTACATCTTACATTTTTAAGAAATGTTGATCAGAGTCAGTTGATGTCTTTCCTTTTATCCCTTTCCCCCTCAAAGATAATCACTTATTTAAATCAGACTCTGGTCAGAAACTTTGAGGGTCCTCCCTTCCAAGAATGAAATTTTTGTGATGGTAAATTCAGCCATCTTTTGTTTCAGTTCTTACCTAGCCCTTAGTCATTGACTGGTTATTGCCTCAGACAAACTGAGACCTGGGAAAGACCTTCATTTAGAAAGGTCAAGGTCATGCACTGCATCCCCAGCCATCTTGACATTTTTCTTGCTACTAGACTTTAAAGACTCTGAAGGAGAGAGTGAGACTAGAGATTTTGCACAGCTCTGCCTCACATAAATCCAATTCATTGTCACCACATCACCCTCTTGATGCATTGGTCCTCTTCTAGAGGGGTGGCTAGTTGGTGCAATGGACAGAGCACCAGTGCAGGAGTCAAAAGGACCTGAGTTCAAATCTCACCTCAAATGCTTGACACTCACTAGCTGTGTGACCTTGGGCAAGTCACTTAACCCCAATTTCCTCATTCTGGGTCATCTCCAGTCATCCTGATGAATATCTGGTCACTGGATTCAGATGGCCCTGGAAGAGAAGTGAGGCTGGTGACCTGCACAGCCCTCCCTCACTCAAAACAAAGTCAAGTGCAAGTTATGTCATGGTCTTCTTCAGCAACGAAGGATGAACACACACACCATCTTTTCTAGAACTAAGGATGAACAACAGCATTTAAATCAGTTTGGAGTGTTTAAGTGCATGTGTTCTTCTAATCTTTCTTTTTTTCGCCCCCTCTAATATAGGTTTAGTTTTGACCCCTACCTATTCCCTGGTCTTTCCAGACAGATCACTGATCTGCAAATGACTCTCATGTGGGTACCAGTTCTTTCCTATTGGTTAAAATAGTCAATTTAATTTTTGATGATGTTGTGTTCCACATTTCAACCAGAGTCATGATGGGGTGCAGGCTCTGAGAACCCCCTTGAATTCTTCTTGAATCTTCTCACTTGCTCTTGCATTCACCTGAGGCTATAATCCTTTCCTTATCATTGATATGCCTAACTCTCTGTTTCCCTTTGTTAATGGGAGTTTAAAGAAATCTTACCCACTCATTAATGGGCCTCAGGTGGAGCCCATTAAGGAAAGCTTGATTAGAGGAGGCTTGTTTTATAGGAAGGCCCATATCTTTTCTTAATTACTAATGAGACTCTGCCCTCCTGCTCTGTAAAGTCTATATATTCTCTGAGATGAGGTTTTGCTTTGGGGACTTACTCTTTGGAAGAAGGTTTGGGTGCCAAATGAGACTCTAGGTAGCTGTTGAGGAGCCTTACCACTCCTTAAAAATCCAGGTTGGTGCTTCTCTCTCTCTGGTAACTATATATGTATGTAACAGTCAGATAGTTGGATCTGTCTGTTGACCTGTGATATATGTATTGCTTATGGTCAGACAGTGAGAAACCCTATCTGTTGGTCTTTATTTCTTTGCTTGTATTTTCTCTGTTGGTATATGTGATTAAATAAGATTGTTGACCCCTCAAAAGTTGCATTCCTTTTAAAAAAGCAGATCTAAGAACCTGTGTTAGCAGGTCATCCTGGATGTGTCAGGGTGCTTGCTGATACGCCTTTAACTGAGCCTAGCCCTCCATTGTCTATTATCTCCAGAGAGTCTAAAGTTAATTCCCACCCTTGATCCTATCAAAACCCTATTCTCTTGGTTCCTGGCATCAGACTTCTAGTCACCCCAGCCTATTGGCCAGTCCCATCAAGATCCTCCCTGGACCCTTCCTCCAGTCACCCCAGACTACTTGGCCACCCCTAGATCCCTCCCATAATATTTCTGTATATAAGATCTATCTTAGCCTCCATGAAAGTGCTGAGATTAAATCTGGCTCTCTTGCCAATACAACCATCATAAAGACTCAGATTCAACCTGGCCCAATTATATTAGCATGTTAAATGTTCAGATTCCTTAAGAGTCTACCTAACATTGTGGATTTTTAGTAAACCTTGTTTTTCTTTAGCTTGAAAGGAGGGTTGAGTCAAATTCATTTGGGCAGGACCTGTGTGTCACTGTTTTGGGGTCCTAGCATCACTAAACCTCAGCATTTTCATTCCCTGACCGGGAATCCTCAGATGAATTCCAGATCAAGTGTGAAAATTCAAGGGTAGTTGAAGGGAATTCCCAGAACTTGTACCCCATCAGTCAGATTTTACTTCCTGAAGAGTGCATTCCTGATATGCCAGTATAAGACTTCTGAACAAGTCACAAATCTTTAATGTTTCATTTCTTAATTCTGAATCATATTTTCCAACATTTTCACTGTCTTCCCCATGCTTACATTCTCACTGAAATCACTGAGTATCAAGGCATATCTTGACTTGGTTTGAAAGATCTTGTCAAGTTCTTTATAACATTTCTTCTCTTAATCATCCACAAGAGATATTGATACATAAGCTACAACTATCTCACATCAGTCCCATTTCTGATAATCATTTTAGGTGAATAGTGAAGGATATGATCAACAATCTGCTCTCAAGTATTTGCATTTCAACTTTGTCACAATGATTTTGAGTGATGAATAATTTTCCTTGATATCTTTTGAGTATTTTCCTTTGGACTACTATTTAATTGTCAGAAGTAACTCAACACTGACATTCCTAATGCTTTCCCAAAGGATGTTGACACTTCCATTGACTTGAATGATTGTAGCATGATTTTCTTTTATCCTGGGATAGTCTTTTACAGGAAAAAAAATTATTATTTGTATTGTTCTTGGAATATACAACCTTTTGAAAATTCGCATTCTATTTTATGATGAGTCTGGAGTCAGTAACCAGTAGGGAATGATATCTTTTATGGAACATCTCAGGTCAGGGTCAATTCTGTACCTCCATGACCCCTAGGGGAATAGAGTGCTAGAATGGAGCTTTTGCTGGCATATATGTGTTGCTGGGGCTCAAGAATCCAAGAATCATGGGAGAGCTGCTTAATGGTGGGTGGAGGTAGGAATTTGTGATGAAGTTTTACACCCAGATACTTGGAATGGCAGAATGATCTGAGACAATTTTTTATTTGGGAATAAGCCAAAGTACAGTTGAATAGCTAGTCTACCATAGGAGACAGTAACACATTTTTTTTCAATTGGGAGCTAAAGCTAAAGGTGATTATACTGTGGTTGTCTTTAAAAAGTAAATAGTACTATGTGGAGTAACTATGCTCCATAAATATTTAATAGCAAGAACAGTTACACGTAATTGGAATTAGGTTTAAGCAGGGATTCCTTCTCATGTGTATAGCCTGGGGAAAAGGCAGAGCTCCCACAGGGGAAATAATAGAAGGAACTGAAGGAAATAAGAACTGTCTTCAATCCTTCTCACACTAGAACAAAACTATCTCCAGGAGGTTTTTGTGGGAAAGGGTGGACCTAGGTTGTATTCCAGCTCCTAGGCAGTGAGCAAACAAAAATAAATAGTGTGTTTTTTAGTTTTTCCAATATAATCATTCAAAAGCCAAATTGGGAGCAAAAGGTGCCTAAGCTATGCATTGTAGCTCTCCTAGTGTTGCAAACATGCTGCCAAGATGTTATTTCTTGCTTTAGGAAGCATATCAGGAAAAAGGGGACAAGACACAGGATGTATCTGTGTCTAATGGGTTTTTCCGCTGGCAGCTGCCCAGAACAAAATGTAATGTGGCCATGGAGGAACTCTAGACATCAGCAAAAAAGTAACTATAGTCCTTTCTGGAAGGAGAATCCACTATTTCATCCTAGTCAGCAGGCTCTAAAAATCAGGGATGGTTATGAGTTCTGCAACTGAATGAGGGAATGGGTCTGCAAATGTAACTTTCTGGGTTACTTCCACCCCCGAAAATATGAGTCAGAAACTTGAGAGATCTGATGGAGAAGGTAGGAGACCATTCGCCAACCTGTCTACTCAGAAAAGAGATGAAAACTCTCAAGTATTTAGAGTAATTTCCCCTCTTAAAGACATTGGAGTTGTCTCAGTGTAGTGTCCTAATGGAAGGGAAAGCAGATTTTGAATCTGCTAATCCCTGTCTGGCCCGGAGCTCTGTTTTTGAACACCTGTACTAACCACATGGCAACCTCACATTCTAAAGTTAGAACTGTCCTCAGCATTTCTGCATTTCCACTTGCCCATAACTGAAAAACCTGAAACTGAAACCTCAGCATGTTGTTTTCCTTTCTTCCACCCTTCTGTTCCCAGCCTAGACATCCGAGAAATGCCCAACTTTCTCACTCCAAGATATTTTCCCTTTGGAAAACTTCAAAATCACTGGGAACTCTAGTTGCAAGGTCAGTGCCACAGGAAGGATAAATTGAACCATTCTGTCCTGGCCCTGGAAACTGGGCCGGAATGATTTTTCAACAGCAATCTCCTCAGCTCTCAGTCAGAAACATAGGAAACACATCTTTTGGATTCAGTGAATGATGTTTTCATTTGAGAAAGAGTATTTTGGGAAGGTTTCCTCCCCTTTAGCCATTCTCCTTTCCTTCCTTGCTTTTTTCTAATCGGTTCATATTTCTCCATCCTTACTCCTAGGTCTCATTGCCTCTCAATTTCGGTCTCTGAAAATATACTCCTTTAATAGGCTGCTCAGAACTAAAAGACTTTTTAACATGGAGACCCCTCTCCTCTCCTCAGAGAGAATGAAAAGTCAGTAAACATTTCACCACCATACAGATTACTTCCCTCAATACTTAACAGTTTCTTCCCTTTTCTGAGTCATTAGGTTGGAGCAGGGGTGAATGGTCTCCTAACTCCTCCATCAGAACTTCCACATTCCTAAACAATATATTTGTAACCATAATGTAATTTAAAAGTCACATTTTCAGATGCATTCCCTCCTTCAGTTGGAGAGCATCACAACTCTCTTTATTGTGTTTTACAGAGTTCTGGTGCAAGTCAAATGAGGAATAAGTTGGTTCACAAGGGAACAAAGCCCTGGAAATTTTTCTTTTGTATGTATGAGGGGTTCAACTAAGACATAAAAGAACAGTTTAGGGTCTACTGCTACGATAATTTTAGACTTCCATTTTAGTTCAGATTTGGTTATGACACCATTCCTAGTGTCAGAGTAAAAAACTTATTTAAATATTTTTTCTTGGCTTTTCACTAGCAAAGTGGTGAGTTTTTCTTAGCTGAAATTTTGTTTGCATATAAATGGAAATTAGTTCATGTTAGTGGTAGACATAGACAAGGGTTGAGGGGCAGGGGCAAAGTCCAGGAACTCAGTTTTCAGACTTCTTGGTCCCATAACAGTATAAACAGATGTGATGCTCTGAGTTTCTTTTTCCGCCTTTGGATACCAATGAACAGTGAGGTGTGGCAGTGAGAGGAGTCCAAGAACCTAAGGTGAAATTCCTGCTCTGTTATTACTGGCCTTAGGAGACTCATTTTCCCTCTGTGAGCCTCAGTTTCCTCATCTGCCAAATAAGGGAGTTGGATTAGATTATTCCTGGGGTTTATTTCAACATGAAATCTATTATCCTGGGAACCTCTTCAGTCTCCTTGAGTTGTTTTCCCACTGGGCTTTACAAGTGGTTCAACAGGAGAATTCTTTCCCTGGAGCAGAGCAATTCTCTTTTTACTCTCAGTGAAAAGAATTATTTTGGTATGTTGAAGAATCATCAATATTATGCATTCTTGCCACAAATATAGTTTGCAACCTTTCATATCTTCTTTTCCTATAGAATTCTTGCTTATAAAAGCCAAAAGCATCCATGCTCATTTTGGGTAATGGAAGTGGAGACGTGGGGAGGATAAAGAGGAAATCCAGCTTAATGATATTTAGAATCATATATCATTCTATAGGAGAGTCAGGTGTTCTGTACAATACATACATATACATATATATATATATATATATATATATATATATAATTAAAGTTTTTCCTTTTAATTGGAAAATATTTTTTATTTAGTATTTTAAATTTTTCTAATTACCTGTAAAACTATTTTTATCCTTTGTTTTTTTAAAAATTTGAGTTCCAAATTCTCCTTCTTCCTTACCTCCCCCTTCCCTTTTGGTGAGCAATTTGATATAGATTATACATGTGCAGTCATGCAAAATATATTTCCATATTAATCATGTTGAGAAAGAAAAAATAAACCAAAAAAAAATCCCCCCAAAACAAACCAACCTAACAATAATAACACCATGAACAACAAGAAAATTAAGTTAGAATCAGTCTTTTCTCTGAAGGTGAATAACATTTTTCATCATAAGCCCTTTGGAATTGTTTGGGATCATTGTGTTGCTGAGAATAGCTAAGTTGTTTGTGGTTGATCATCATACAGAATTGCTGTTCTCCTGGTTCTGCTCAGATCATCTTGCAGCAGCTCATGTACACCTTTCCAAGTTTTTCTGAAAGCTTCCTGCTCATTATTTCTTATAGCACAATGGTATTCCATCACAATCATATAGTACAACTTGTTCAGCCATTCCCTAGCTGATGGACATCCCTTCAGTTTCCAATTCTTTGCCATCATAAAAAGAGCTGTTGGGGAGGAACCAAGATGGCGGAGTAGAAAGATTCACATATGCTAGCTCCAAACCCACAGCCCATAAATTACCTGTTAAAAGGAACTCCCAACAAATTCTGGAGCAGTGGAAGCCACACAACAACAGAGTGGAGATTTCTGTTCCAGAGAACCCTGAAAAACCCACACCAAAGGTCCATCGCACACTGGACCCAGAGCAGAGCCCAGCCCTGCCCTGGCCATGTGGCATCAAGAGGAGCAGATCCAAGTAGGCTTCAGGGATGGAATATCCAGCGGCCGCGAAGGTCCCTCCACCCACAGGCACTACAGGTCAGTGAGAGAGCCTTCTGGACTGGCCGAGAGGGGAGTGGGGTGTCTCCATAACTCAGGCCCCTCAGGAGGCAGCAGCAGGGGGAAAGCAGCAGACAGGAGCTCCCAAAGCAGGCAGGAGCTCGGGTCCATTACTGAAAGTCTCCACATAAACCCCCTGAAGGAACCGAGCCTGGGAGACAGGCTTGCCCCCACCTGAGCACCAGAAATTAAGTTCACATTGAATAGCAGCCAGCCCACCCTGCTAAAAGCCCTGAGGCTGGGGAACAGCATTTGAATCTCAGACCCCAAGCACTAGCTGGGCAGATCTAGGCGGGGGTGGACAGGAATCTCAGAAGTCAAGTAACTGGCTGGGAAAATGCCCAGAAAAGGGAAAAAAAAATGAGACCA
>CM053769.1:531438351-531543602 GCA_028658325.1 Potorous gilbertii | reverse complement strand
GAAAGCCATGATCAAAAAAAGAGCCTAGACATCATCCTTCATGAAATTATTGAGGAAAACTGCCCTGATATTCTAGAGCCAGAGGGCAAAATAAGTATTCAAGGAATCCTCTGATCACTGCCTGAAAGAGATCCAAAAAGAGAAACCCCTAGGAAAAGAGCTGTTATAAATATTTTTTGTATATATAGGTCATTTTCCTTTATATAAAAACCTCTTTGGGATATAGACCTAGCAGCAGTATTGCTACATCAAAGGATATGCACAGTTTTATAGCCCTTTGAACGTAGTTCCAAATTGTTCTCCAGAATGATTGAATCAGTTCACAACTCTACCAATTGTGCCTTAGTGTCCAAATCTTTTTTTTAATTAACCATTTTAATGGAAATCTTTTAAAAATATATTAGGAGTATATCATTTAATTTTTGATGGTACAGGGTCATAATTAAGAACATTATTATATTATGTTAAAACATATTAATACCCTTATGGGCTATTTGTTCACTTCCCCTTACAACACCTACACACACATACATACATACATACATATGTATATACACATGCATATACATATACATTGCTGTGCTTTTCTAGTTCTGTATGAATTTTAATTTTTCTTTTTCCCCTATGTCACTCTGGCAGTTGTCAGTCTCATTGGTGTCAAAATGCCAGTGTCCATATTCTGCCACCATTTAAATTTGTTGCTTCTATTCAACAGTGAGCTGGGAAAAGTATAATATAGTATTGGCTTCAGTCCTAGGAACTACACTGCAGGAGGGATATTTGGCAGGCAGGAAGATGTCCAGAAGAAGGATGGCCACAACGTCGAGTAGACTTAGGCTATACCATGAGATTTAGTCAAAGAAACTGTGTTATTAGAGAGACTTACGGAGGACATGATCACTATATTCAATATTTATTATATGGAAGGGGATCAGACAACTCAAACATGCATAAAAAGAACCAGTGAGTGGAAGTTATAAGTAGGCAGTGTTGGCTCAAGATAAAGGGAAAGTGTCCAAAATTTAAACTGTCCGGTCTTATGAGGTAATGAGTCTGCTTTTACTGGAGGTCTTCAAAGGGAAGCTTGCAGTTGTTATAGGGGGAATTTATGCTTCAGGTAGGACTTGGAAAAATGTGCTTTGATAGCCCTTCCAATTCTAGGATCTTATTCTATATGTATCAAAGGGGGACTGCTATTGCTATCATCTGAGGATGTTTTCATTCCAAAATGAATAAACTTTGGTATGTTGACTTTGTGGCACAACTACTCAAAGCCTCTTTTCCATCTTGACACCCTAGAGGTGGAAGTTGCTAACCGTCTGATTTCACAGTGTCTGGCATGCAGCAGGCACATATATGTTCATTGATTGAATGATTAAGTGATTGGTATATTACTATGTACCAGTGAGGCATCTAGGTGACACAGTAGATAGAACACTGAACTTGGAATCAGGAAGACTCATCTTCATTAATTCAAATCCAGCTTCAGATACTTAGCAGCTATGTGACCCTGGGCAAGTCACTTAACCCTGTTTGCCTCAGTTTCCTCATCTATAAAATGAACTGGAAAAGAAAATGACAAACCACTCCAGTATCTTTGCCAAGTGAACCCCAAATGGGGTCACAGAGAGCTGGAAATGACCATTAAAAATGACTTAACAAAAAACTTTACTATAGAGGAGTGCATATCCTAATAATGATACCTATCTTTATGTAGTACTTTAAGATTTGCAAAATGCTTAATATGCTATTGCAGTTGTTCCTTACCACAACCTCATGAAATAGGTGCTGTTATTAACCCCATTTTTCAGATGAAGAAACTGAGGCTAAGAGAAATTAAGTAACCTGCCTGGGATCACACAGTCAATGACTGTCTGAGGCAGGATTTGAACTCTGGTCTTGCTGATTTCAAGTCCAGTGCTTTATAAAGTACTTTAGAGGCAGCTAGGGGGTGCAATGAATAGAGCACCAGTGCAGGAGTCAGGAGGACCTGAGTTCAAATCTCACCTCAGACATTTGGCACTCACAACTGTATGACCTTAGACAAGTCACTTAACCCCAGTTGCCTCATCCTGGGTCATCTCCTGTCATCCTGATGAATATCTGGTCACTGGATCCAGATGGCTCTGGAGGAAAAGTGAGGCTGGTGACCTGCACAGCCCTCCCACTCAAAACAAAGTGCAAGTCATGTCATCATTTCTCTGAAGGCATGGTCTTCTTCAGCAACGAAGGACAAGCACACAAATGTACTTTACCAAAAAATAAGTTGTATATTTTTTAAAAAGAGAAAAAGTGTGGCATGAAATATTACCTAAACCTCAAGGAGAAATAAATGACAAGGTTAGGATTGCATAGGGACTAAATAAATTCAGTTCATAGTTTTCCTTTATTAAAACCAGAAGTGATGACTTTTTCCTCTTCCTGTAGGGGAAGCTATGCTAGGTTTCTTTAGTCACTATCTTGTTTGAGGTGCAGATATGAGCAAGCGCCATTCAACATTGATCATTCATACTAAGGCTTCTCTCTGGAAGTTTGTTTTCAGTCTGTTAACAGATTATTTACAGACGCTGTAGTTCCTGCCCAGGTCTTGATCCCAAAATGGCCCAAACAGTAAGCACCCAACACCTGTTCTTGACTATGATGGTCCAGAGGGTTGTCCATGACAATTTGTACATGAAAGCAGATGAGTTAGTTTTGGACAAGAGTAATTGTGATGATTAGCATTTTCAAACAGTATCAAGTCATTTCCAGCCTACTTTTGTCCCTTGTAGTTTTTGAACCAACAAAATGCTAGTGGGTCCTAAGATAAAGAGATGGAAGGGACTTGAGGAATGATCTAATCCAATGCCTTCATTTTTACAGAAAGGGAAGCTGAGGCCCAGAGTGGGTAACTGATTTGCCCAAGAATAAGTAGAAGATGAAGGATCTGAACTGACCTTTCGTATGATGTTAGATGTGACACAAACTACATTGATCTTGCTGTTAAGATCTTTCAATTATCAAATGTTGGAATTATTTTGAGGCATATAGAGAGGAAGGAGATTAGCTCCAGAGACCAGCTCTAGTCAAAGGACCAGAGTTCAAATCCTGCTTCTGATGCTTACTACCCAGTGACTTTGGACAAGTTGCAACCTCTCTGGGCCTCAGTTTCCTCATCTGTAAAATGAGGAGGTCGGATAAGATGACCCTCTGAGGTCCCTTCCAGCTCTAGACCAATGGTCCTCCCACGTTTCATTTAGTCATGCACAATTGAAGCAAGAGACACAGGTTAGCATGTTGGAGTAATAGCTTACCTTGGAGTCAGAAAGACCTGAGTTTTAGTCCTACCTCTGACAGATTTTGACAAGGGTACCCATAGAGAAACTTAACCTCTCAGTGCCTCAAGGAAACTCTCTGAGCTTATAATTGCAGAGCACATGCAAATCTCCATTGGTATCCAAAAGTTTCCTCATCAGGAGTTCCCCTAGGTCCAAATGAAAAGAAAACAAACCACCATTTCACTGACCTGTAGCAACAACCTCATGTAGTGGAAAGAGCACCAGATGAGGAGTTGGAGGCCAGGTATTCTGTTTCCAGCTCTGAGGCTGGTTAGCCTGGTGGTTTTGCTGAGTCATTTTTCAGTCATTCAGTCATGACTCTTTGTGACCCCATTTGTGATATTCTTGGCAAAGATACTGGAGTGGTTTGCTATTTCCTTCTTCAGCTCATTTTACAGATGAGAGAGCTGAGGCAAACAGGGTTAAGTGATGTGTCTAGGGTCACACAACTGTTAAGTGTGTCTAGAGGATGGATTTGAACTCAGTAAGATGAGTCTTCCTGATTACAAAGCCAGTGCTCTATCCACTAGACCATCTAGCTGCCCTGAACCCTTAGGCAAATCCCTTTTCTCTTGTGGAGCAATGTTAAATTTCTCTAGAATTTTCTATGCTATAAGATGTGATATGAATTATATATAATGCTGTATGTTATAGATGTTCAATTTCTCTCATTCTCCTCTACAAAGTAAAGGGATCAAACACAAATTATCATTTAATGTCCTTTTAACTCAAAAGTGTGTGATTTGGTCATTGGTTTGACAGGAAGAATTCACCTGCCAGTTAATCATTCATCATATAATGCAGTTGCTAGTTAAGCATTGTTTCTGTACCACTTGGTAACTTAGTAGTTGAACAGCCAAGTTGTAATGCTAATGAGATTAAACATCTTTCCCACCCATCCATGGGCCTGTTCATTAAGGGAAGTTTGATTAGGGGAGATTTGTAGGAAGGCCCATACCTTTTGTTAATGAGGCACTGGTTCTCTAGGGCTGTGATGCCCTCTGGCTCTGAAAAGTGTATAAATTCTCTGACGTGGGGTTTTATTTGGGGGCTTGTTCATTGGAAATGTTTATTTGGCCAGACAAGATTCTGGGAAGCCATTAAGGAGCCCTCCCCCACCCAGCTTTGAAAACCCAGCTGTTAGTGCTTCTTTCTCTGGTAACTATGTATGTATATGGTCAGACAGTTGTCTGTCTGTTGATCGGTGATGTATGTATTGCTTACTATCAGGCAGTTGGAAGCCCTGTCTGTTGATTGATCTTTGTTTCTCTGTATTTTCTCTGAAGTTCAGGAGGCTGACTTTTTCCCCTGAGCTAAGTGAATGATATATATGCTTGATTAAAGTGGGTTGTTGGCCCCTTGAAAGTTGCTTTCCTTTTAGAAAAGTGGAGCTAAGAACCTGTGTTAGCAGGCCATCCTGGATGTATCAGGGTACTTGCTTTTACACAAGTCCTGTGGGTAGCCAGAATAAACCTGAGAGGGTCTTCTGAACCCCTTCCATTTCCATTTATTTTTCAGGTCTTAACCCTGGAATTATTTTATATCTCAAGCAGTGACTCTTCTAAGTAGGGGGGTCCAACTTTCCCTTTTATCTTTAATTCAGTTCATATAAATGTGGGAGGTGGAGGGGTTAATTATTGGTCAGACTGCTGGTCTTTTAACAGAAACATGCTCTTATTTAGCCTGGGAATGATTCCAGTTAATGTGCCCTGGAGTAGCAAGAATGGAATTAAGTGGCAAGTACAGGTGACTTGCATTGTGTATGAAGTCACGAAAAACACTTGTGACATTCTATAAGAACTTGCTGACCAGTTAAGTCAAATGAAGCATGACAAATTTGATCCTGTGGGCATTTAGTTTCAAAGAAAAAATTTAGATTTGCAGTACAAAACTCCCAGCAACCTAATGATCATTGACCCATCTCACAAAAATCTCACATCCAAGTGAGACTTCTTACTTAAGATTCTAACAAATGACCAAAGCATTAAACTTCTAAAATACAGAATGAAGAAAAAATCCTCATACAGGTACATACTTACATTAATATGAAGAACATGTGTCGGAAAATAGACGCTGCAGAGGGTGATGGAAATAGCCTTGAACACACAGTAAGAAGAATTGGGCTTGATTCCCGGTTAGTAAATAAATCAAAGGCAAGTTATTTCACCTTTCTCATCTCAGTTTCCTCCTCTATAAAATGAGGTTAGGCTAGATGAGAGCTCAGGTTCCTTCCAGTTCTAACATTTTCTCATTTTATAAAGTTAGCCGTTTCTTTTAACTAAAAGCATGGATTGAATCCATCATATTTTTTTTACTTCTTGTTGTCTCAACTTTGACATCAGAAGGAGAAATCTATATTAACCATAGGAGAGGGCCTTCCCTAGAGAATTGTGGGGCTAGACAGGGTCTTAGAGAGTTTGTCAAGGCCATTTCTCTCACTTGTCCAATAGTATGGGAACTTGTTGAAGGCAGGAACAATTTCTGCTTTTGTCTTTGAGTTCTCAGGGTCTATCGAGCATGGGGAGGGCTTAGCTTGACTGCCTGTTGGATTACATTTTACAAATGAGAAATATGAGGTCAATGAAGGTGAAGTTATTTGCATAAAGTCAAATGAGTCTACAGCAGCAGCTTCAGCTTTCCAGTCTAAGTCTTTTCCCACTCCTCCATATCTTGTCTATTGATAACCTACATGAGCAAGGAAGCCAGATTAAGAATTCAAAGACTGTGACCCAGACACAGTAACTACAATTCCGACTTCTACAGTGAGCTACAGGAAGATGGGCAAAATGATTGACTTTTTTCCCCCCACGATTCACTTGATGAGCACTTAGAACAGTGCCATCTCTTTTTCTGAAGCCTTTCCTATGTCTTATAACCATGGTGAATTTAATTAATGTTGACTTTGGGGAGATGGACTCTTTCCTGAAATACCTTATTTCAAGAATGAAAGACACTGAACACTTAATGCCAAATAAATAAATGCTTCAACGAGAAAAATGATAAACTTTTTAATTGGCAACTGCTGCTCAATTCTAATTTCAGAGCAAATTCGGGGTTGGTTTTTTTTCCCAAGGCCTCACATGAATATACTTGAGGTTTGTTTAATTAATAATGACAATCCTTTACATCTTTATAGCTATTTATGGTCTAAAATTGCTTTCATATCCATTGTCTTATCTGTTTCTCACAACAATCCTATAAAGTAGGCATATAGAAGATATCATTTATATATATATTTTTGCAGATAAGGATCCTAAGAATTAGATAGCAGAAGGGAATTTCCTAAAGTTAATATTTACTTAGTGACGAGAGTCCAGACTTAAATCTAGAGTTTATCATTCACTCAGCTACCAAAATAATCTTCCTAATTCATACATGAGTTTGACAGTGTCATTTCCTTGTAAAAAAAAAAAACAAAACTATTAAGTAGCTCCTTATCCCCCAAAAGATGAAGTGCTTGGGATTTAAGGCCCTGAATTTAAGGGATTTGACCCTGACTTATGTTTCTAAGTTTACTTCATAATACTGTCTTTCATAAAGAATATATTCCAATCAAACTGGATGGTTCACTGTTCCCTGAACTCAACATGCCAATGCCTGCTTCCATGCATTTGGACAAGCTCTCTCCTATGCTGGAATGTACTCCTTTCTCATCTCTGTTTTGAATAATCCTTTTCAGAGTTCAGCTATAGGACCTCCTCCTCTGTACAGCCTCTCCTGGTCTCTTCAGCTACTAGTGCCCCATTTCCTTAAGCCATCTGGTACTTTTTTTGTACAAATTCACACTCACATCTTCCCTTACAGAATATATGCTCCTGGAGGGCCAAGGTCTCCTGGCTTATCTCCAGTCATCCTGATGAATATCTGGTCACTGGATTCAGATGGTTCTGGAGGAGAAGTGAGGCTGGTGACCTGCACAGTCTTCCCTCACTCAAAACAAAGTCAAGTGCAAGTTGTGTCATCATTTCTCCAATGGCAAGGTCTTCTTGAGCAACAAAGGACAAACACAACAACAACAACATATTCCCCTGTAGAGTAGGAATTATTTCATTCTGATTTTTGTCCCCCTATTTATGTAACCAAGTGCTTTGCATATGGCAGGCACCAAAGTGATTATTAATTGATTGGTTGATAATGCATCTCACAAGTCCCCCACACTTTCTCATCCTGTATGATTTTTGCTCATGTTTTCTCATAGATCTTCTATAGAGGTCCTTCCAAAGCACTAAAGGCCTTGCTTGCTCTCATTCTTTTCATTGCCCACACAGGCGAGGCCCAGACCTGTTGTCACTCATTTCATATCCCTGACCACCTTCTTCAGTAATGGATGTCCCTTCCCTCTGACAAGTTAGACCACGAAGTGGGGTAAGCATGTTTCTTCCTCCTCATTTCTCTGTTCTAATTTCTGGAATTTTGCATTGCTTCCTAACCCTTCAGTGACCTTTCTTCCTTTGAGATCTATACATATGTATAAATCATTCTATCAAGATCCTGGTGACTATTTTCTGCTGACCTAAGTTTTTTTTCCCCATTTTTTTCCTCAATGAGTTCAATATTCACTTCATTGTTTTCCTCTCCCTATTCCACCCCATCCCAGCTACTACTCTCATACCTCCCTTACTTAAATCCAATTCACTTGCAAATCATGGCATCATCTTCCTGAGTTCTGATCCTCTTTGAGAACGAAGTTAGTCTGAGCCACCTAGGGAGGACCAAATAGGCCAGTTCCAGTTGGGCAACTCAGTTCCTCTTCTCCTCTCTTCTCTCCTTTCCTGTCTTCTCCTCTCCTCTCCTCTCCCACTCACTTCTTGAACCCTTGCAATCTACCTTCTATATACACCACATGATCAAAATTCCTCTCTCCAAGGTCCCCAGTAGTTGATCTTCTCAGTCCTAACTCAGTGAAGACTGCACTGAAGTATTTGATGTTGTAGAACATCTCCTTCTTCTGAATACTTTTTCTTTTCTGGTACTACCCTTTTAGGATTGGCTTTCCATATGATTAACCAATCCTTTTTATTTGTATTTGAATCATCATCCAATTCCCACCCTCTAAGCATGGCTATACGCTGGGACTCTTATCCTAAACCAAATGCCATTCTTTTTCTGTGATAGATAATGCTTATTAATTGATTGACTGATTCTTGATGCATGACTGATCCATCTATCTCCTTTTCTCATCAAATATATCTTTCAGATATTTATTTGTTTTTCAATATTTTATATATATATATATATGTTTTTATTTAGCACTTTGTTTTCCAATATTATATATGTACATATAAATAATTTCATTTGAGATGATACTTTTTGTTATTTGCATATTTTATCTAATACATTTTATTCTGCATATGGGCTATATACAGAATGCTAAATAAATGTTTAGTTAATAAATGACTAAAATCAACTTTGGAAAGCTAACAGTCTCGATTCCTCCTCTTTTTATTTGGTTTTGTGAGTTAATATGTTTGTC
This sequence comes from Potorous gilbertii, assembly GCA_028658325.1. NCBI lineage: Eukaryota > Metazoa > Chordata > Mammalia > Diprotodontia > Potoroidae > Potorous > Potorous gilbertii. The sequence goes on along the minus strand of CM053769.1, from coordinate 531,534,812 downwards.
TTGGAACTTTCCCATTCAGATCTTGTTCCGGGTCTTGGTCTTATTTGTGTTTTCTTAGGAGAGCAAGGTTCCATGGGAAAATCTGTGTCTTTTTGTGGATAATAACAAAAAACAAGGGAGCTGGTCTGGTTAATGGGGTAGCTGCTACTGATGAGAATAGGCTGCAGGTTAGGTTAAGTAGGGTCTTGTCTGAAAGTGGAGTTCTCTGGTGTCTTTCTCCACACACTAAATATGGTAGCTGGGAAAGAAAATAATTTCTTCACGTGAGAAACATACATTCTAGTATTCATTGTGTTGGGATATGGTTAATCTGACATGTGCTAGTTACAATGCTAGATGCCCATAGAACACTACTGAGTGTGGTACTTAAAAATACTGAGACCATAACTCTCATATGGCCTAAGCCCCCTTGTATGTGACCTCCTTTTCACTACTTCTACTTTACGTATTATATCATACTAGACTCCCTAGGGCATACTCAAAAGGGTCATATGGCTATTTTGATTAATCGTGATTACCAACGTGGGTCCAAAGTCATACATAACTGTGGTAACTTTAATGATCTCCTTACCAGAAATACTGATGAATCACAAGCATTGGACCATTAAGTCATCTCATTCAAAATTGCTTCAAGTCAAGTCCTACGTGTGAATGACTGGTACATTTCTGGATTACAAAGCCTTTCTTTATCTTCTTTCTTTTCCCTTTCAGCTTTCTTTTTTCTTCTGCTGTGTCCATTTTCACAGCTATCTTACCTAGAATTCCCATCCTTCTGTTCTCTGCCTTTCATGTTCTACCTAGCTCCTTTATTCCTTCATTTTCCAATTTCCTGAATGCCTTAATGCTTCCCAGTATTTCTCAGTTGCCCCCTTCTTTATTTCTTCCTTTTGCTTTATCAGAGAAAACCTGGATATTTTGATTAAATCAATTGATCAAAACTTAAATATAAGTAAGTCCTTAAAGACTTAGGGATTTGGGGTCATTGAATAAAGATACATGGTGCCATGTAGGATGATATATCTTTAGATTGCCTGGAGAAAACCAAATCATACCTCTTAGGCTACATATGAAAACAATAACTCAGTCAGTTAAGTGGGAGAGGACTCCGAAGTTCATATCCAAGAATCCCAGATCCCTGAGGGAATTGAACTTGGGGAGAAAGAAGAGAGTGCTTTCCTTTCTTTGCTTTTCTCCTCCCCATTGACACATACTGACCATGTTATTATAAAGACTGGAGTAGTTGGGTATAGATAGAGACATGCCAATGGCAAACAGAAGTTTTCCTAAGAAAAGATGATCAAGTATCCTGAGATAGACTGGACTTAGTTATGACTTGTGAATTTCAAAGAGTCAGAAGACCTGGAAGTACATCAGCATCTACAAGGGTCTGAAGCTACACTAGAGCATCAGTGGCTGATGGCATTATCTGCATCAGTAGCTATGAATATACCATATATATATTAAGGAAAGACAACTTGAGAACTCTATAAGGACACTGACCCTTAGCACTCAGCAGAGAGCTATACCTAAAGGGAACTTCATGAAGACTCCAAGAGTAAAAACAGTTTCTAGTCATCCAGAAATATGAGATAGTCCTTTTCCTCATGCGTGGCTTATACATGTGTCTCTCTACCATTTTATTATAAATTTAAGCCCTCTCTCCCAAAGGACCTCAATTTACAAAATTTGGGGAGATTTGTTTCTGTAACAATTGTTCTTGGTATATCTGCATTAGTAAATCCCTTTTCTGAAAGCTAATCAAGTCTAGTTTGATAATCAATGAGAAGCAATCATGTGAGTGCTAGTATAACAGCAAGGACCCCAGTATCCCCAGGAGGGTCTGCTGTATAGGTTCTTAGATCAGCTTTTCTAACAGGAAAGCAACTTTTGGGGGGAGGGGTCACCAAGAGAGAAAATACAAACAGAGAAATAAAGACCAACAGACAGGGCTTCCAACTGTCTGACCATTCATACATCACAGATCAACAGATAGATCCACCTGTCTGACTGTTACATACATACATCGTTACTAGAGACAGAAGCACCAACATCTGGGTTTTCAAAGCTGGGGGACTCCTAAGTGGTTACCCAGAATTTCATCTGGCCAAACAAACGCTTCCAATGAGTAAGCCCCAAATTACTTCTCTTCAGAGTATTTATACACTTTTCAGAGCTAGAGGGCACAACCTTTGACACCGTGCCTCAATAGAAATTAACAAAAAGTATTGAGGCCTATTAATGGGTGGGGAAGATCTTTAACTCTTCCTCCCATTCACCGTTAACCTTACATTAACATTACAGCTAGTGAGCAACAGTATTAAAATTCCATTTTCCTCAGGATTACTCCTAGAACCCTAAATAATAAAATTCAACTTGATAGTTGGGAAAGTGGCCCCAAAGGGATTGCTACATTTTTTTCTTATACAAGCTTTCAAATTGAAAAAATCTCCATGTGCCTTTTAAACCATATATATCTCTAGATATCTAAAAGGAGAACTATACTTTTTTGGAACAGATATTAAGTTTCATTAGTGTCAGGAACTCTTGGAAAAGAAACTCCTCCCACTAATGCAGAGTAACACCTTCTTCAAGTTTTAGATTGCTTCTCAAAGTACTGAGATGTTAAGTCATTTGCTCAAAGTCACCCAGTCAGCAAGTGTCAGAAATGAAATTTGGCTCTCTTCCTTGTAATTGCTGTCAACTGTCTACATAGTCAGCATTTAATACATGTTGGGTGCCTGATGTGGTAATAGGTGCACTGGAATAAGGACAGACCTGAGTTGTAGGTTTCTATCACTGCCTTTACCACTTAGTAGCCATGTGACCCTGGGCAAGTCATTTTACCTCTCTGTTTCTTTGTTTAGGGAATGGAAATAGTGACATTTGCAACCATCTACCTTACAGGGATGTTATGAAATTTTTTGAAGGGTTGAATTGTCGATTTTAAAAGGAGCAAACCACACCCTTCCACTGAGAGCAGTTGCCAAAATTCATTCATTTCAAGAAATGCTTTAGGAGGCACTTAGTGAAAACATCCTTGACAAACTGATGTCTTTAGGCAAGTAGCTCTGGGCCAGAATATTACAGAAATTATAAATGGCTCCCCAAGAGGATGGGATGCAGGAAGTGGGAACAACTCTAAACTTACAAAGCAGTCTGAATACCTGGTGAATGGGGAACATATAGAGACACTTTATTTCTAGAGGGGAAAATCAATATTCAACAAATGTTTATTAAATGCCAAATACTGTACTAGGTTCTGAAGATATAGATGTAGCATATCACAGAAAGGAGCCCTCCGAGGCTGAATATATAAAATTCTTTTTAATAAAAAGGAACTGGAATCTGTTTGAGGATCATGGCATTAAAGGAATTCTTAGTAATTTTTTTCTGACATGAACCTCTTCCATTCTCAGTCTAGTGAATCCTATGTACTGCAATCATAGTGACTGAATATCTACTAGGGAAATCATAAGGGCAGGCAACACCTTTCTGTTTCCCTATCTGTTAAATGACAGAGTTGGGCTAAATAATCTTTAGAATTTTTTTCAGTTCTAAAATATTCTAAAAATTTCAGTTCTAAAATCTTGTTTCCAGTTGCCTCAATGTTAGAATGCCAGTAGGAAAGAAGACTCCAAAGCTGATGGTTGATTTGCTAATGCCAAAGGCACCTTTGAGTCTCTTTCACCTTTCCCTTGGATGTAAAGCCTCTAGTATTGGGCAACTGTAATTAAAATATTCTAGCATTCAAGTATTTCTCTGTGATTACATATATAAACTTTTAAAGACAAGAGCATACCAGTGTTGGATACTTTCCTCATAAATGGAACATATGTATTATAGGATTGACAGAGATAGTAGGAGGTCAATACCTCCATCCCCTAGCATATAGTTAGGGTTATAATAAAAAAAAATCTCATATTTATGAGTGCCTATCTAGAGAACAGAAAGGAAACCCTTCAACATTTTAAGTACGATCTCAAAGGAAACAATTTGTTGCTTCTATCATATATTTCGTCCTGAGTCTCCTAGCTTTCCCAAAAGCATCCATTTCTTTAAATCACTGAAAGAAGGGAGCTGAGGGCTGAATAATCTTCCATTGTCTTTCTTCTCACCTTTGTTCTTTCCTGTGGCAGAATGTAACTCTACTTAATTTAAGTCATCCTTATCTCTGTACCATTCTTCCAAGCAAACTCCTTTTTTTTTTCAGTCTTCCGTTCTTCCCACCCTAAATAGAGGTAACTCTTGGCTTTTTAAGAGATGATCTCAAAGACAATAAATTTCTACTTCTCTTTTATTTCCTGCCATGTGATGATTTCACTGATTATACACATCTTACTTAAATGAAGAAGGAGGGAAAACAAAGAAGGTGAGATTCAAATCAAGTAACTTATTTCTTCTTGTTTTAATTTTTAGAAACTCTAACTGGGAAAGATAGAGGTGGGAGAAAGAAGACAATATCTACCAAGTTGACATTTTGATACTTCTTAGTGACTTCAGGTTATCTCTGCTTCCCCTGTCATGAACATCAAATTTCTTTTCTGTCTTTTCTTTTCTCTCCTCCATTCATCCTCCTCAAACCCTTTAGACCTAAGTAAAGAGGTCAACTCCTAATGTCTGAACAAGTTAACAAACTTCCCTTTAAGTCTCCAGGTATCATGGCAATAAAATGGTTACTAAGATCAGAGTACCAGGCAAGGGTGGGACACTCTGAGAACCCCATCATGCCTTTGACTCAGCTGGGACAGTTTGTGATTTAGGCGCCACTCTTGATTCATGGAAAAACAATCTAAAAGTGTCCTTGGCCCGTCCTGTTTGGGATGTGCCCTCAATGAGTGACTTTGTGTTTCCAAAGGGACTTGGAAAATCTGGCACAATTTCCCTCCATTTTTTAGGAGGAACCATTTTACAAATAACTGATTCCTGGGTATGTGTCTGTATGAATAGCCTTATGATTCAATCAGTTCTTTTCTGAAGACCATCCATGTGTGGATCAGATGGATTAGGATTTAATATAATAGGCCTGTTCATTCAATCAACTTTTTAGGCAAATACTTCAATAAAGTAGTAACTAATAACACTTTGTATTTTTATCATCACAGTTTTAAAAGTATTCTAAGGGACCCATTTTATTCATCCAAAAATTGTTTCTTGTGTATGTGTAGCTACATGGACAGATACAATGTAACAAACAGTCATTGGTCTCTTCCCTCTGAGAACAGACCATCCAATTGTGGAGTCCAGATATAAACAAGATGAAGTAGTTAAGTAACAATTAAAAGCAGTTTGTGCCTTTCCTGGTCTCCCTTATTGTTAGAATTCCCATCCTCCAAGTTATTTTGTATTTCCTTTGTATCAACTTGTCTGTGTACATGTAAACTCTTTGAGGGTAAGAGCTATTTTAATTTTTATCTTTGTATCCTCAGTGTCTTGAACAGTGCCCAGAACATAGTAGGTATTTTTAAAATGCTTGTTAAGTTGAATTCTATAACAAGCATCCAAATGGGCTGTACAGGCTATAAATACTATTGAAGTTCAAAGAATGGATGAGATCCACAGGTATTAGAGGAGTCATGTAAATCTACAAATGAGGTGGTGACCTTGACCACGAAAGACTGGTAAGTTTTAAAGTCAAGGGGATGTAAGCACCCCAACATACACATGGTGAGGGGCTGCTATCATAGGTTCTTAGATCTGCATTCATAACAGGAAGGGCAACTTTTGGGGAGTTAACAATCACTTTAATCAAGTACATATATCATTCCTTTAAACAAGCACATATATGATTCACTTAGTTCAGGGGAATCAGCACCCTGAACTTCAAAGAAAATACAGAGAAATCAAAGATCAACAGATATGGTCTCCTCTGCCTGAATTCAACAGACAGTTGGATCCCAACTGTTTGACCGTAATTACCAGAGAAGGAAGCACGGACATTTGGGTTTTCAAAGCTGGAGGGGCTCCTTAAAGCAGCTTCCCACAGTTTTCATCTGGCCAAACAAACACTTCCAGTCAGTAAACCCCAAAGTAAAACCTCAACTCAGAGTATTTAAACCCTTTTTAGAGCCAGAGGGCATCACAACCCTTGAGAACTAGTGCCTCATTAACAAAAGGCATGGACCTTTCCTACAAATCTTCCCAGGTCTGACAATGGGTAGAAGAGATCCTCCTCAATCATATTCAAATAGAGGCGTTATACTTCTTGATTATATTAAAACAAAAATAGTAAAAGATCCTATTTTGCTTGACCTTATAGGAGAATATTATGACTAGAGGCTTATTGTAATAATGGCTTTTACTTTTCAATATAAAAAAATGTTTTCCTTTGTAATATATTATTGCCCCCATTTTTTTTCAGAGAGAACTGAAATTTAAGAAGTTAAGGGTTTTACCCAAAATCATATTAAATAATAGAGCAGAGACTCAAAGCCCAGTCTCCTGCCTTAACTCCTCAAATCTTTCCATGTTTTCATGCTTTCTGGAAGATGTAGAGTGTTTGTGTTTGTAAGGAGCACAAGTTAAGTTTGGATGACATGTTGGAGTCAGATTTATCAGAAGCCTTCCTCCGGAGGCTGATTAGTTTGAACTTGACCCTAGCAATGAGAAACCACCGGGATTTTTGGACTTGTGTGGTGCTGGGCAAGGCTACAAAGAAATTTAGACAATGAAGGATCATTGAAGGTCTAAAAACTGTAAGGGACTTCAATGACTATCTACTCTAATTCTTCCATTTTATACATAAGAAAATTGAGGCTCAAGGAAGTTAAGTGATTTGCCCTAGATCATGAAATATAGGACTTAAACTCAGATCCAGGGCCAGTGTTCTTTCCACTGTGATGATATGTTGCTATAATAGTTATTCATTTTAAACCTAGGGGTAATATAAGACATGCAAAGAGCCATGCAATTTCCCCTTCTATTGCTTTAGAGAGTTTATTTTATTTTATTTTTATTTGTTTTTTATATTTTCCAATTACATGTAAAGACAAATTTTAATGTTCATTTTTTAAAAATTTTGAGTTTCAAATTTTCTCCCTCTCTTACTTTCCCCCTCCCTAAGACAGTAAGCATTTTAATATAGTCTATATATATGCAATCATGTAAAATATTTCCATATTAGTCATGTTGTGAAAGAAGAAAAAGAACAAAAGGGATAAATACATAAAAATAAGTGAAAATAGTATACTTTGATTTGCATTCAGACTCTTACCAGTTTTTTTCCCCTCTCTCTCTGGTTATGAATAGCATTTTTCATCATGTATCCTTTGGAATTGTCTTTGATTATTATATTGCTGAGAAGAGCTAAGTCTCTCATAGTCGATCATCATACACTGTTGTCATCACTGTGTACAATGTTCTGGTTCTGCTCATTTTACTTTGCATCAGTTTATGTAAATCTAGATTTTTCTGAAAACCACCTACTTGTCATTTCTTATAGCACAATAGTATTCTGTTACATTCATATACCCCAACTTGTTCTGTCATTCCTCAACTGATGGGCGTTTATTTTAGATGAAAAGTTATAAATTCAATCACAGTTGCCTTAAATCCCTAGATAGGAAAATTTAGAAAGAGATTGGACTCTTTGCCCAAATTTACATCTATTTTTAGTTAATCTGTGGTCTTAGTGACTGAGACAGAAATTTAGATTACTGAAAATGTTTGGTAACAAAATAGCAGATTACATCATAGTGTCTACAGATAGACACCAGGAGGGGAAATTGGTGCAAAGCAGACGTTTTCCCAGAATTTACCTCAGTATTTAAATGTGAGTTCACTAGCAGAAACAGTCCAGGTCTTCTGCTCCAAGATGCCTTTAATGCTAATGGTCTTCAATATCTCCCTTATCTGCCAAAATTCAACGTTACCTTCTCTTTCTCCTTTCACTGGTTACTCAAGGACTGCTGGTTCTTTGCTTAGCTCTTTGTAAACCTCAGACCCTTAGCAGATGCCAGGAGATCTATATGATTCTGGAATGGTTCTTTCCTTTTATACAAATTCCTTAAGATCTGACCAAATCTCTCTGTAGCTTTGATCGATTCAAAATGGCATATGGACCCTGTTCCATACAGTTCTGATTGATTTGATCGAAGTGTTATTACCTACATGGAGTAGAGCAAAAGAAAGTCATGTACAATCAGTAAATCAAAAGTAATTTCTTAACAGTAATCTGTGACAAGCACTGTGCTAAGTTCTGAGGATACAGATTTTCTAGAAACAACATATAAATAACTAGGTACATGCAAGAGGGAAAGAATGGTAATCTCAGACGAGAAGGCATTAGCATCAAGGGTATGGGAAAGGTCTCTTGCTAAAGGGAGGATTTGAGTGGAATCTTGAAGGAAGCAATGATTACCAAGAGGTGGAGTTGGAGAGGAAGAGCATTCTATGTATGGAGGATAGTAGGTAAATGCATAAAGGATGGAGTGATGTGTTCAAGGAGTAGCAAGTGGGCTTGGGTAGCTGGAAAGGGGAGTCATGGAAGGGAATGAAGGAGAAGACCAGAAAAGTATACACTGAAAAATATAGGTCACATTGTGAAGAGCTTTAAGTGCAAAACAGAGGCCTTTATATTTGATCCCAGAAATAATAGGTTATCACTTGAGAAAGCAGTGTCACAAATACCAAGGTTGAAAGGATAGTCAATAATGTGAAATGCTGCAAGGAAGATGAAGACTGAGTGATAGCATATTTAATAATCAGGAGATCATTGGTATACTGTGGTTCAGCCATTCTAGAAGGCAATTTGGAATTATGACCTTCCCTCCTGAAAAAATGAGTGCAATGTCCATACTATTTTACACTTTTACTACTGCTAGACAGGTCAAAAATGAAAACACATTTCCAAAATATGTTAATATATTCATAGTGGCATTTTTTGTGGTAACAGAGAAGAAATAAAGTGTGTATCCCTTCAATGAGAAATGGCTAGATCAATTGCAATATTTAAATGAAATATAATATTATGCACTGTAAGAAATAATGAACATGGAGAATTCAGAGAAGCCTGGATAGACTTATATAAACTTCAGGAAAACAATATAGGCAATGAGGGCAAAAATTTAAAAGGAAGCAACAAAATGAAATCAAACACTGAGCAATAACTAAGAAACTTATCCCTGAATTATGATTTGAGAAAATTCACCTTCTTCATAGGTACAATACTAATGGTGTGGAATATTCCACATACTGTCATTCTTGGTTAATGTCTTGGTTGGTTTTGTTGAACTGATTTTGTTTTCTTTCTTTTTTATTTTTTGCTATAAGGATAGGAAAAAGAAGTAGAATATATTCAGAAATGAAATTAACAAAAGCAAAATATATCAATATAACTTTAAGAGAAAGAGAGAGATCATCAGTGATCTTTGAAAGAATATCAAAAGAGTAATTGATTGGATATCTGATTGCAAGAAGGTTGTTGAGGAACAAACGGGTGGTAAGAAAGTGGAGGGAGGGAATTTAGATTGTTTGAAGCAAAGACAGAGAGAGAGACCTGAGCATATTTGCTGGTAGGGAACGAGGAAAGAGTTGATATGCATGCAGGGTGACATTAAAGCAAACTCCTAAAGTGGATAGGAGTTGATACTATCAAGAGCATGAGCAAACACATTGGACTTAGAAAAGAAAGAGGGGTCATGTCATCCACAGATACCGAAAAGCCACATAGGAGGGGAAGCTAGGAGATGCAGTGGATAAAGCACCTGCTCTGAAATCAGGAAGACCTGAATTCAAATGTGGCCTCAGACACTTAACCCCAATTGCTTCAAAGAAAACCAACATAGGAAAGGCTCAGGGCAGATAAAGGTTTAGGGATAAAGAGGGAAGAAAAAGGAACTCACATTAGATGAACTCAATCTCATTAAAGTAGGAAGTAAGTTAATCTATTAAAAGAGAGTAAATGTAGATGTAGTTAAGTGTGATGTAGCCATTTTGGGGGCTGTGATAAAAGTATTAATTAGAGATAAATAAAGTGCTCTGCAGTCAGGAGGACCCACTAGCTATTAGATAAATTGAATTGTAGTGGACCCCATTCTTTACCATTTTGTGAATTTTCTCCAGCAATATTCACTGACTGTAGAATAGGAGAGAAGGTAGACCATAGGATCATCAATTTAGAGTTAATAAGAGGTCTTACAGATCATCCAGTTCAATTCCCTTATTTTTCAGGTGAGGAAACCAAGGCTAAGAGAGCAGCAACATTGTATAGTGAAAAGGACTATGATATGACAAAAGACAAAAGACAAGTTCAAATCCCACCGCTGACACTTACTACTTAGCCTTGGGTAAATCCCTTAATCTCTCTAGGACTAACTTTTCCTCATCTATATATTGAGGAGGTTGAACTGAATGATAGCATCTGAAGCCCCTTTTAGCTCTGCCATAAAGTTAAATGACTTGTCTAAAATCACCCCATCAGTAAGTGGAAGGACCATGATTCTTACACAGGTTGTCTGGCTCCAAATCCTGTGTTTTTTCCATTGTAGAATGCTGTTTCTCTGGCCTGCTTTTTTCTGTTGTTTTCTCCAGCCTTGGGGAGAGATTTATTTAGACTGGTAGAATTGATGGGACCAGAAGCCTCAGAGCAATAAATAGTATATGATAATAAATAATACATACAAGTAATAAGAAGGTGCTTTCCCTTTCCATACCACAGATATTTTCTTTCTTCCTTCTACTCCCCCATCTCAAAAGGTCTGGCCTTAAAGGTGAAGATGCGAGTAATTCTGGGTATTATTCTTATTTCAGGGGAATTTTTTTTTCTCATCAAACCTTAAATATTCTTTTATCTCTCCAGTAGCCTGATCTAAATGATGAAATGGAGATCCTAGCATTATTGAGGAGTATTCAAGAGATTTTGGATTAATAGAAGCAGAAATGATGAAAGGACAAAGAGACAGGGTATTCAAGAGTGGATGACTGTGCCTTGTGAAGCTGTTTAAATCGAGGGTCAAGACAATGCGATGGGAGAAAAGTGAAACTAGGTTAAGGTGACAGATGGAGAAATCAGGGAGGGAATAAAGTAGTGCTTAAGATTGCAATGAGAATGCAGAACAAGTTTTTGAAGAGTGAGGCAAGAGGAAGGGTGGAGAGACAGAAGATTATGATCAGAGAGAGCTACTGCTGAGCTCAAGATCCTCCCTCAGTGGGTTCTAGTTTTAGGAGATTGTGGTCTAACATAGAAATCTTCGCTCCTGTGGAGAGCTGGGATTGAGTGGAGACAGAAGTCATGGGAACTGAGGAGGTCCATGAAGGGGCAGGACAAGTGTTCAAAGGATCATTAGTATGAACATGTCAACAATGATGGGGGGCAAGAGGTTGACTTGAAGATGGAGGAGAGGGGAAATATGAGCCAACTACTGAATCCACCCAAGGAAGGGAAAGGATTGGCTGTTACTGTAGAGAGAGAAGAATCAGGACCAATGATGAGCTTGGCTGTTTCACTTGTATCAGTAACTGAAGCTAAATATGTCTAGTTCTGGAAATGACATTTCTGAAGGCCTTTTGACCTTTATTTGTGTTTCTGCTAAGCTTCCCCAAGAAATGTCCTTTTTTGGAACGGGAACTGGGACAGAAGTTCCTGCCTGTATTTCATTGCTTGCGGCTACATGGTATCACTAAAGGTAAGTTAGTGTGTGTGTGTATGTGTGTGTGTGTGTGTGTGTGTGTGTGTGTGCTCTGCAGAATGGTTTTATTGTTAGGGATCTTGCATCCCTCTACTTCTTCAGTCATTCATTGGGAGGCTACCACCAAATGTGATAAAAACCTGAGCCATAGATGCCATGTCCTAAATTAACATGAAATAACAAGTTACATGCCTGCAGCTTCTGGGGGGAATGAAACCCGGTTATGACCAAAGGAAATAAGAAAAAAACCAAAACCATATGTGCTATCTCTGCTTTATATAGTGTTCCCAGAATCCTAGAATGTTGGGAGTAGAAAAGCTCATCGCCACATCAGGATTTCAAACTGAAAGGAATCTTAGACATTATTTAATTCAACCCAGCTAGGTAGAGCAATGAATAGAGTACTGGCAAATCTGGCTTCAGACACTTACTAGCTGTGTGACCCTGGGCAAGTCACTTAACCCTGTTTGCCTCAGTTTCCTCATCTGTAAAATGAACTGGAGAAAGAAATAGCAAACCACCCCAGTATCTCTGCCAAGAAAACCCTGAAGGGGATCACAAATAATTGGACACAACTGAAAAATGACTGAACAACAATTCAACCCTCTCATTTCATAAATAGCTAGAGAATTGATTGGACTTACCCAAGGGTACACCTCTAGTTATTAGCAAATTTAATTCACAATTCTCAATTCAATACTCTGCTCTACAAAATAAGATGATCTGATAGATGCTTTTGGTGGGAATGCTAGTTTATTAACTAAAGAGAAATATGGGCACTCCCATAACCTAGTGATGGGGGGAGTAGAAGAAGACATCAAAGGTGGCCTGAGGGGGGAGGGGAGGGGAAAAGGGACATGCGTGAATATCATGCTCATGCCCTAAGAAGGGCATACAATAAAATTCATGCAGGCTTTATGAACTTTGAAAACTATTTCAAAAGTTCTTTTCTACTTTTAAAGGGTATAGAGAGAATCAACAGCAGTAAATGGACTAGATTAATTTTGTTAGGGTTGTTTTCCATATCAGAAACCAATTCATCCATTTAGAATTGCCCTTAATGTACACATACTGTAGCCAGAAAATCACAAATGCTTTCAGGGAGAGTGCATTGTTACTTTATATAGTTCTTTGGTCTATGAATATTCTATAAGTCTTACAAATTTGATGACCCTCTGAATGAAGGCTCAAGGAAGGTTAACTTTAAAAACAAAAAAAAAAGACTTTTCCCCCAAATACTAATTATCACTCAGCACTAATACTAATTATTATTCAGCACTTTGTTATAAATCCTTTACATATTTCATTTCATTTAACCTTTACAACAATCCTGTGAAGTTGATTGTGCATGTTTATAAGCCCCATTTTACAGATGAGGAAACTGAGATGTAAAGAGAATTACAAGTTATAGGACACAGATCTCTCCTTTACTACTGATGCAATATTTGAAGGAACAGAAAAGTACTACAGAGTGTTCATTGATTATGTTGATAACTTCTCAAATCAGAAATCTGATGCCTTCAAAGTGGTTCTCAACTGATGTTTCAGCATTTCTAGTGACCTGTGAAAGCCCTACTGGGGGCTGGAATCTCATCTCCTCTCTTGAAGAGTGATATTTCTAATATTATAGGGTCATATTTTGGGGTGGGCATACTTTTAATTTATTTACTGTTCCCCTAAAAGTCCAACAATAAGACTATGGATGTCAACAGAGGCCATTTCTATCTCTTCTGGTCCTTGGCATCCTGAGTCAAGGGAGAAAGGTGAAACCAAGAGTATGTCCAAACCCAGGGACCTAGCAAGTTTTGAGAGGGACCTGTGAGAGTTGTGGAGGCAGAACAGTGACTTTAATTCCAAGTCTGTAATCAACTGGCTTTGTGACCTTGGCCAAGTCACTTCCTCTCCATGAGCTTAAGTTGTTTCAATTGTAAAGTTAAATTGAAACTAGTTGGACTAGATAAATCTAGCTCCTTAGTCCCTCCCAGCTTTAATCATATAAATTCAGAATATTTAGTGCAAGGGTGAAAAGAGCTATTTACCTAACGGATATTATTGCCAGGCTTCCCATGGGTGCTAGTGCTTTTCATATTAGCTGTGGGCTGTGGGATGCCAAGTGGGAATGAGTAAGTAAATTATCTACTGGGTATTTCACCCTGTCAACATAGTCCATAACCTGAAATCATTAGAGAGTAAGTATGAATTGATAATTCACCCATGAGATTATGAAATAGGGGCAGACACCAGTGGTTCTTTGGGTACTCACCAGGAAAGACTATGATTGACAGTAGGAAAGAGGGCAGCAATCACGCTTTAATTGATTTAATTTAATGATTATTCATTTAATTAATAAATTAAATTAATCACATAGGTGGTATGGGGGGAAAAAGCCCAGAAAGTCAGAGACAAGCAGTGAAAACTAGTACAGAAGGGATGGGGTTGTGAAGGAAGGTAGATAGGGAAAAGAATGGGGAAGGGGAGAGGTGGAGAATATTACTCACATACCCATGGATTTAAGCTAGGAGCACTAGGCAGCATGGACCCCATAATGAGGGAAGAATACTGGGAGGGCAGGAACTTGATGTCTCATTTTTGTAAGGGATTTTAGGGAAACTGACAAATACCTATTGGTGCCATATCTAACATGTCTAAATCCCATCAAAGTTAAGAGTAAAACTTCAAAGCCGTCATCCCAAAATTATCAATATCTTTTGGTGTTCTGTTCTGGATTGGTTGCAGTCTGAATTTTGTCTAAAACTTACATATCACAAGACCAGAATCTGACTGACATTTACAGGTGGAAACCTTGATTCAGCCCATACTACCAGGATGTTAATTTTGGTTAATATGCGATAAAATTTGTAAATTGTAAACTCCTTTGATCTTTGAGATGGTCTGTGCCTGACTTCCCGTTTACCCTGGGCAATCTTATTTTTACTATTTTCCCTTTATACTGGCTACATATAAGTTTATTTACTTATATTGACTCCAAGGAAGGGGGGAAGGTGTCATCAGGGGGACCAGAACAAGAAACAATTTTAACACAAGGTACGTGAAAAAATTTGGTATAGGACCAGAACTAATTATGAGATGCATAAAATAAGGCACTGAGAGGAAAAGATTGGTAGTGGAAGAGTCTTCTAGTTGAGGTATAGGGATCCCTAAGTGATTCAGTCCCTGCCCCCAATAGTTCAGTGTTGTTATGACCCTGGGACATATACCTCCTAACTCTCAGAGACATGTTTTCAAGAGACTCTATCCCAAAAGTTGAGTTGTTACATACACAGTCTAGAAAAGTTCCTCTTTAAAATACAAACTATCACTCAAATTAGAATTAATCCATTCATCATATATGAGTTTTATGTGTATAAATATAAAGAGAAAAAAATTTGACTTTGGAATGAAAGTAATTGAAAGTAAACACATGCGTATTAGTCCTACAAAGTCTTATCTGAACTTTACCAAGCTCAGTTGAAGAGGATGCCATTTTCAATTTTTTTTTTTGCCCCTTAACTCAACTTTGTTTTTGTATATGAAATTTTTCTGGGGCTTGTTATGAATAAAACCTTCCAAATTTCTCCTTTATTTTTTCCCAAGGCAAGGACCTGGAGGATATAAAACACATTAACTTCTTCCCTGAGACATGGATAGTCCGGATTTTAGCCAACCATTACCACGCAGTGAGTTTCTCTACTTAGAAAAGGAGGCAATTATATAGATTTATTGCCTTTCTGATTCTCTACTCCCCCAACACTCCCAATGAAGATGCACTTTCCATCCACAATCATATTGGAGACGTGCATCTTGGAGGTTGTAAAAAATCTAGAGCATGCCCCATGCAAGGAGCAGGCAAAACAGTGACAGGTAGGAGGCACAGTCTTTGGGATTGGGGGTTTTTCAGCATCACTGCAAGTTAATTGACTAGTACTGGTATGCAATACATACAGTGCATACAGGAGAACAGTAATAGTTCATGTTTGTAGAGTTCTTTGAGAGACAAGATTGGAGGGGCTCTAAGGTCAACTTTGGCATCAGGAAGTCATGCCTTTGACATGGATTAGCTGGGTGGCCTTAGATAAATGCTTTCATTTCTTACTATTGCAGATAACTCTAAGATGAAAAGTTAGAGAAGAATTCCTTTGTACTGGTAAAGTGAGTTTCCACATCCAGAATTCCTTATCTGTTTTAAGATGATTTTATTTTATTTCATGCATTTAAAAACATTCTGAGAAATAATCCATAGGCTTCACCAGATGGACTGCCCAAGGGGCTCAACGCCAAAAAAAAGATGAACAATCATTGCTTTATAGTCATTCAGTAGTGTTGTGAGGTGCCAAAGGTGGCAGAGACTGCCTCCATGGGCCTCCCTGCCTTGGTAAGTCTCCCCTCCCTCCCCACCTCCACCTTCTTTTCATTTTTTAGCTATTTATTCTTCTATGAATGCTTTTAAAACTGAAATTTCATGATGCAACACCCCAGCGGTTGTGCTAGAATTAGTGGACTTCAAGATAGAAGGAAACAAGATAAGTACTAACCTTATGGGTATTTAATCTCTCTAAATTGTGTACATTTCAGCTTGAGAGTGGTGGAGACATGTTTCATGTGAAAGATCTTTCTACTCAAGCTATAAGATTTGGTCTCCTAGTTAATCAGGTATGTAATAACCAGAATGGGTCCCCAGTAGCCTGCCATTTTTGACATCTAAACATCATTCTACAAGTATATAACTGACATTCTCAAAATAAAGACTGTAGATCCTCTTCTGTAATTAATTGGCTATATGACTTTGGGGAAGGAATTTAATACCCCTTGGCCTCAGTTTCCCCACCTATATAGCATGACAAGTTAGACTAAATGGTGTCCAAGTTTCTTGCTATCACTAATATATGAAAATTCTCTGTAGTTTTGCTATAAATTTTCATGTTTTCTTTAATATTTAATGTCTTTAAAATACCCAAAATAATGCTCTATAACCAACCAGATCTTTCAAGCTTTTAAAGAATTGTTTAAAAATATGTTACATTAGACTTCAATGGTAAGCATATACATTTTATAACCTGTTTTATACAAGTGTGTGTGTGTGTGTGTGTGTGTGTGTGTGTGTGTGTATGTAGGGAGAGACAGATAACATAGAAAAAGAAATTGTATCCCAAAAATGTCATCAATTCACTCTCTTGGGAGAAATAGTAAAAATCTAAACAATTTTTTAAAAAAAATAGTCACATAGTATTTTATGACTACAAAGTACAGTTCCTTCATTACTTCATTTATTTCTCACATAAAACTTGTGAGGTGAGTAGTTGGGTATCTTTCCCTCTTTTTTACAGATGATGAAACTGAGGTAAAGAGCAGACAACCCTGTTTTATGGGTCCTCTCTCCAGTGCCTTCTGTTGGTGAAGCTTTCTCCATCTCTCCCTGCAATTTTCCTGCAGCTGTTTTTCCTGTACAAATTATCTTGTATTTTCTTGTCTGTTTATACCTTATATCATGCCAGTTCAATGTAGGATCCTTAGGGATAAGGACTATGCCATGATTGTTGGTTTTTCATTGAACTTTTTTGGCCTTTGTATTCCAGGGTCTAGATCCATAACAGGGTTTTAAGAATTTTTAAAAATTCAATCAAGTATTTTTATGGGTAGTATAAAAATCATCCTTGCTTATCTGCTCAAGTGGAATGCCCTCCTCCACTTCCTTACATCCCATCCATCTTTCAAGGCTAGGTGAAAACTCACCTCCAGATTATAGTGTGAAAAGTGTTGACTTTAGATTCAGAAGATTCAGGTTAAAGCACCAAACTTATTATCTGCCTATTAGGAATAAATAATTTAAGCAAGTTATCTCCTTTCCCTGTACCTCTTTCTTCATCTGAAAAAAATTGAATGATTTAGACTAGATGATTTGTATAGTTTCTAACATTCTGGTATTCTTCCAGGAAGTCAGAAAGATCCCTCCTCCACCCCCATCTTCCTTTTCTCAAACCTCCAGTTTATTACCAAGTATTTAGCACTCAGGGTCTTTATAAATATTTGTTGATTGGTTGAGTGTATGTGTGTGTATGTGCGTGTGTGTGAGTGAGTAAGTGACCTTCCCAACCAGACTAGAAGCATTTAAAGAGCAAGTTTTCTATTTCTGTTGACTCCCTATAAAATTTAGCCCATTGCCTTGCCCATAGTAGGTACACTGACATTTCCAAATTGATTGAAATATTTATCCCCATTAGAAAATATTAAGCAACTCTTTTGACTAAGACTAGAATTAAAGAATATTTTTTACTTTAGTTTTCTTGCCTGACTTCTCTGTAGATTAAATTTTAGTTCATTTCCAAATGACAGGTTGACGTAGTGGACAGACAAGGCTGGCTTTGGAGTCATGAAGCTCTGGGTTCAAATTCTACTTCTGACCCTTTCTGATTCACAGCATCACAGATTTAGAGCAAGAAGTAACCTAAAAGGTCATCAAGCTCAGAACTTTCCTTTTGCAGCTTAAGATACTGAGGCACAGTGCTTCCCCCAAGATCACACAGCTAATAAGTATCTGAAGTAAGATTTGAACCCAGTGATTCCTGGTTCCCAGGCTAGCATCTTCCCCACTATGCTATGTTAATCCTCACTGGTTGTCTTAAGTAAGATTATACTTCTTCCTTGCACGTGTTCATTCATATCCAGTCTAGAACTAAATATAGTACCCCATGGAATCTAAATGCATTATAAGGAAACTAATGGGTACATATTGCAAGAGGTTCAGTTGTCTTAATGGGTGTTATCAGTAAGCACCCCAACATACATAGGGGAGCCTGCTATCACAGTTTCTTTGATCTGCTTCTCTAAAAGGAAAGGCAACTTTTGAGTGGTTAACAATCACTTTAATCAAGCACAGGTATCAGAGAAAATCAAAATCAAAATTTCAGAAATATCAAAAATCAACAGACCATACTTCCAAATTGCCTGACCATTAACATACATACATCTTTACCAGAGCACCAACATCAGGGTTTTCAAAGCTGGGGGGTTCCTCAGTGGCTTCCCAGAATTTCCCCTGGCACATGAACCTTCTTCCAAAAACTAAGCCCCAAAGTAAAACCTCACCCTCCGAGTATTTATACACTTTTCAGAGTCAGAGGGCATGACCCTCTGACCCAGTGCCTCAACAGAAAAAACAAAAGGTGCTTGGGACCCTCCTACAAAACTACTCCCCTAATCAAGTTTACCTCAATGGGCAGGACCATCAATGGGTAGGGGAAATCTTCTTTAATCACATTCACGTAGATGCATTATATTTCTTGATTATACTAAAATAAAAACAACACAAGATTCTACTTTGCCTCACAATTGGCCTCACAATGGAGCAGGTAGGTGGCACAGTTGGACAGCTAGGTGGTGCAATGGATAGAGTGCTGGACCTGGAGTCAAGAAGACTCATAATCCTGAGTTGAAATCCAGCCTGGGACACTTACAAACTGTGACCCTAGGCAAGTCACTGAATCCTCTTTGCCTCAGTTTCCTCATCTATAAATGAGCTGGAGAAGGAAGTGGCAAACCACTGTAGTATCTTTGCCCAAAAACCCCAAAAGGGGTCACAAAGAGTCAGACACGACTGAAATGACTCAACAACAATAATAAAGGTGTTATCAGCATTATCAATCCACTGTTTTCAGTGGGTAGAACAGTGAACCTGGAGTCGGGAAGACCTGAGTTCAGATCTGACCCCAAACACTTACTAGCTGTGTGAACCTGGATAAAGTTACTTAACTTCTTTTTGCCTTAGTTTCCTCATCTGTAAAATAAGAGTAGTAATAGCAATCACCTCCCATGGTTGTGAGGGTCAAGAGAGATGATATTCGTAAAGCACTTAGGACAGTGCCCTGTACATAGTAGGTATAATGTGTTAGCTATCATCATCATCAATATGATTAATTAGATTCTGATCAATCAATTCCAGTGCATAACATAGGTAACTCTCAGTCCTCCAGGCAATTCTCTGAGACTTTAAGTAAAAGTAGATGGCCAATCTTTACTGGTGGGGATTTTCTCCACCTTCACTGATGAAATCAAGTTTTGTATCCCTCTCCTCCCTCCAAAACAAAGGCAAGGAACTGAGAAAAATAAAACAATGAAAGGACATAATCTGCCCCTTAGAGAGGTTACAATCTAGCAAAGGGATAAAATGTGTGTGCCCATAGTTATAATACAAATCATGTTATAAGGAATGCATAGATGTCCAACAAAGGGACTGAGAGTCTTCCTTCGGGAGTTGGCTCTCCCACTTAGGATGGGAGCTCCTTGAGAGCAGAGAATGCTTTGATTTTCTATTTATATTCCCAGCACTTAGCACACACAGTACTTGGCACATTTAAGTGCTTAATAAATGATATTCCATTCCATTCCACCGAAGGAAGGAGAAGCTAGTTCCAGCTGGCAGGATCAGGGAATGCATCATGGAAGAAGCATTGGGGTTGGGCCTTGAAGGATAGGTGTGAAGGATAGCCTATGATGATCATCCAACCCCCCACTTCACCTCACCCTTGTGAATTTTCTGCTCTGGGACGAGGGGAAGGTGATGAGGGAAAAGAGAACTGGTGACCTCTCTGTTGAACTCATTCAACTGAACAATCATATATTAAATACCTACTGTGTGCAAGATACTGAGGGCTATAAAGACAATACAAAACGTAGTCCCTGCCAATAAAGGGCTTATCCTTTATGGGGAGGTTATTTGTGACATATAAGCATATGAATAATACATTATGACTTGAGCAAGGAAAGAGCATGAACAAATAGGACCTCAGGAAAGGTTCAAATGCTAAATGAGTGTTCTAGTGGGGGAAGCTGGGCAATTTGGAATCTAGCTGTGACCAGGCTGACATAGCTACTATGTTCCTCATCTGTAGAATAAGGAAGTTGGACTGAATATTGTCTAAGGTTCCTCCCAGTTCCAACATTCTACACATACACTCTTATAGAATAAAAATTGTCAACTACTTGGTCAAGATAGAGCATTTGATAATGTTATATCTCTAGCTAAAACCAGCCTTGGAAATGGGACAAGAGCATGGTCTGACCATCGACACAATCACAGCTAACATGATAATGATAACTAACATTTATATATCACTTTAAGGTTTACAAAGTACTTTGGAGATTTCTCATTTTATGCTCCCAACAGTCCTGGGCAGTAGATGTTATTATTTTCCCCATTTACAACCAAGGAAACTGAGGCAGACAAAAGTTAAATGACTTGACCAGGATCACACAACTAGTAAGTACCTGACCCTGGATTTGAATTCAGGTCTTCCTTATTCAAAGTTTAGTGCTCTGTCCTCTGTGTCCCCTACCTACTTAAGAGAGATGGCTGCTCCAGATTGGTTTCACTGATCCCAAATGAACTTTGACACTTCAGCTTCAGCTATAGAAGACTATAAGGTAAGGCTCACAGCAATAACTATAGGAAGCATACACCATCCCTGCCAGATGTGGATGCTGTGGGACAAAGCTTCATTTATTCTATTATAGTTCTACAAATCTGTACTAAGGATTGCAAAAGGCTAGCTCTTCAGAGCTCAGCACAAATAGAACTCAATATAAATATGGTAGCCAGAATCCCAAGAGCCAATCACACTAACACTTGCTGATTTTTAATAGTCACCCATAATAAAGTTATTACATAAAATCAATTTTCCCCCTGTACTTATTTATACCACTCCTGGTAACAACCCCCAAATTCCATTTTCAGAGTATCAGAGGCAGGATAATGTATTGATGTGTTTTATGGTTGATCAAAATAATTCTTTACAATTCTATAGAGCTTTGTAGTTATAAACCACTTCACATGCTATTTATTTAGTTTTGACAACAACCCCATAAAGGGAGGCAATCCATTTTACATATAAGGATACTAAGTCCTATAAAGGTTAAGGAAATTGCCCAAGATAATATACTAAGTAGTAAAGTCCTCACTAGATGCCCAGTTTAGTACTTCGGTACTTGTTAGGTATACAGCTGTGTGCCAGGCACTTAACTTTTCTGCCTCAATTTGCTCACCTCTAAAATGGGCATCATAATACTTGCTCTCCCCACATGATGTTGTTGCTGCAAATTTTAAAATTCCATTTAAAATGAGTGGGATTTTTTAAAGATGTTGTTTGTATTCTGATTTCCCACTTCATGCCCATACCACATTACCTCAAGTATCTTCTGTGGAAGGCTCCCCCATCTCTCAAGCCAAATCTGCATTTACATGCTCTGGGCCCATGTCTCTTGGTTACCCTCCATGTAGCTAGACCATAAACATGCTTGGCTTGTTTTTAAAGTACCTTCAATGGCCAACTCGTCAATCACAATCAATGTGCAACATCATAGATGTGAAACACTGATTATTTGGAGAGTCTCTTGGATTTAAAGAGAGGTATTGAGGTGTTCCGTTTCCAAAAGTCAGAGAACAATGGTTTTTCCATCTGGTAGCCTGCAGATTGTGTTCTCTTTGTCACTCAGAAACACATCCAAAGGTTCAGAATAGATTTGATTTGTCACCAAATGACGGTCTTTGGATTATAGCTATAGTATGACTCTCCTTGTGGTTCACATTATTTGAAAGTTAGAAATCTTGTATACATTTTGACATTTAAATCAAGTGTCAAATGAATCATTTGCTTGAATGAAGTGAAAGTTTTTTTCTATTTTGTTCACCTTTTCACTCTTCAACATAACCCAGGAAAACAAGATTTACTCAGAAATGATTGGTGTATATGGATTCTTCTTTGAAATTAAGGGAATCAAACATGGCAGCTCATCCTATAGTTTTTACATGCAGGTAAGAAGTGAGTAACATCCAGGAAAGTAAAATCTGTGAAAGTCTTGCTTTTGAATAACTGAAGACTGAGAAAGAAACTTTTTTTTAAAAAAAATCACCCTTCCATAATGAGTAATACTTAAGTGTCAGACAAACGGAAAAGAAGACTAATTTTGTCTGAAGGGGGAGTGTGATGTAGTGGAAAAGAACCCTGGAGAATGAGTCAGGAGGTTTGATTTGTCATTCTGCCCCATGTTACAAATTAACTATGTGACCTTGGTCAAGTCATTTCATTTTTCTCAGCCGTGGGTGGTTTTTTTTTTAATTTGTAAAGTGAAAAAAATGGAATCTCTAAAGTGTGAAGAAAATGTAGTTGACAAATTAAAAGTTAGTGAGCTTGAATTCAAATCTTGGTATAACTAGGAGGTATAATTAAAAATAAAATAGGAGGTATAATAAAAAATAAAAAAAAATAAAATAGGAGGTATAATAAAAAATAAAAAAAAATAATTAAAAGGATAGTGAAGTTCACAGAGCTGGAAAGGCTTCATCAAGAACAGTCATGGCAAATTCACCTAGGAAGGAGTTAGGTAGCACAGAGAGGAGATAGAGTGGAAGACCTGAGGTCAAATTTAGTCCCAGACACTTATTGGTTGTGCGACCCTGGGCAAGTCACTTAAGCACTATGCCTCAGTATCCTCATTTTCAAAGTGAGTTTAGTGAAAACATAAAAGCATTCATCTCCCAGGTTTCTTGTGAAGATTAATGAGGTAATATTTATAAAGTGCCTTGCAAACCCTAAAGCAATATAAATGCTAGATCTCATCTTTACCATCAACACTGGGGTTGATACTGTGGGTTAATCTAGTCAGATGATAGCAAAGCAAATTGACATGTCTCAAAGGCTATTCTTGTAGAAATATGAAGAGATGTGGACTAGATGACAGTATAATTTGGCAGACTGAGAACTGGTTAAATGGCCAGCATCAGCAATTGGCCATTTATTGTTTGGTATCAGTTTGGAAGGAGGTCCCTAGTAGCTCCAGAGAGCTCGAGTTGTTCTCCTGCTTTGTGCCTTTTTTTCAATGACTTGGATAAAGACATAGATGGCATGCTTGTCAGAGTTACAGCTTATGTGAAGCTTGGAGGGAAAGCCAACATTGGATGACAAAGTCAGTATTTTAACAGATCCTGATACACATTGACATTGGGCTAAACCTCTCAAATACTCAATTATTCAGATTGATCTGATATCTCATGAGTAGAACAGCTCTTCCAACAATGAGGATCACAGTCTATCTGCCCACCCTGCCCAATTGTTATCCATACCTGCCCTAAGTTCACTATAGGGATCAATGTCAGAAACCTCCCTCTCTTTCTCTTGACATCACAAGAACAGCAGTGGAACACTGAAGCTGTTTGTCTGTCCTATCCTTCATCCTCACAAGCTCATCTTTATTTGCTAGCACACATTTCCCAGTTGACATCATTTACTTATGTTCTTCAGAGTTTCATATTAGTTATTTATTACCAGCTGTTTACACCTACCATGTGCTTCCTCTACATGGCCTATGTGCTATTAATACATTTTCACTTCTTTAGAGGCTGCTGTGTTCAATCTTTCATTGCCAGAGTTATGTGAACTCTGTGGACTGAATCTAATGAGAAGAAATCTCACAAGGATAGATCTAGCCTGTGCAAGTCTAAAAAATTCATAAATACAAGATGGGGAAGGCAGCCATGCCTACATGAAAAAAGTTCTAGGGGGTTTAATGGACTAGGTTCTAAATATGAGTCAACAATGGAATATGGCAGTCAAGAAAGCTAATGTCATCTTAGGATATATTGAGAGGTATTAATGTCCATGACTTTAGAAATGAAAGTCCCATACTTTGTTGATCAGACAACCTTTGGAGTACTGGGTTCAATTCTGAGTGCTACAGTTAGGGACAACAATGATAAGCTGTAGGGTGACCAGAGGAGGGCTACCAGGAGGGTGAAGCACCTTGAATTCAAGCCATACAGGGATAGCTGGAGAATTGGGCATGTTGGGCCTAGTAGAGAGAAGATTGAGCGCCTCATGTTAGCTGTCTTCAGGTATATGAAGGGCTGTTCTGTAGAAGAGGAAGTAGACTTGTCTACTCAGTCCTTGGATCACAGAACTAGGAGCAATGAGTCTAAGTTGCCAAAGGTAGATTTCAGGTTGCTTTAAGCAGAAAGTCCCTAACTATCTATCCAAAAGTATAATGGGCTATGGTTGGAGGAAAGGGGCTCCCCTTACTGGTCATAAGAAAAAAGCTGAGTGACATTGTGTTCATCTAGCTACATGGTCAGGTAAAAATTTGACAAGGTAGAAGTCAGACTAGATATTTTCCCAGGTCTATCCCAATTCTGAGGTTCTGTGAGTCTGAGTACCCCAGAGAAATGAAGATACTTTCCCAGGGTTACATACTAGCAAGTGATTCTTGTTTTTTAAAAAAGGCCATAGCCACCAGAGGAACCACTGAAATTCTAGTAGACACAAATAGTTGTCATTTCATCAAACTCTCTTGTAATTTTTTCTCAGTTAAATTAATATTCTTTCAGAGAATCAAATATTCAGACATGAACCTACCTGCTGCTGTATGTGAGCGGAGCCCAGTTAGCCTCAGACAAGAACGCCTGGTGAAATATGAAATCAGAGCACAATCCCTGGTGGGTGGAAGTTGGCAGGAGTTCAGTACAAATACGCTGACCCAAAAGTTTGGACTCATCAAGTCAACTAGCAAAAGCCATGTAAGTTTCTACTTTCAACAGAAATAATAACAATATTATATATTCTTTTATATGTATAACAATAATTAGTATTTATAGAGTGTCTTAAGGTTTACAAAATACTTTACGTAAGTTACTTCACTTGATCCTCAAAACAACTCTCTAAGATGCTGTTAATGTTATTATTCCATTTTACAGATGAAGCCACTGAGACTAAGTGGTTAAGTGACTTGCCCAAGAATGCAGATAGTTAATGTATGAGGCAGGATCTGAATTAGTCTTTTTGATTCCAAGTCCAGCATTCTACCCACTGTACCACCTAGCATCAACCTTGTCACTCTGAAGTAGATGGTAATCTATGAAGTGAATTTTTCTCAGTTGTCTTGAGCTAGCAATCCCATCTCTGTACATCACTGGAAGCGTCTCTAATAAGAAGTGGTTAGCATCCATTAGAACAATCCAAAGCACACTCAACATAGAACCCAGATGTAAGGGTCAACATGGTAAGGTGAACTTTTCGTTGTCCTTGCATTATAGATAGGAGTGACATTGTGTTCATCTAGTGTGTGTGGGGTTGGGGAGGTGAGAAGAGTACTCTCTACTAGAAATTTTACAAATAACAAAGAGGAAGGACCCTGTGGGCAAATTTTGGCAGAGGGGGTACAGAATTTGATTTGTCGTAATTTCGTCTTTTCAGTCATGTATTACTCTTCCTGACCCCAAATGCAGTTTTCTTGGCAAAGATACTGGAGTGGTTTGCCAATTCCTTCTCCAGTTCCAGATGATGAACTGAGGTGAAGAGGGTTAGGTGACTTGACCAGGATCACACAACTACAAAGTGTCTGTGGCCAGATTTGAACTCAGGAAGATGAGTCTTCCTGACTCCAGGCCCAGCACGCTATTCACTATGCCACCTAGCTGCCCTGAATTTAATTTATATCACCTCTCTTATTAGCAATAGTCAGTCACTCAGCCAATCAATCAGTCATTCACCAAATGTTATTTACCATGTGATATGGAAAAAAAATTCTAAGCACTGAGGCAAGTAAAAAGATCAGATATAGCAAGTTCTCTAACCTTAAGGATCTTAGAGTTTGGTGAGGCAGGAGGCAGAGCAGGGCACAAACCTAGGTAGCTGATGCACAATATTACATGATAAGTACATAACAGTAATATAAAACCAAATTTTGTCTGAGGCTAGAAGAACAGAGTTTTATTGATTGGAGAATCACTGAAAGCTTCTCAGAAAGTTTCAGGTGGCACCTGACTTAGACTTTAACAGAAGGGTAAGATTTCAAAAGACAAAAGGAAGTGGAAGGGTATTCCAGAATTAGGGAACAGCGTGAGCAAAGACTCGGAGGAGGGAGAGTGTAGGATATTTTAGGAAGATTCAGTAGTTCAATTTACCTGGAATGAAAACTATTGGAAGAGATTAATATGAGGTAAGATTGTAGAGGTAGGGCAGTACCAGAAAGTGGAGAAGTCTTGATTGCCAGGTAAAGAAATTCAAACGTTACTTAACAAAAATTAAAGACTGAAAAATGTTAGACTTTGAAGTGACACAAACAGATATGTTTATACATAAATTACTTATTTTAGCAGCTATATGAAGGTTATATTGGTGAAGTGGGGAAAAAAAAGGGAGACAATCTCCAGATGACTTTTTCAAAGGTTCTTAGGTCTAGGCAGGTAGGTAATGAGGGCTTGAACCATGGTGGTAACAGTGGAGATGTGGAAATATGGAAAAGGGGAAGAATGTCAATAATGTTACAAAGGTGAAATCTATGAGATCTGACATCTGATAATATAGGAGAGGTGAGGGAGAGGGAAGAATTAAAGATAGGCCTAAGATTTTAAACATGGAACACTGTGTATACCAGTGACATAAGTAGTGAAGTCAGAACAGGTTGAGGGGAAATATTAGTTAACTCAACTTGGACAGGTTTAGTTTGAGGTGTTAACAGCAAAATCCAGATTTAGATGTCCTGTAGGCAGTTGGGAATGCAGATTTGAAGTTCATTAAAGAAACTCATCCTGGAGTCGTCTGCACAGAACTGTTATTAGTAGAAGTCATGGAAATGAATGAGAATCCCAAGGAAAAAAGTATAAAGAAAAAAAAAAAGTAAAGCTAAAGAGGACCAAGGATAGGTCCTTGGAAAACAGTCCCTTTAAGGAACCAGGAAGACAATAAAGAACTACAGACATGAGACAGAATAGGAAATCTACGAGAATGTGAAATCTCAGGTGACTGTGTCAAATGTGGCTGAGTAGTCAAGGGCAATAAATATTGGGGGGAAAGTATATTGTACTTGGTGAGTACTGGTTGTTGATATTGGAGAAGAGCAGTAGAGCTGTGGGAATAGACTCCAAATTTGAAGTGGTCAGAGAAAAAAATGAAAAGTCTGAACGTAGCAGTATTTTGTGTAGACCAAGTTTTCAAGGAGTTTAGTCATGAAAAGGGAGGAGAAAAATAGGGTAGCAACTGAGAGGAGCAGAAGAATGATAGGAAAACTTTTTAAAGGTTGGGATAAGTAGGAAGAATAGATTTAGTGAAAAAATGAGAAAGATGAATGAATACTAGGTTGTGGATGATTGGGCAATTTTAAATAATGTTTACAGGCAAATGGAAAGGAGTCCATAGGAAGGATGGTATGAAAGATGCATGAGACAGAAGAAATGGCTGTTGGAATAAAGTTAATGAGGAAACAGAAGGCAGATGGTTAAATAAATGGAGGGATTAACTTCAGTGAAGGGTGGAGATATCCCTTTTGTGAACAGAGATAGAAGAAAGAATGGGTATTAATACTAAAACTTTCTGCGGAGTGGAAGAGTGGGGACTGAAGGGTCCTCCATAGGATGACTTCAGTGAAAGGGGACTCTTCTGTAAGTGTGAGATTTAGGTAGGGGAAGGGTTGGATGTAAGAAGAGAGAGAAAAGGTTTAGAACAGTCGTTCTGGAGAATGAGATGGGAATCAATAGGGGTGTAGCAGAAGATGGTCAAGTAGGACTTCTGTACCATAAATTTGTGGTTGGTAAAATCACAATTTTGTGACCTTTTCTAATGGTATCCAGTAGCCCTGGAGCAGAATTAGAAATCAGATAGTGGAGGATAGCAAGAAAGAAGAACTCACATTTTGGGGACCCTATAGGTTCAGAAGGCAAGGGATTTTAGGGTAGTAGCCAATGGAACTTTAAAGTAGGATTAAAACAGGATAGAGTTAAGTGGAGCTAAAGCAAGGGAAAGATTAAGAGAACATGAGTGACTTGAGAAGCCAGAGGTCACAGCAAGGATGGAGACCAGGTTTAAGAATAGGAGGCTATGGGTAAAGATAATACAATTTCCAAGTTCTACAAATTTCAAGAGGTCTACAATATATCTATATGAGCAAATGACTGAAAGTGGGGCAGAGAAGAAAGTTAATGGAATTGCTGTTCCAGAATAAGTCATTATAGAGGAGGTAGAGAAGATGACTATGAGCTCTGTACTAAAATCAGGACTCAACATTCTCTAAGGTCCCTTCTAGCTCTAAATTCTATTAGTTGTAGAAATTACCAGGAGGTGGGAAGATAGCAGCAATTCAATACAAAAAGTATTTATTAAATACCTTATCTGTACAAGGCACCGTGCTAGGCACTGGGGCTACAAGAACAAAATATAAAGATAGCAGTATAAATAGAAAGTGGTGTAGAGTTGTGTAAGTTGATGCCCTAATTCATTCTACACAACTATATATTGGCATGTACCCAACTATTTGGTTCAACAAAAACCAACTTAAGAATACTTCAACTTTAAATGATCTATTAACAGGTGTCTAACAGCAGTTCCATACAAGGTAGTTGATATGGGAACACCAGGGTTTGCAGTTCTGGTTGGAATCTATGGGAGCATGAGTTAAGATGATGAAATAGTGACCATAGAAGCCCCCAGCAGAAAGGACATGCTTTTATCCAACTCTGGCAAAGGCAGAGACTTTCTTTTTTTTTTCTTTTACTTTATGGATCTGTTGCTTCCATCCTAAACCCTTCCTTTGTTTTGCTTCCTGTTTTAGATCTTGAAAATCGAAACTGTGGGCAATCCCATCTTTGTGACTTTTGCATTCATTTTTCCGGTATCATGACAATTTCCAGAAGAAATGATGGGATTTCTACTACCACTGATCAACATAAAAAGAAAAACAAACTATTAAAGGGCTTACTCAAGTGAAAACCCCATATTGCTGGTTGATTTTTGTCTCACTCTTGACATTTGCCCACATTCAGGTCAACTGAAGGAGAAAAGTCCACAGGACTTATGTTCATTTTTCTTCTTTATCTGCAGGTTGACAGGAAATAGAGAAGAACTCTTTTCTATATTATTCTATTCTAGAGTTGGGGCATTAAAGGCTTGAAAAATGCAATAGCCAATGCCTTATCAGATTGTACTTAATTCATTTTGTCTTTCCAGGTAACTGTGTAGCTACAAAGACGTGGTAAACCAACCACGTGTCAGCATTGTAGGCAGCTTAATAGATAACACCATTGTTACAACAAGGAAGGGGGAAGGGAAGGGAGTGGATAGATTGTGTTCTGATTTAACTAGAGGAATGCAAAAATAAGATGATTTTTCCTATTTATCACTATACTTGTTCAAAGATATCAGGATGGTTTCAGACCACCTCATCTACTGCCCCTTCTTCCCCCATCCTCCCCCCACAAAAAAAGGCCACCTACTCCACTTTCAAGTGGTATTTAATTCCAAAAAAAGGACATCTACTATGACCGTAGAGAAGTGATAGAGAGTAGAAAAGAGTATGCTGAGAATGAGATGATGTTACCTACGTTTGGTATTTTACCCTGGCTTTGGGGAATCAGGGGAACTATGCAAAAGGAGCCAGGAATTGTGTGTGATTTCTATACCTCGTGGCAGAGCTGGCAAGTTGATTGTAAGTACGAATGGGGAGCCAGTAAAGTGGGCTAATGAGGCTCAAACTTAGAAAGAGAAGCAGAGAACAAAGGGCTGGATTGTTGAAGGGGAGGTGAACATGATCTGAGGGGAAAATTATATTGGCTGTAATGTGAAAAGTGAATTGAAGGGATAGAGGTCTTGGGAGAAGGACATTATCAAAGAAGATATCTCTGTAGTTCAGGGCCTAAATGAGGAAGGTTACGTATATAGAGGAAGAAATACATATCAATGAAAGTGTTCAAGAAAAGGCTGAATAATCCTCTATCATGCATGATGTTGAGGAAATTCCTGCATTGGATGGGAAATTGAACCAGATGATCCCAAAGATTCTGTGATATTGCCACATGTGGGCAGAAAGAAACACAACTCTATCAACACCACACAAGGAATGGTTGTCAAAGGTCCACACTATCTGGGGCCCGTCCTACTAAATTCTGATGTTGCTCCCCAAGCAGGATACATGGCAATCCTGCGGAGAGGTGTTTGGTTCACCCACTACTTGGCAGCTGCCATTCTCTGGCAAACACATCTCTAATTACAGAAGAAACTGCACACAGATTGTTTAAAAAAAAATCCACTTGTCAGAATTATTGGTGAATGTACATCATTCACTGTGAAGAGATGATAAAGGTTTCCACATAAGCTTAGTAGGGAATGTTTAGTAACATGTCACTAATACTCAAAATAATCAAAATGATGAGCACTGAGAGAAGGCTTATGTGGAGAGTCTGCTCTTCCAGAAGAGAGAGATGTGATGAGTCCCTCCACATGGTAAATGAAGCCCTATTTCATGTTTAAGTTGGTAAGCCTTTGAGAAGGCTGTTGTTTGTCTAGAAGGAGGAATGACTATTTCATAAACTTAGAGTTAGGAGAGACCTTAGAGGTCATCTAGTCCAAATAATCTCATTTTATAGATTAGGAAACTGAGGCCCAAATTAGATTACTTGCCTGGGATTATTCAGCTAAAATATAAAGGAATCAGGCCTCAAACCTAAATTTTCTGACCAGAAATCTAATATTCTTAATTACTTTTCTTGCTAATCATGAAAACCCATCATTAAAATTGGTTAGTTCATTTGATCCCTGTCTGTGCCTGAGTTGATTTGTCTTTCTGGGTTTAACAAAATTAAAATATTCTTCCTGAGTTCTGATTCTTTGAAGAATGAAGTACAGAACTCTGCGACCTGAATGGGACTGAACTTGGAGAGAAATCTGAATATGACTTTAGGACCTAGAGAGATGGACTGAGTCTCCTATCATCAAGCAGATGTGTGTTTTGAGAGACAAACTGGCTAAGGATTCAGAAGTCTCAGCAGAACTGAATACTGTCGGACCATTTTATTTACATGGCACTTAAAGTATGCTTATTGCTTTAAAAGTTCCTCAGCACATGCTTCTTGTCAAGTGGCATATTTATTCATATAATTTTTTTCTGTTCTATTTTGTATATGGAGATATTCTCTCTCACAAAGGTATGGCTCTTAAATTCAGAATAAAAAATTAAATTAAATTTAAAAGACGTATATATGTTATCAATACAAATAATTGATATCATGTTTGTTTCTTTTATTGGTATTTACTCCTTTTAATCTCCAGGAGTCCTGAAACAATCACAGAAAGACTCACATATCAGTCAGACAGCAAGTATTTATTAAAATGTACTCTCCTAAGCCCTGGCAATAAAAAGAAGGTTAAGAAAAAAACCCATGTTTGCCCTCAAGGAACTCACATTCTAATGGGGGGAGGGGTCAGCATGGAAACAACTAGGTAGAAATTATATATTCAGAGTAAATGGAAGGTAATCTCAGAGAGAGGGCACTGTGGGACTGGGGGCACCCAGAAAAGTCTCTCCAAGACTATAGTATTTGAACTGAGTCAAAGGATGCCAAGAAGTGGAGGAGAGAAGGGAGAAATATTCCAGATATTGGAGTTGGAGAAGCCAGGAGAGTTGGTGAAAAGGCATGGGAGGACAGCAAAAAGGCCAGTGTCACTGGATTATGAATTACACTAAGGGAAGTGAAGTATAAGATATACTTGCAAGTATAAGTGAAGGGCCTTGAATACCAAAAGAATATTTTCCGTTTGATCATGGTGGTCACAAAGAGCCATTCAAGATTTTTGCCTGGGGTGGGGGAGGGTGGCATAGACAGAGTACAAGAAATCTTAAGTGTTAAGTTTGCTCCTTTAGAACTACCTACTGGCCTAAGAATACTCTAGAATGTGTAAACAGGGGGGAAGCTTTAGTGAGTTGGCCCCTCAAAGTTTGATGAAAGCCCTCAAGAACAAAAGTGATGAATTCACAGTTGTGAGACCTATTTTGTTTGTTTTCTGGCATAAGGTAAGTCCATATTATCTCTCTTACTCAAGATTTGCAAAGTGCTTAGCCATGATCACATATAATAACCCTACAGATAGGATGGAGGGGATACCCTGGGATAACTTGGGAAACTTCAACACTGAGTTTTTTTGACATGAGACAGCAAGATGCTAAAAACAAATGGCCTTCTCTAAAGACAATGGAAACTTGGCTCCCCAGAAGAGGATATTTTCCTAAAGAGTGTCTGAGTAATGATGCTAATCCAGTTCCACTTGTTCAGCAACTTTTAAGTTCACAGGCAAGAAAATTTTAGAGAAATCAAGTTTTACTACCAATCAGCTACAACCACAGAGAAGCAGGTCTTCCTCCCATGAGCAATATGATGCATTTCTTTCTGCGCCTTTTTCATTCCCCTTTACTCATCTGTGTCTTCTACTACTTCAGAGTTCTCACTCCTCTTCCACCTTCTCTAAATGACCAGAATAGTTTTCCAGAGAAGACAATGGTCTGGGTATCAGAAGATCAACTCCACAAGCACTTGTTAAGTACCTACTGTATACCAAGCGCTGGGGATATGAGAAAAGAAAAAAAAAGATCTCTTCTTTCAAGGAACTCACGGTCCAGTGAGGGAGGCAACACTCACGACTATATACAAACAAAATGTATACAAGATAACATTGGAGGTAATCTTAGCACGAAGGCATTAACATAAGGGAAACCAGGAAAGACTTCTTGCAAGAATGTGGAATCTGAACCGGGGTCCTGAAGGGAGTCTGGTAAACTAGGCTTCCTAGTTAGATGACCCGGTCAAAGAATTCAGCCTCTCTGGGTCTGTTTCATTATTTGTAAATTGAGGGTGTCAGAGAGAATCACCTAACCATAGGCTCCTTCCAGTTCTAACATTGTATCATGATGTGTTTTCGGGTAACCTAATTCCATCACTGCCCACTAGAGGGCGTGATCCCCCCTCAGAAAGTAAAAACCCAGCCCTTCCCAATAGAAAGTAACCACCATGAGATTAGTTTGTGTAGCAATAAAGATAACTAAGTTAATATGTGTTGTTACATGTGTCAACTTTTCCGCATCTCACCCTGGGGAACTGAGAGTGTGTGTTCATTCAAATAACCTTAAACATACTTAATAAAAACATCTGAATTAAATCACCTGAATTGTGTGTAAATAAAACGAACATAGAATCATAGACTGTTAGCCCTGTTAGGGGCCCTAGAGATCATTTAGTTTCACTCATCGACCCTATATTTTCCAAACGAAGAAAATGAGGCACGCTGAGGGGAGGTGTTTTGCTTAATCTCACACAGCTTGTTATTTGCAGAACTGGCACTAGACATTCAGTCTCCTGACCCCCTACTTTGAGAGGACTTTCTTCCTCACCAGATGAGTCAGCACGTGGAGGAACAGAGCCGCTCAGCAGCAGGACTCATCATAAACCAAATAGTGATAGCATCAGGAGTGTGCTGGAGCCAGCTCGAACAGGCGCAGAGAGAAGACTCAATGGGTCAATTTTCAGAGTGAGGACTGATGCCTGAGAAACTGGCAACCTACAAATCAGGGCTTGTTTTATTGTTTTGTTGACTGTCTAGAGTTAGTGTTAACAGTACAGATTAAGCTTAAAAGTGTTAAATGCAGACTTTTTCTTGAGAGCCTGGGTGTTAAACATTTACCTGCACACTCCTGTCTTGCTCTATAAACCCTGCTTGAGTTTAGCAGGAGTGCAGTAGAAGGCTCAGGGGATGAAGTCATCACTAGCCTGGAGGCCTGATGACAGTAGACTAATTATAAAAATAATGTTTACATAGCATTTTAAGGTTTGTAAAGTGCTTTCCTTCCATTATGTCATTTGAACCTTACACACGCACTTGTCTTCACTGCTCTTACCTACAACCTTCTACAGTTATTTCCTAGAGGTACAATGCCTTTCTGCTGCTCTCTGACGCTGCCTGGCAATATCTCCCTATCTCCCTTCCTCTATAATGTTCTTTATCCAGTCTGATTCAACAAGCATTTGAAAGGCCTACTATGTTTTAGAAATTCTGCAAGGCTCTGAAAGTTCAAAGACCAAAAAAAAATTATCCCTGCCCTCCAGTGGTTGGTTTACTTTCTCTTGACCATTTTTTGCTTCCTTTACATCTCTACATAGTATTGCAGATTCACCATCAGAACTGACTTCACAAGCTGGCCTCAGTAGGCATCCCCTCTAGGACTACAGGCTTCTCTTGAAGACCTGCAGTGATAAGGAATTCAGTGCGTCCCCAGGTGGTCTATTCCATTTTTAGACAGGATGTTTTTCTTATATTAGTGTCAGGCCTAGAATCAGGAAAACCCATTTTCCCAAGTTCAAATCTGATCTCAGACACTACCTCTGAGAACTCTGGTAAGTTACTTGCCTCAGTTTCTTCATCTGAAAATGAGCTGGAGAAGGAAATGGCAAACCACTCCAGTATCTTTGCCAAGAAAACCCCAAATGGAGTCATGAAGAATGAGATATGACTAAAACAACTGAACAACAAACTTACCTCAATGGAACTTCCATTCTTTAGTACCTAGCCCTGAGGTAAGTAGAACAAAGATAATCCCTCTTTCATAGGACAGCCCTTCAAATATGTGAAAACAGATTTTTTTCCCTCTAATCTTCCAAGGGTGGGTTCATAGGCTCAACCAGATTGCCAAAGAGGTACATGACAAAGAAAAAGTCATACATTTTTGGTTTTGAAAGTTCTTTTATCATCACAATTCTTTACCTAAAAGCAGTCTAATCTTTCTGGGCTGACTTACTCTTGTAGAATGCTGGGCCATAGTATTTTAGGATCACAGGTTTCTCTCTCTGCATTCTTTGAAGTCAGCCTTCCCAAATCTAGGGTGCACATCAGACTATTCTCATCTTTATCTACCATAGATTCTCAGATGGAGGAGTCATTTCCTCACAAATTTCTATCATTTTTACTTTAGCAACCAATTTCTCCTTATTAGGAAAGCCATCTTCTTTGTTGCTTCTTTTACCTTTTGGAAATTGAAATCATCGTTAAGTCAAGTCAAGAACATATAAACTGCTCTGCTTGGATGAGGAGATAATGTGCATAACACACCTTACACATGTTTGTCAAATTGGGTTGGACTGAACTATGAATCCAGATCTCTAGCCTCTTACAGCAGCATTGCCACTGGAATATTTGAGGCCAATAAATTTACAGAAGTAGGCAACCTGTGGCCACAAAGTCCTTAAGTGCACTCCTCGCTGTGAAGTTTGGATTTAGTCGAAGGGCCATACTTGAAGACCTAGAAGACCACATGACCTCAAGGATGCAGGGTGCCCCTCCCTGACTTGCCCCATTTAGAGATGCCCCCTCTTCTGCTTGGAGGGCTGTATCCCTCCTTTCGCTTTCTTACCAGTTATTGACATTTTGATACCCCCAAACTATTCTGAAGTCCTGTGAATGCACCATCTATGAATATCATCCTACCTAGTTCTTTCCTGGATCCTAGTTTGTCATTCTTAAATGGTGTGCTGCAGTGGAGTGTCTTTAAGTGTGTCCCAAACTTTATGGAACTTACACATACAATAATATATATAGGTTGGAGTCTCCTTTTTTGTATTCTAGCTCAATGTCTGGGAGCAAAAAGAGTTTGAAAACTACTGCATGTCACAACTACCTCTTAGGGGCAGACAAAGGGATTCTGATCTGGATCCTAGAAACTGAATACAATCCTATAAGTAATCCTTAGCCTACTAATGCTTGTACTCATTTCTACCCAGAGTTGTAAAGAATACACTCTGTAAGCTTTAAAGCCTTATAATACATGTGTACTATTATTATGAAAGACTGAAATTGTGTATTGTTTTGAGGGGGCAGCCTGGTATTTTGGGAAGAGCACAGCCTTGAAAAGAAGTCTGGACTTCACTGCTAACATGTTTTGTAATCCCAAGCAAAGAAATTTTCCTTTTCTGGGCCTCAAGATTTTCATCTATAAAATAAGGGGGTTGGAGTCAGTGTTTCCCAATAGCCTATAATAAAACCAATCCAAGAAACATTTACCTCCTTAGGTTCCGGTTTCTTAAAACTTATAAGTTTATTAAATGAATCGCTCTTTGTCATTCCTCCATCCCAGACTCCCTTCTCTTTACAAGCTCTCAGTCTCAGCTCCCTGAATGTCTAAGAAAGAATGATCTGAGGCAAAGACATGTGAGATTTTACCAGCTCAGAGTACAGTTTGGGTTAGCAAACACTAGGTTTCTCATAAGGTTGTTTCTTGCCAGATGAGTCTGTTAAAGGGTAGCCTACCATTTACTATCTGTGTGATTTTAGACAATTTATTTAACCTCTCCAGGCCTCATTTTTCTCATCTGCTAAGTCAGGGGATTGGATTATCTTGCCTCTAAGAGTCTTTCCAGTTCTAAATCCAGTTTTACCATTGCTTCTGTGTTGACAAGGATGCCAGAATTTCCCCCCTTCCTCCTGCTGCCAAAGTCTCAATATATTCATTTTGTTCATCAGTCTTACAACAATTAGTAGTAATTACAATCCATTCTATGTACTAGTAAAATATAGTGGGCCTTCCAAACAAATTCTAAATAGGATGCTTTCTATTTATAATGGCTTCCCTTAATTTCAGACTCCTGTCATACAAAAGTATTAATATGCTCATTTCCAGAATGAGGAAGCCCCTCCCTTCCCCCATAGCACAGAACCAAGAAGATAAGAAACCGTCTTTCCCTCTACCTTTTTTTATCTTATTAGTTCAGTCTTTGGCTGTTACTGCAATGTCCAATAACCTCAGGTGGCCTGAAAGTTTATTACATCATAAACTCATGATGAATTAGTTAATCCAAAAAATTATTGACCAGAGCTGAAAACATTATCTGTAAATACCCTGTGTGAGCAACTCTTGGACTGTTATCAAACTAGAGAACTGGATATGAGAATTTGAACTCGGCCTACTGCCTTCTTGCTACTTTCTCCTAATGTGGGTCACTCTTTTAAGCAGGACAGTTTGCAGGTGGATCCTTTTGTATTCCAGACAAACAGTATCTTCTTAACCCTTTGGAGAAAATTACCAGAGACAAAGACCTTTTTAAGTACACTAAAGATAAAGAGTTCATAAAAGGAAAATCAAGTCACCTTTTTTTTTAGTGGCAGCCCATTCTCAAACCCATCCCTTGGTCTCCCAGCATCCGCTGCTCCTCGGGTACAGTTTACTTGCTTACAAGCAGTGGTCTTCTCTAGGATTTCTGCTTTTCACAATGCTCTTTCCTTAAGTAAGTCTTTTGCTACCTTTCATTCCCTCCCTTCCATGGCTTGAAAAGTTGTACTACATTTGTACTACATTTTATGCAGTACTACATTTTATGCCGTAGCTGAAATCCTGAAGAGGTGGTATTATAAATTGAATCCTAACTTAAATGTACTGGGAAAAACTATTTAAAGGAAGTCTCCAGTAGGCTCTCCTCGAAAATATAGAATCCTTTTGCAAGTTGTAAAATGATATGCAAAAGTTTCCTCCTTGTACTCTAAGTCTTAGCCAAACTGACCTACTTGCAAAGTAAGCACTCAGTTTCCCACCTCATGCCTTTGCAGAGGCTGTCCCCCATGCCAGAAATATAATCCCTCCTCACCTCTGCTTCTTTGAACCTTTAGTTTCCTTCCAGTCATCTCTTCTGTCAATCTTTCCATGGTCCCCCTGGTTACTATTTCCTTCCTCAAAATATCTGCTATTTACTTAAAGGCATACATCCCATATGTGTGAATATAAGCTCCCTGAGGTCAGGAATAATTGCTGTTTCAACTTTTGTTTCATAGCCTCAGCACCTAACATAGAACCTTGTTTATAGTAGGCACTTAATATATACTTGTTGAAATAGCCTAAATCCTGCCAGCCAACTTGCTCCATAGGACTTCTAGGACCCTCAAAAATAAGTGAGAGATGCCATATTTTAAAATTTATTGAAGTCCCATAGTAAGGTAGGTGTTATCTCCCTTCCTTTTACTGCCTTTCTTTTCACCCCATTTCCTCTTTCCTCCTCCTACCCCAAGCTCCTTGAGATCCAAGATTGTTTTTGCATTTTTTTTTTAAATTTCAGGGCTCGGCATATACTAGGTCCTTAATAAAAGCTTATTGATTGATAGATAGAACTGCAACATGAAACCTTTCATCTCCATCCTTCAAGCCACAATTCAAATGCCACTTCCTCTGTGATATCTTCCTGGATTCCCCCAGCAAAGGTAATGTTTCCCTTATCTGACTTTAAACAACACTTATCAGTCCCTTACAC
Organism: Potorous gilbertii; assembly: GCA_028658325.1. Classification (NCBI taxonomy): domain Eukaryota; kingdom Metazoa; phylum Chordata; class Mammalia; order Diprotodontia; family Potoroidae; genus Potorous; species Potorous gilbertii. The sequence goes on along the minus strand of CM053769.1, from coordinate 531,496,103 downwards.
TATTTTCACATTCTGCCTTGGTGAATGTGTCTCTAAGCACACAGAAGGTCAGCTGGAGTGGAGACCTAGGCCACCCATAAGGAAGTTTTCCCTTCTGTTCAGTATACTCTTACTGCAGATAAACTTGAGATGGAAAACCAGAAGGTAAGACTGACCAGTCAAACCCTGGAACTTGTAGCTAGGAATAGGTAAAGGAATAATAAAGGTAACAATTTCTAACTCTTAAATTTTGGGGAAAACGAGGTGGCATAGTGACTAAAGCATTGGGCCTGGAATCCAAAAGACCTGAGTTCAAATTTTCCTCAGACACTTTCTAGCTATGTGACCCTGGACCAGTCATTTCTGTGACCTCAGGTTTCTCTCTGTAAAATAGTGGTAATAATGCATTTACCTCCAGGGTTGTTATGAGAATCAAATGCGTAAGAGTTGTAAAGTGCTTAGTATAGCACATTGCACAGAGTAAGCAGTATACGTTAGCTGTTATTACGACAAATGCCTTTATCCATGGTAACTCATTTGAGGGAACAGTAAACTATTCATTACAAATGGTATACAATATTGTGTTCGTGTTCAAAGGTTCCTGGGAGGCAGAGATGGAGGGGATTTCGGAGATCAGCCTGATTAGGCTGATCCCTCTCATTTTATACCTGAAGCGGTGACCTGTCTAAGGTCACACCAGCCAGTAATCAAACCCAGGTCCTCTGGATCCACATTCACTGTTCTTCCCATGATGCCGCATTTATGCTCATTTTTCTCTGTCCTACTAGACTGTAAGATTTCCGAGTGTAGTAATGATGTTTTATTCATTTCTTCTGCATCCCCCACAAAACTGAGTATATAACGTAGGCTCAATAAACTTCTGATGAATGAAGGAGGAAGTGAATGAAAATCGAAAAATCTCCACCTTATCCCTATCCATGTAAATCAGGACAATGCAATATAGTATACGCTTTGTTTAAAATATGGCACACCCGTACATTCCTAATACTTCTCATTCTCAAGATACCTCAGAGTTTTTAAAAGCAGTGTTGGATTTGATGACAGTAAGAATGAACAGACTGCTGCAATCTTGGATTAGGAATGGAGATCATTCTATTCTATTTGTTATTTCAGTGTTCATTTGCATGATGCCATATTTCTTTTAGGTCCAGACTGTTTTCTTGCAGGACGATATCAGTTTTCTCAGATGTACCCAATAAATTTCAATATTCCATTGGCTCTGGTTTGGTACTACCTTCAATGTTGCAGATCACAAGCCATCAGTGCCTTCATATACACTGCAAGTCTTACAGTATCCTCCCATAAATCCCCCATAGGAATCTTCCCTGTGCATTGGAGATCATCATCAAGGTCTTTCAACATTTGGGGGCTGCTACTTCTGTACTCATGCTATCTATTAGCGTCACCTTCTTTTCTAATCAGATATTTCCTGAGTGTTATAACTTATACTACCATATGTCTCTCTGTTGGTCTTGGGATCAATCTGTCAACTGTCAAGCATTTATCTAGCGTCTACTTTGCACCACACACTTTGCTAGGCACCAAGGATATACAGACTAAAGGGGAACAGTCCCTGACCTCAAAGATTTTACATTCTTTCAGTTGCAAATCCCCAACTCTCTCATTTTACAAATGAGGAAACTGAGGCCCAGAAAACTGAGGCCCAGGAAGGTGATATGACTTGGCTAGGGTCTAATAACTAGTTAGTAATACAGCTGAGATCAAAACCCAGATGTTCAAGACCATAGTTTCTTCCACCATACATATATATTTAATTTGTACAATAGCCACGTAACATTCTATTTGACAGATGCTATTTAAGTGATGATTTATTGTTGTTTAGTCATTTCAGTCATGTCCAACTCTTCATGATCCCATTTAGGGTTTTCTTGGCAGAGATTCTGGAGTGGTTTGCCATTTCCTTCTTCAGCTTATTTTACAGATAAGAAACTGAGGCAAATAGGGTTAAGTGATTTGCCCAGGGTTTCATAGCTAGTAGGTGTTTGAAGACAGATTTGACCTTAGGAAGCTGGGTCTCCCTGACTCCAGGTCTGGCATCCTATTCATTGTACCTCCTAACTGCCCACTTAAGTAAGAATAATCTAACCGAATTTCTAAAACAGTTTTAACATAAGGTATTTTAAGCCCAATATAATATAGTGTTTCTTTTTAAAAACAAGAACATTCTTCTATATAATGCTTATTACTGGACATAAAAAGAGTTTGAGAACCATATGGTTCTCTCATATTGAAACGGCTATATTTACTTTTCTAAGTAGGTTGTTTGTTAAATATATCCTTAAATATTATGCCCCATAATGAAAATATTCTATCGATGTTGCAGAAGATCTTATCCTTATCATTTAGATGATTATGTCATTGAATTTTTTTCTATTAATAACATTAACAGGAAAAAATCCTATGCTGATCTCATTATTCATCTGTAGTCAAGCCATTCTCCATGACAACAGTGAATGCCTTTGACAAACTATATGAATGTTAGCAATTGTTATTAATATTATTTTTATTATTTCTTTGTGTTTTATGCTTCACTTCACAGATAATTGCACTATGGTTAAACCTCTCAAATTATCTTATAATAATCTTAGGAGATAATGAAAGAAATCTGAGGACTGTTCTTCTGATATGTATATGAACACACACATATATGTATATAGGAATCAGTAAACAATAAACATGAGAGGTTTTTATATTCTGTATATCTTTAAATAGATTGCGTGGCTAGACATATGCCATCCTCTAGAAAACTATCTGCAAAAATGTGCTTGTCTTCTCATATTTTCACCAAAGATATCCTCACTCAAAACACTGGCAAATGCCTTTAAATAAAGACTCTCTAGAAATAGAAACATAGCTATATGGGTTTGGTAATTTCTAAACTTTCAGTTGTCTTCATTGGGTAATAATACTGTTCCTAATTTTTTCAGTCACTTGATATCTTTCATTCCCTGAGCTATCTTTAAAATTGTTCCCTTGGTGTTTTTAGAATTGTGTTGTTTCTGTTGTCAGTTCCTTTTGTGTGTACTTGGTCTGGTCCAGACACTTTCCAACTGTGTCTATATGCCATTTGCAGTTCATCATTTATTGTGTTGGATAATGAGTATCCAAAAGTGGAGGATACAATATCATTGATGATACTAGATTACCATAGATATCGTGGCACACTTGTATTTATTTTGTGTATATTTAGATGCGAGTATAGATCTGTACATGTCATATAAGCTTCTAGACCGAATTGACTATTTGGTTTTGTCTTTTTATCTGCAGTACTCAGCATGGTGCCCTCACATATATTGGTGTGTTTGTCCTTCCTTTTCGAAGAGGACTATGACATCAGCAAATGATGACATGACTTGCAGTTGACTTTGATTTGTGTGAGGGAGGGCTGTGCAATGTCACTAGCCTCACTTTCTCCTCTAGAGCCATCTGGCTTCAGTGAACACATATTCATTGGGATGACTGGACATGACCCAGGATTCAATGGGAGATCCTGTCCCTTTTAGGCTAAGGAATTTCCAGGTATTTACATAGAGTAAGGTAATGCCCATAGAGTGAATAGCCCTCTTCAAGAAGTAGTCAAAGGATGGCCCCTTAATCAGAAGAAGAAAAAAAAACAAGGTGGGAGGGCAAGACCCTCAGGATGGCTGTTTCAAAGAGAAACAGCTACCATTGACATTCACTCTAAACCAGGAGGGTCCAAAGAGACAGCTATTAAGTGGAACTTATGTGGGGACCTATTGTGGCCTATCTATGAGCTTCAGAGTGAACTGGGTAAAGGTAGAAATCTAGAAAGAAAGAAATCTAGAAAGAAAGAAGTATAGAAAGAAATCTAGAGATCCCGAAAGAGATCCAGAAGGAAATCTATACATCTAGAAAGAAATCTTGAAAGAGGTCTAGAAAGGCATCCAGAAAGAGAACTAGAAGGAAGCCTAAAAAAATATCTAGAAAGATGTCTAGAAAGCAATCTAGAAAAAGACCTAGAAAGAAATCTACAAAGAGATCTAGAAAGAAATCTAGAAATCCAGAAAGATATCTAGAAAGAAATCTGGAAAGAAATCTAGACATATCTAGGAAAAACTCTAGAAAGACATCCAGAAAGAAATCTAGTAAGATATCTGGAAAGAAAACTAGAAAATCTAGAAAGATATAGAAAGAAATCTAGAAAATTTAGAAATAAATCTAGACAGAAATCTAAAAAGATCTAGAAAGACATCTAGAAAAATCTAGAAAGGTATGGAAATCTAGAAAGAGACCTAGAAAGAGATTTAGCAAGAGATCTAGAAAAGTCTAGAAAGTTATGGAAATCTAGAAAGAAATCTAGAAAGATATCTAGAAATGAATCTAGAGATATCTCGAAAGGGATCTAGAGAAATCTAGAAGGAAATCTAGAGGGAAATCTAGACATCTAGTAAAAAATCTAGAGAGAGAGATCTAGAAAGAGATCTGGAAAGAGATCTAGAAAGAAGTCTAGAAAAAAATCTAGAAACAGATCTAGAAAGAGGTCTAGACAGAGATCCAGAAAGAAATCTAGAAAGAGATCCAGAAAGACATCTAGAAGGACATCTAGAGGTCTAGAAAGAAGTCTAGAAATCTAGAAAGAAATTAAGAGATCCAGAAAGAGATCTTTCTTTCTAGATACATATTAGTTGCTTAATAAATGCTAGTTAATTAAATGTTTTTGCATGGTTTTCTTAATCTTCCATGTAGAACATTGTCAAGATACTTTTATTCCATACTACTCGATCCTACCTTAAATTATTTTTCTCTAATGGTCATATTTCTAAGTTTGTCCTCTAATGCCAAGGTTCTTACTACATTAAGACATTTAGAGTTATTTTATTTGGAGACTTCTGGACCTTAACTGACAGTCCTATCTAACCTAACCCTATCTCTATTTCTTCCTCTGTGTGTGTGTGTGTGTGTGTGTGTGTGTGTGTGTGTTCATCCTTCGTTGCCAAAGAAGACCATGCCATCAGAGAAATAATGACATGACTTGCACTTGATTTTGTTTTGAGTGAGGGAGGGCTGTGCAGGTCACCAACCTCACTTCAGAGCCATCTGAATCCAGTGACCAGATATTCATCAGGATGACTGGAGATGACCCAGAATGAGGAAATTGGGGTTAAGTGACTTGCCCAAGGTCGCACAGCTAGTAAGTGTCAAGTGTCTGAGGTGAGATTTGAACTCAGGTCCTCCTGACTCTTGTACTGGTGCTCTATCCACTGCACTGCCTAGCTGCCCTTCTTCCTGCAATAAATGTTGAAGAAAACACCTGCCCTATTCCCTGTGGATTTGATGTTTCTAGAGAAGCAAAAAGACTACTTGCATTCTCAGGCCTGGAGAATTCTTCAGTGCAAAAAGACATGGGAGAACCATTCAGTCAAGTTTTAGGGCTTCTATTTTCCTGGTCACTGGCAGACAGCACATCAATCAGTATCTGACCAACCAGAGGCTGTAGCAATCAATTAAAACCATTGCCAGTCTCTCTTCCTTCATTGTCCAGACTACAAATGTGGAATACTCTATATGGTATCAACTGTCGTCAATGTATTGGTTGGTTTTGCTGAACTGTTTTGTTTTTTTTTATTTGTTTCTTTTGATCCTTATCACAAAAGAGAGCTCAATGGATAGGAAAGGGAGGAAAAACATATATCCAGAAATGAATGCAAGATTAAAAAAAGAAAAGGAATCAGTAAAAGTTAAAGACAAACCAAAAAATATTGATGTGATATGGACAAGGATTGCCTTACCCATAATGGAGACTTGCTTCAAATTCCAACAAAGGCTGAATTCCTTGTTCACTGGGTAAAGTTGCAAGAGACAGAATCTCTTGAGGATTTGTGTCTGGATACAGGGGTGTCATCAGGAGACAGAAGGGGAGCTTCCTTAGAAGAAGAAAAAAGAAGAGAAGCTTCTAGGAGGAAAATATAAATGAGAGAGAAAGGATATGTCCACATGGAATGGGTGGTCCAGGGTATTCTTGAGTAGCCATGAGTACAGAGCCAATATGTAGCAATCTAATATATATGAGACATTGTCTAACAAGCAGAAGATGTTATAGCTGAAACTACATTCAGGGGACAGATGTTCAAGAGATCAGTTCCACACAGAAGAATCTGGCAACCCAAAAGCACAAGATGAGGCAATTCCATTTCCCAATAGGCTATAGTAGATCATGTTGATCATTGAGAACAGACATGGGAATAACTGACACTTTTCTCACCCCATCTATCCACCCACATCCTGCCCCTTTAGAAGTTTTTCCCAGGAGTTTTCTATCCCAATCATCCCAATAATTTAAAGAGTATATGAAATTGCATCTATTTTGTTGTTTTTTCAATCATATCTGACTCTCTATGACCCCATTTGGGGTTTTCTTGGCAGAGATATTGGAGTGGTTTGCCATTTCCTTGTCCAGCTCATTTTACAGATGAGGAAAATGAGGCAAACAGGGTTCACTGACTTGCTTAGAGTCACACATCTAGTAAGTGTCTGAGGCTAGAACTGAGGAAGATGAGTCTTCCTGACTCCAGGCCCAGCACCCTATCTACCGCATCTGTTTATGGGATTGTGAACGATGATGCATCTGATTGTCTTTGTTATTTACATCGATTTTTAAGATTTGGGGCTCATATAATCTTTAAATAGAAATTACTACACCGATGAGGATTCGAGCTATGATTTACAGAATTAATTACCAAAAATAAGCTACCCTGAACTTGAGGAAAGTAGCAAGGGACTCCTGATTCAAAGTTCTCAATGTCTGCAGGGGCCTACTGTTTAATTCTGACTGTTAGACCAGACAGTCAAAAACACTAGAAGAAAGGAATTGTATGTGATATTCACCCTTTCACTCTACAAATTTTAAGACATTTCAGATCAGAACATTATTGCCTTTGTGTTCATTTTTGTGTGCCCATAGTTAACTATTTCCGGGACTCCCATGAACACCAAATTACCCTAATTTTCTTTTGATATACTGGTTGAATTCTTTCTTCATATTCTCTCTTCTGTCTTCTACCTTTCCCTTTGATGGGCTCAGCAGTAAGGCACAAACGTGGTTAATGAGTTTTCAGTGCACTTTTAAACCTTTGTTATCCCAATTTTTTTCTCCTTTATCCCAAAGCTTACAACCATGAACATCCCCACATCCTCCTAGCAGGCACAGGACAGGCTCCCTTTATCTCTGGATATCCACGTCTGAATAACGGCAGAGTTTCCGGAGTCATTCTATAGCTTTAGAATGTTTTGTACAGATCCATTTATCTTTTTTGGATACAACACTTAACTACTTCCTTTCAACAATGGTCACCAAGCTGCTCCCCAGTGATGGAGTCTCCCCTCCTCAGACTGTTATTGGGGCCAGGAGGCTAAAGGCTTTGTTGTTTTTTGGGTATTAATAAAGAGCCAATGAATGCACTGTGGAAAGGGAAAAGGAAAATGACCACTTCTGGGCCTGTGATGTTTAGAAAACAAAGATAATCTCCTGGTTTTTATATGGAAGGAAAATTTGTTTTTCCTGAGATATAGATTTAGCATAATAGAGATCAGAGATACCTACACGGAGAAAGCTTTGGTAGTCAGAGCTGGAGGGGGTTTGAGGAAGAACCTAATTTAAAGTAAGTAGCTGGAGTATTTCTAGGTCAGAATGAAACTTGCTTTTCCAGCAGTAACACAGACCAACAAAATCAGTTGATCTCAATGCCAGAAAGAAGGCAGATGAGGAAATTACGTTTGAAATTCTGGATCAGGGTACCATCCAAAGAGCTTCTTACTATGCTGGGTAGGGATTGGAGATCTCTTTCTTAATAATGCTTATTAAATTAATGGGCTACATATGAGGGAAAGGGGAGGACAGTGCCCAGTGAAGATCATAGGGAAGTAGAGGGAAAAGCAAGCTTTTCTGAAGGACCTGTATCTGAATTGTGTTGCCATTTTAAGCAAATGAAGCAGGCGTTCTGATCTTTTGGTCCTGGACCTCCTTGTCCCTCTGAAAGGAAGCTTGGTACACACCAATGTAGTTTCCAACAGGCCTGGATCCAGCGGAATTTGGCAAGGTCTGACTGATTGAACTCTAAGAGGCACACACCTCTGGCAATAGTGTACTGGGAAATGTTTCACAATAGGCTCTCTGGGAGAAAATGTATACTGGATACACTTTTAAGTTTAATATGTCATATTAACATCTTCTTTATCACTTTCTTCAATGTAGATAATCAATAATACAAAAGCCAAGCCTTCACCTCTAACATCTGCTGATTTCTGAATGGTCAAGTCTTACTCATGCTAAATATTTAACAACAGACTCAGGAGAAGCCTATTTTTGTTGCCGAGAGTACTCTCTGCCCACAAGAGCTGTCTCTACCTCTGACTAAAATAGTTTTGAATAGCTAGGGTAGTGCCCTGCACTGGCATTAAGTTCACCAAGAAAAAAATCATCCTCTTAAGGCCATCCGAGCACTTGGCAGGCATTGTACTCTCTGTTATAGATCTTCCAACTTCAGGTCAAAGCTAGAGGATTTCTTTCTCCTCTTGAGAGAGGCAATTAGGAACTTGACATAGGCATTCTCTGAACACTCACTGCCACCCAGCTCTCCACAAATATTCAGTGCTATGACCTACAAATGTTACATCTTCAAGGTCCATATAATGTAAAAGGCAGGGTTCCAGGCTCTAAGATAATCACCTAATTTCCCTGACTCAGTTCTCTACCATTCCAGTCTCATACTGGTGAGATATTCTAGCAAGGAATCAGACTTTTTTTTCCAACTAGGCACATAGGATATGTCACACACCCTGCCTTCTTCCCCCCACCCCCATATATAATTATCTGTAGAGGGTCTCCAAAGATTTTACTGTTTGGCTAACAGCCTATCCCCCTAACAGCTAACAGCGGAGACACTGATTCTTCTGGCATGGAGTCATTGGCCAAGAAAGAAAGGGGTGGGTCTCCCCAGTAATCTCCTTACATAGTTTTAACTTGGTCCAATCAGAAATTGTTGAACTTGACAGAGCACTCCTCCCTGCCCCCAAGCTATTTTTATTGCAATCAACAACTTCTGGTTGAAAATAAAGAATATAGTAACTAATTATCAGGCAATACTCTTTCCAGATACTTTTTCCTGGATCAGGGAGAGCTCCAGGGTTTCAGACAGCTCACTGAAGACGATGCCACAATTCTGAATATGTTGAGTACTTCTCAACACCAACTCAAGTGCCTACAGAATTGAAAAAGATCCTTTGAATGGCATCCTAATTATAGTTCATAAATATCTCCCAAATTGTCATTCTTTGGTTAAGATCTACAGCAAATGTTATATTCCAGTTCTCCAATAACTGGGCCTCATCGTGGCTACTCCATTAAATGGAGGTGCCTAATTTTGGTAACCTAGATTACTCCAATAAAAATCAAATGAGTCTCCAAAATGTGACCTATATGGTAAGGGAAAGCAGATGAACTGGTTGGAGTCTCAATAACCATACCCTCTTTGGGCTTCTGTACTGTCTCTGCTTGAAAGGTCTGTCCCTTTTGGAACCCAGCTTGTTTCTAAGGATAGGTTCTTGACCTTGAAGTCTGTGGACAAATTTCAGGTGGTCCATAAACTTAGATGGGAAAAATAAAATGCTTCTTTAGTTTCACCAACACCTTGTTGAAATTTACCATTTTCTCTAATTATTTAAAAGCAGTATTATAAGAAGGGTTCCATTGTGTTCACCACACGAGAAAAAAGGATCTTGTCCTACACCGTTCAAGATGACTTACCTGACAGCAACTAAGGCAAACAAAAAGCATTTACTGTTTCAAATTATGAGCATTTATTAAATACCTATTATATGGTGGGACTGTTCCAGGTTCAATAAATATATTTATCACAAAACTATCATAGAGACATGAATGAGATTCAAACCCAAATTCATTAGCAAGGAACAAACTCACAACAACAATAGGAAAGTGCTTCCAAAATTGACAGAGTTGGGGTTTATTTAGTGGTGACTTAGCATCCCTTTGCAGTCCTTTGGTTCTCTCTGTCTCTGGTTTCACCATGAGGTGAAGTTTTCCAAGTCTGAACCATATCTATGAATCTCGTCCATATCCATTGGCTCCATTTATATGCACAGCCCATTCAGCTCTCCATTACTCCTGCCTTAACTCCAGAAACCTCAAGGAGTCAGGAAAACCTGAGTTCAAATCCTTCCTCAGATACTTACTATCTGTGTGACCCTGGGCAATTCACCTAACCACTCATTCTCAGCTTACTCATCTGTAAGATGGGAATAGTGATAGCATCTGCCTTACAGGGCTGTTGTGACGGTCAAATGAGTCTACATCTGTAAACTCTTTTGCCAACCTTAAAGTGCTATATCAGTGCTATTTCACAGACCCAGTAGCCAATGTCTCTGCCACTGCTGCTGGTCACAAATATTCTGACACCTCCAAATCCAGCCTCATCTGAATGTATTTTCTTTCCTTTTTTCTTTTCTTTTGCTGCCCATCTTTGCTCTCCCTCATTCCACTCTAGCACTCTGAGCATCCTTTCTTTGAGCAAGGCATAACAGCATTCTGGAAAACATATTAGGTTCTCCAATCTGTAGGTTCACCCTCCTGTGCTTCAAAAAGTGAAAGAAAGAATACAAATAAGGCTACCCATAACTGCTAAAGGTAAAGGTTTCTTCTAACTGGTCTTTTCTCATCTAATAACTTTCTAATTTCATTCATTTCTGAATGATTTCACTTTAGAACACTAAAGTGGTTTCACTTTAATTCAGCTGCAGCACCAAGTTTTGTCAGGAGATGCCAATAATCTTTTTGTAGCATTTACAACACTGAATACTTCCTTATTTTTCCTCATTCCCCAACAGCAATCCAGCCCAAGTTTCTACAACATATGATGAGTTTAGTTGGTGAATATTATCCGACAATGAAATGAGGGTTAAAAATGAGCCATTTCTATTTTCTTCCCTACCTGACCAAAACAGCCCTGAAAGAAAAAAGAAAATCGCATCCATTTGTTACCTATCGATGAATCACACAGTCAAGTTTAGGAAGAAGGTAAGAGGCTGCTTGTGAGAGAACAGTCAACAGCTCCAGAATGTCAATAGGAATATGTTAGAACTGTTGGCATTAATAAAATTTATATGCCGTGTCCAATGTCTAAAGACATCATGTCTCAGCCTCTACATGAAGAACTATTATAGAATTTTAGACGTAGAAAGGACTTTAGACATCATCTATTCTAACCCCTCATTTTAAAAAAGAAACTGTTGCTGAGATGGGGGAGGGTCTTGATTAGGAATCATAGAGCTAGTAAGGACCTTAGAAGCCATCTAACCCAAACCCCTCATTTTATAGATGAGCAAATTAGTGACTGAAAAAGGAACAGGGGTCCAGAATTCTGAAAGATATGAACATTTTACCTATGTTAAAATATTACCAAAGTTTGGGCAAGAGCTGTATAGCACATTAACGTGTGGCATAATAGAAAAGAATACTGTGCTGGAAGTTAGAAGGCCTAGGTTCTAATTCCTGATTTGTTGTTAGCTAGATGGGTAATCTTCACCTCTCTGGTTTTAATATGTATGATGTGGCATGATATATTGTGACATGATGTGATACAGTATGGCATATATGATATAACATGGCATGACACACTTGGCAAGGCATGGCACATGCATGGCACTCTGTGCCTGGAATAATGCATACATGTTTGGTATGCTATAGTATGACATTGAAGTGTAGTATGATAATGTGATATGGCATGACATGGTGTGGCCCAAGGGTGATATGGCATGACACATGCACTATATGGCACGACACCTGTGTGATGTGGTAAGATATATCATGACATAATATGGGCATGATGTAGTGATGGCACATTCATGATGTGGCATAAGACATGTCTGGTTTGGCAAGACATGAGTTATATGTTATATGGTATAGTGGTCCATGTGTGACATGGAATGGCAATGGGTGAGCATACCATATTGTGATGTGATGTTACATGACACTGCATGGCATTATGCATGTGTGTTATAGTATGGCATTTGCATGACTTGACTGAGTGGTATGTACATGACATTGTGTGACATGGCATGGAGGAGGACTCTGCCAAGACTCTTGTCAACAATGACTAAGAAAGAGAGACATCCCCCCGAGATTGTCACAGGACCACCTGTCTCCTTTTTCTTTATAGAGATAAATACTAGAAGCACCCTTCCTGGGGTAATTTCCTCTTGCCATATAATCTAGAAGATTTTAGTCAGCTTCTGTGTAAGGAGTAGACCTCCTGCTTTGTAGAGTTCTATGGGGATGGAATCAATGCCAGGTACTTTGCCACTCAAGAGGACCCTGATGGCATTGTACCTCTTCTTTAGTGGAAAATTCAGCTAGAAAGGGACTGACCAAAACCTGCAACACATGATCAATGCTGATAATCTGTTGAGAACATTGTGGACGTGTTCAGAATCATGTCCTTATCACTGATCAGCGTGACTCCATCAATGCTGAGTAGGTGATATGCACCAGAGATTTTTGGCCCATATATAGTTTTCAATGCATCATAGAAGTGCTTTAAATTCTTTCTGTAAGCATAAATTGAGTCTCATCTGCCTTCTTACTGAGTCAAGAATGCCGCATCTCCCTATGCTTCACTTGCACTTGGGATGGCTTTAAATGTTACCTTCTTAGAGATGAAGTAACCCTGTGGAGTTCTTGTTTTTTTGTTTAATACTTTTTGAATTTATTCATCATTTTCATCAGTCCAGTCCTAAGGTTTGCAAGTATTCTAACCCAGATGAGCAAATGCATCGCTGTACATCAACTCTCTGAAAGCCACCAACTCCTTTTCTGCTCCACTGTTGCTGTGTGCTGACTCAGCTTTCCCTCCAAATCAGCAATAATCTGTTCATGCACTGAGATCTAATCTCACCTAACTGATCTAATCTGTTAATGTTGAATCTTCTGACCATTTTGCCTTGGGGTCACCACTTTTACTCAACATGAATGTTTACCCTGGAGAAAATAAGACCATAAACTGTTCCGTACTCCACCACACATCGCCTTTATCACTTTAACATTCTGTCTGTCTCTTCTCCTTACAATGACATCGTCTATTAAATGCCAGTACTTGTTTGGAGGGTGCATCTCTGACATTTTGTGGCAGTTAGGTAAGTGAAAAACAATGTTGGTGATGAGGTCATGAGATGCACAAGTCTTATTACTTGCTCCTGTTTCATTTCAATTCTAGCCTTCAACATCCATTTTGTGCTTAAAAAAATACTTGACATGCATTCTCTTGTTTTATCCTTTTAAGCTCAGGCCACTTAGTTTGACAGGGCAGATATTATTATTACAGATGAGAAAACATGAAGTGATTTACTCATACATACATCTAATAGATTTGGACTCAAACCCAGAATTTCTCTGTTCTTTTCAACATACTATCCTATAGCCATGTTGCCATTGGAAAGAGAAATTACAGAAAGTTAGTGCTAGAATGTTTAACCCTCCTATTTTACAGACAAGGAAAACCAAGGCTGAAGAAGGTAAATTGACTTGATCATTGTCATGTGTAGTGGAGCTGGGACAAGTCTCTAGCCTCATAATTCATTGCTCTCCCTACTACCCTGCACTGCCCTAAATAAATGGGGATTTTAAAACTGGACAGAGAAGTAGAAATTGAACAGGACATTTTGGTGGATTTCTCATTTCTGAATAACACTGGCATGGGTCATTACAGTGAATTCAGTACTGACAAGAAACCATACACCTCTCAAGTTTTTGAAAAAGTAACTGCATCTGCGATAAGAGTCAGTAGAGAGCCTGAGGGAATTCAGGTTATACCTTAACCTTGGCTACTCACTCCCCTGAGAAAGAGTAAACTGTACTTTGCCTTAAAGACTGGAGGCTTGTATTTAGCAGACAAGAGATATTGGGTCTGTCGGCTTCCTGGCTCTGGTAGGGGGTGACAGGGAGGTGGGAGAAACATCAAAGGGAATTTCAAAGCTGGTAGGTAGCAAAGGGTGACTCGACTGAAATAAGGACGAATTTTGATAATTCTGATAATTCTCATACTTCGGAAAAGAGAAAACACCACCCAAAAGTAGAAATGACATATTTTGGACATAGAAGTTAAAGAATGTTAAGAAAATAAACCAAATAAAGAATTAAAATGAACCATAGATTAGTCAGAAGACCTATATTTGGTTCCTAGCTGTGATATGTCTTAGTCCATGACAGGCAAGTCATTTAACCTGAGTGTCAATTTCCTCATCTGTCAAATGGGGATGGTACTTGTACTATCTATTTCACAAGAATTGTTGTGAGATAAGTGCCCTATAAGGTATAAAGTGATTTGGGATTATAGAATCTGGGCTTGGAAAGAACCTCAGAAGTCAAGATACTCATTTTACAGACAAAGAAACTGAGATCCAGGACATTAAGGGACTTGCTCATGATCACTATATAAACGTGAACTATTCTTACTATAATTCTTATCAAAATGATTAGTGAGACCTTGAGAAAGTAGTAGGGACATTTAAAAGAGAAGGGTCCAACTCAATACAGAAAATGTCTTCTCACTTCTAATTGAAGACCCTCTCTGATAATGCTGGACTACCTAGACTTCCCTTGCTCTGTATGCAGAGGTCTCACAATAGCTTCACTGTAATCTGTGCCTTGTTTCTGATCACTATCAGTCTAATTGCCTGGACCCTTGCAGCATATTGTCACCTCACCATTCTTATTTTCAGCCAGGAGGAAATTGGAGGCTTAGAAACAGAATTGAGAGACCCCATGTTGTTTTGGTTACTGATTAGATAATGACCAAAATGAAACGACTGGTAGGTGGGCCCATGGAAGGCTCTGTGATAACCACTCTGGAGACCAGTGTTAATTTCCTAGGATGGAGGAAACAAACTGAGGCTGGCTGGTTAATTACAGTCATTGCTGATTTAGACAAGGGAATAGATAGGAGTCTTGTTAACTTTCAAGGGATTCTAATCTCAGACCTGAGATGAAGGATTTTGAAGGATAGAAAGGAGATAAAATAGGACAATAAAAAATTGGAGAAGTGGCCAAAAATGAAACAAATGCATTTCAACAATACTTCAATATGTCTTCAATGCTGTAATGGATCTGATATTTTATTAATAGAGATATGTTCTCCGTTGGATCAACAAGAACTTGAAAAGAAGTGTTAAGATCCAAGATCACTTCTCTCCTTTTGCTCCTCTCCTTTTTTACTATTTAAAGACACCCTGTTTTCCAGAGCTAAGGCCTAACAAGCAAGCTATGCCCTGAGTTTGGCATAACAAAAATCCTTTGCGTTTACCCTCTGGGTGAGCACTGCTACAACTAAATCACAGAACTGATGGTCTCTGAGCACGGGCAAGCACCAACAGACCCAGACTTGAAACCTTGCTATGAATAGACTTTTTGCCACTAGTCAACCTTGCCTCACTGTTGCAGTTGCTGCTGCTACACTATACTGTTTGATTCTTTATCTAGTCAAAAATATATAAATCAAGGTTTGGCCCCACTTCCTTAGGTCTCCTTTAAGAAGAGGCCCTAATACATGTTCTAATTTCTTTCTCCTCCCAATGGAATAAAGAAAGTTTTTTGCTTTTATCCTGTACGAACTCTTTGGTATATTTGGAGTTAACAGTGGTTGCAAAACTTCTGTCATTCTTTGGTCATTTGTTACCAGAATTGACAGAAGCCAAATCAATAAAGATAGGGAGTAGTTATTGACCCCCAACTGATATTGGGGGATTTCCCATGAAGCCATTCTCCCATCTTATATATAGAATTGAGCTAATGAAAACAGTATTTCCAGTTGTATCTAAATTCTGAAATTAAGAAAAGGCAATGACAATTTGCAGAGGGTTCCGGTAACACAAAAATGATCTTGAGGTTGGAAATGAAGATCTATAAGAAAAACATTAATGGGATTTCTCATTTTGGAGGAATGAAAGACAAGGCTCTGATTTAATAATGTTCATCAAGTATATGAAAGACTCTCATGCTGAAAACCAGTTTTCCGTTTCCACTGAGGGCAGAACATGGCAATTGAGCTTAACCTGTAGTATGAGGACTTTGGGTTACAGACAGGAAAGGACTTTTTAAGAGCAAAGATTGATAAACACTGGAATGGGTAACCAAAACCACGATAACTTTTTCAGTAGCTCCATAGAGCTATGGGCTGCCCAGATAAATAAATGAGTGAATAAAAAAAAATTAATAAGCTCTTACTATTTGCCCAGAATTGTGCTAAGTACCTCCTTCCCTTCCTACTACTCTCAACTCATTTAAAGTTATCCATTTGCTCTGTCCTTTCATGTTCCTGTCTCACTCTCTTCCCTTCTTCCTCTCTCCTCTCCTCTCTACTCTATGACAAAGTTAGAACTTGAACCCAAGTCTTCTGTCTTCTTTCTTCTTCTGGAAAGTTTGATATCTACTGCACCAATGATTCTTAAAGTACAGTCTCCAAAACCATTTGAGGACATCCACAAGGTCAAAACTATTTTCATAATAGTACTAAAATATTTTAATTTATAATGTAGTAAATATTGGTAGCTATGACCCATAAAACATAAGCTCTTTGGGGGAGTGGGCAGTTCTTAATCATTTTTAAGAATATAAAGTGACCCTGAGACCAAAAAGTTTGAGAACTAATACACCATGCACCACATTGCCTCTCATGTTTTATCTATTCTTTATATTTACTTATTTGTATGAATCTTCCAGTAGGGGAGGAAGCTATGTTTTATCATTGGTCCCTAGGACCAAGACTGTTCACTATGATTGATTAAAGTTTGATTGCATTTTAGTGCTGCTACATTTTTGTATCCATTGTGTATTTTGTTCTTTTGAGTCTACCACCTTGCTTTTGCAACACTTCATACCATTCTCCCCAAGTTTCTTGAATTCCTCATTTGTGTTATCTTGTGATACAGTATATAAATATTCCATTATACTCAGATACCATAATTTGTTCAGTCATTTCTCAATTAGTGGATATCTTTTTTATTTCAAATTTTTGCTACTGAAAAGAATATCCCAACTAATTTATATCTATACATATATATTTATATATACATATATAATATCATTATCTCTTGGAATATTAAGCCAATTGTGGGATGTCTGGGTTGAAGGGTATGAATAGTTAGTGATTTGATTCATGTAATTTCCAAATTGCTTTCCAGGGCTTTTAGGTCATCTTGCAGCTACGCTAGGTACTAAGCTATAGTGATTTTACCAAGCATGGGGTCCCTTTTCAGGACTATGACTCAGTCAAATGTTTACAGATGCAAGACTTCTGTAATACTACATAAGAATATTGATTTAAGCCTTTATTTTTTCAACCACAGGGAATTTTTTTCCCTTTTCTCCCCCAAACCATGGAACTTTTGCTTTGACTGTTGTAATATGAAAAAGTTCACTTCAACTGAAAAATTCATTCAGTAAGCATTTTATAAGACATTACACGAGGCACTGAGGACACAGAGACCAAAACCAAAAAAAGGAACAATCCCTGCATTTGAGATTGCTAGGTCAGTTGTGTTAGATTCTTCATGACCCCATAAAGGGTTTTCTTGGCAAAGATACCAGAGTGGTTTGTCATTTCCATCTTCAGTGGATTAAGCAAACAGAATTAAGTGACTTAGTCAGGGTCACATAGCTAATAAGTGTTTGAGGTTAGATTCAAACTCAGGTCTTTCTGACTGCAGGTCCAGTACACTATCTACTGATCTACCTATCTGTCTCTAATCTCATTAATCACTTGCGACATCAAAGGGGTTTTGGTAAATTCACAGTGGTCCCACATCTATTCAACTTTTTCCGTGGCAAATGGAGATTATAAACCAACTGGCTGAAATCAAAGGACCTGGATTAAAATTCCAGCTCTGCCACTTAATATTTGTTTGACCTTAGACAAGTCGATTAACTCCTTTGGTTTCAGTTTTCTCATTGGAAAAATGAGGATCTTAGACGAGATGCTCTCTGAGGTCCTTTTTAACTTTAAATCTATGTAACTCTATATTCCTCCTCTTTGACTTCCAGCAAAGTCTAAAGAAAAGCAGCTTGCAAGGAACTGTGGGCTCCTTCTGAAACCAAGGGTCTTGAAGTGAATGCTGAATTTATATGTAAACAGACACTATTGCCAAGTTGACTAGCCATTGTCCTGATTGAGTAGGTTGCCCTGGTTATATGGATACAGCCCATACATTATATACTGCAGACAGGGGTGTGTATGCCTTCTTAGGCAAAGCCCAAGTAAGGAATGGTGTTATTTCCTGATGTGGATTCTCACAATTAGCAGGATGGGAGCTACATCCCGTCTCCCCTCTCTATTTCCTACTCCTTGGGTTCAAAGTACCCTCCCCAAGCCTGTTGACGTCATTGCTTCTCCAAACAGGAGCATCTTGAGCCAAACAAAGCCAGAGTTTGAAGACGGTGATGTGGCAATGTCAGCTGTCCCTGTTCCATGAAAATTTTTTGGCGTACATTTATATAGATTAGCTGATTGTGTGACTGATGAATGTCACATATTAAAGTCATGACCCCGGGCAAGAACAGTTCAGTGACGGGGCCCTTTAACTGGAAAATTTTGAAAATGGCTTTGTATAAGCATCTAGGATGGAATACACTTTGAATATGATTTCAATGTGCCTAATTTAAGGCAACTGGAATACTATATATTCCATTGATTTTTGGATAATGTTATATAACTCCCAGACTCACCTTAGTTGGGACACCCAGTGTTCCCTTCTCACTGAAAGGCTTTGAACAGTAGCACCGCATTATCTTTCCACCAGTGACTGGCTTCCTGCTAGGCATTATGAAGTAGAATTTGGCCAAAACCAGTCAATAAACATCTGTCACATGCAAGGCACAATACTACTGTAGGTGAGAAGAGGGCTCTAAGCAGCTTAAAGCACTGTCTCTGTTTTTAAAAGGGGTTACAGTGGAGGCAGTGCTTGGATGCAGAGTATAGACACCCTGAGCCTGTATAGTTCAGAGAAGAGAATAGGAAGGCTATTGGAGGAGATGGGCATTGAGCTGAGCTTTGAAGGAAGCCTTGAAAGACATCAATAGATCAATAGAGAGGAGGAGAGCATTCTAAGGCGGGAAATGGTATAAACAAAACTAGATGTGGGAAATTGCAAGGCGCACTTGGGAAAGAATGGTCACTAGAATGAATGGGTCAGATTGACCTCTGGAGCAACAGCAGGAGATAAATTTGAAAGCACAAGTTGAGGTCTGCTTTGCCAACACAGTTTAAACAAGACAGAGTAGACAGGAATTAGCAATGCATTTGAAAATAGAAGATCTGAGTTTCCGTCTCCTTTTTGGTATTTATTGCCTAAGTAGCTTTGGACAAGTCCCTTCCCAATTCTGGACTCGCTAGTAAAAATGAACAGGTTAGACTACACAATTTTCCTGTTCCTTTCTAGTTTTGCATCCTAGGAGTCTAGAATTGATGAACTGAGAATTCTGATGAATAAACACCCACTGAATTCAATAGAAATATTAATACAGCTTGTGGTTGTTGTTTTCACTTTATAGATGGAAGGAACCTTACAGATTTTAGCCATGAAAACTTTTCCTTCCATCACTATTGAACCTTCAATTCAATTCAATTCATGGGCTTTCAATGAATCTTTTTATATGTTACTGGTGGGTGTGGGAGAGAGGATCTTCACAACTTTATGAAATAGACACACCCTAGAAGTTGGAAGCCATCTATGAAATTCAGCAATAATGTAGTTGCAAGCAACTCTTTAAGATCAGATTCACTAGTTTATTTGGAGGCAGATAGTATTCTCTTGCTGACAGGTTGGAGCAATCCTTCCCACTGAATAATCCCTTTATTGGGTGAATGCTTATAAACTTGAGTGCCCTGTGTGTAGGTGGGATGACTCAAGGATGTATGCATTGTTCGAGAGAATAGAATAGATAGACCTGTTATTTCTTGGTCAGGCTTTCTTTATCTAAAACAAACAATGGGTTGGTACTGAAGGGCACTGTTATGTGTGGGTGCTGGGGGAAAGAAATGTTTATAACAGATTTCAGAATAACGAGACAGGGGCACTCCAGGTCACCATAGAGAACTGAATTTGAATTTGGGAAGATAAGAATGAGAGGAAAGAGGGTGGAGAGGAGGGCCCCCTGTGGTTGTTGAACTAAGAAAGACTAAATCATAGAGACAGGAATATTTCTTTTGCTACAGAACAGTGCACTTTGTGACTTTAAAAGAGAGGTTTTTTTTGGTAATATTTGGAAAGGTTTTTGAAAAATAATTAGTGACTACATCTTTAAGCTCAATCAATCTATCATTCAGAATTTATTAAGTGCCTACTATGTGCCAGACATTCTGCTAGGCACTGAGGAGACAGACAAAAGTGAAAGTTTGCAATGTAGTCAGGGGAAATTAGAAATTTAGAGAGATACAAAGTAACTTTGTTGGGTTAGGCTGGGAAAATCATGAAAATTTCATGTAGAATCTAGCACGTGACCTGATCTTGAGGAAAATGAAGGACTTTTTTTCTACATTTCTACAAAAAAAAAATTTGAACTTAAATACTAAATAAAATAAAATTTACATAAATACAAAGAAACACAAAAAGAGAATTGAATATGAAACCATGACTTTCTATTTCATACTTCTGGTTTTAGAAAGAATTACATAATAAATTTCTCATTTTATTTTCAAAACTCTACCACTTGTCCTTACTTCCTTCTGAGCTTCTTTCTATTCTCTTCTGTGAATTAAAAAAGCATTTAATGTGGATGGGCTGAAGTGTCACTAATACTAACTGCCTAACACCTCTCCTCAAATAAAAAATTGAAAGAAAAAATGTGAACTCATAACAAATAAGCATATTTAAGCAAAATACATCCACACAATAGCTACATCCTAACATATATCTTTCTTCCTGCATTTCGAATGCATCAGCTCTCTGTCAGGAGTTGGTTCCTCTAGAGACATCAAAGTTGTTTTTCTTTATAGTATTGTCATCCTTGTAAAAGTTGTTCTCCTAGATCTGTTCACTTTAATATGCATCAGTTCATATTACCAGGATTCTTTGAAATTATTTCTTCACTTTCTTGTAGTTCAATAATATTCGGTTGCATTAATATACCACAATTTATCTGGCCATTCCCCAGTCAGTGAGCACTACCTCTTAGATTTTAATTCTTTGCTTTTCTTCCACCCTCCCCCTTACATCTCATCCTCTCTTAACCTTCCCTTTCTCTATCACCAATTATTTCCCCAATGAGTTTGGCATATTTTTGTACCAAATTGTGTATGTGTATCCAATACTCCAGATAAGGTCATTTTAATGCAGTGATAGTCATGGGTCTGGTGCTCAGAGCTAGAGAAAAACAGGTTTGAGTCATCAGCACAGGGATAGTGGCTAAAGTCAAGGGAGTAAATTAACATTAACAAGGAGAAAGAAGAGGCCTAAGGATAAAAACTTGGCGAACACTTGCCTTAGTCAGCAGAAAAAGAGCAAAGAATAAGGAACCAATAAAGGAGACAGGGAAAGTTCAATTCTAGTCTATTCAAAACAGACTACTTGCTGTTCCACAAGCACATTCTTCTTTCCTAACTCTATCCATGCTCTACCTTTCTCCTACCCTCAACTCTGCATGTCTAATTCTTACCATCCCTTAGGGTCCAACTTGAAAGCATTTTTTCTACCAAGCATTCACTGATCTCCAGGCTGGAAGGGACTTCTCCCTCCTTTGAACTGCCTTGATATTTTATTATACTTCTGCATATGTCTTGTCTCCAATATAGACTATGCTTCATTCAACTCTATATTTTTCAAAGAGCTTAGGATAGGGTCTTGAACAAAGTAGATGATCAATGAATATTTGTTTCAACGAATGAGAGGAGCAAAAGTGTAAGAAGACATGAGGGGACTCAGCAATGGGGGAAGAATTGAGAATTTCAAATAGGATTTTTATCATTTGTATGTTGTTGTTGGGTTTTTAAATGTTCCCAAGCTTGGAGAACCAAACCAGGAAAAGAGGATGGGGAATGTCAAACATTCTTGTACTCAAGTGAGTTGGGAGAACTCAGCTGAGCTTATAATAGTCTCCACAGCACATAATACAGTACTGTAGCCCTGAAACAATCACAAGTCTTTTATTGAAAGGAAATCTTGCATGAAAAGCCAAAGTCAAAGACAACTATATTTAAGTCTCCCAGCCTCAGGGGTGGTCCTGCTCAGCAAGGCTTGATATTTCCAATGCTCCATGTGGTGCTGCCCCTGCCGTGCACACCTGCACTGATTGCCTTTGGCAGGCAAAGCAGTTTTTGATCTCTTCTTACCCCCTCAAGAAGGCAAAGGAAAAAAGGAAGGAGTTAAACAAGAAAGTCTCATTAAAATGGAGCGAATAATTGTGAATGGAGTTCAGGCTGGAAACTTCTGGGTCACACAGCTGTGGATTGTGTGGCCCATTGAGGGTTGATAGGAAAAAAATTACCCCGGGAATTCTAAGTATTGTTCAGTACTGACTGCAGCTTTCATTGTTAGACTCTGATTACAGCTTTTGTTTTGATATAAAGTACAGTTATTAAATGCCAGGCTGGAACAAAGATGTATTTACATGCAAGGAGTGAATAAAAGCACTCTATTTTGGGAGATGTCACAGCTTTAAGCTTGGGGGATGGGGCTGAGTGGAACTGGAGAGGATTGATGCCTAGAATGACATTTAGATTTTAAGCGAAAGGAGTCTGGGATGGAAACTCAAGATAATGGAATTTAGTACTGATTTAGTCACTACCTAAATAGCTGGTCAATCTTGGCTAAGTACTTTGCTTCTATGAAACCTTAGTTTTCCTCCTTCATGTAAAGAAAAATGAGATGATTTCTAAGTCTTCTTCAAGCTCTTGCATTCTGTGATTATTTTATTTCAACCAGTACTAGGCATTTTGGTGCAATAGAATGAGTAGAAAACTGGAAGAAGACCTAGGTGCTAGTTCTGACTTTAGCCTAACTTGTTGTGTGATCTTGAGCAAATTATCTTACCATTCTGGGCCTTGCTAATTTTCCTATATGCCACTTGACTGGTTTGGACTAGTGGATTAGATTCAAGGTGCCAAACGTAGCAAGGGAGCCATGCAACACAAGAACATAAGTAATGTTCATAGGTAGTTGTCTAAGTCAATATGAGGCAGCAAGGGACCCTTGTGTATAGTTTCTTGTTTAGTCGTTTTCAGTCATGTACAATTCTTCATTATCCCTTTTGGGGTTTTCTTGGCAAAGATACTGGAGTGGTTTGTCATTTCCTCCTCCAGCTCATTTTAGAGATGAGGAAACAGAGGCAAACAGGGTTAAATGACTTGCCCAGAGTCACATACTAGTGTCTGAGGCTATATTTGAACTCAGATCTTCTTGACCCCAGGCCCAGCACTCTATCTGCTGCATAATCTAGCTGCTGTTTGTATGGTTTAGTGGTCCCCATTTCTGAGTTTGATACCACTGGGCTAAGATCATCTTTAAAGTTTCTTTCAGATCTAACATGCTATAAGATTCAAAATGTAAGTAGATGATTGCTATGACAAAGTCTTATTCTTTGCTCCTGAAATAAATCTATAGTACGTCTATATGTTTGAGAGTCATGTTTGTCATTTTGAATTTTCATTCTTACGAACTTGGAGAGAATTTAACGTTGAAATCAATTGAGTGAGCAATATTGAATTTAAAATTACCAACCTAATAGACACATTCCATACATATTCATGAACAATGTCTTTAGATTCACTGAAGATTTTCATTTGTAGCTGTTTTCTGAGAAATTATTTTTTAATTATAAATTATTTTAAAAATAATTTTTATTTTTAGATTATTTTTAAATAATTTAAATTTTTTAAAATTCCAACTTCTTTGTCAAAAGGAATCCCTTGATTCCCCCACCTTCTAGTTCTGTATTATAACTCTAAGGGATAAAAGTAAGATGTAATTTATTTATATTTTTAGCTTCAGGTACTATGCAGCATGTCTCAAAAGTCTTGGTGTAGTTTTAAGCTTTAATAACATCAGAAGTGTAGGGAGAAATGAAAATTGAGAAAACTGAGATAAACAGAAATTAAGTGACTTGACCAGGGTCAGTCACATAGCTATCAATGTCTGAAGCCCGATTTAAACTCAGATCTTCTGTCTTCACGCCCAGTGCTCTATTTACTGTAACACTGGCTGCCTAAAGCATACATACAAATGCTATAAATTTACAAAGAGCAACCTTTGAAAAGTTTATTATTTAAAATTTTTAAATATTTATGTGTTTCTTTTTTAAGATTCAGTATAACCACTGTCGCACTATGTATCACTCCAGTTGATTTTTGAACTAGGGAAAACCTTTCATCAGCTGTCACTCAGTGACTGAAAAGACTGCATTTGTAATCATAGCCTTAAGTCATCCAAAGAACAAGTTTTTGATATATACATGCCTGTTCTGATGTGATCTGACAAGGACAAAGTCTAATGGAGATAGAGAAGGTGACTGAAGTTGCCAAGTGAGAAGGCCTCTTCTACTGATCTATACTTCTGATGAAATGTCATTTGGAAACTGTCACATATGCAATGAATAATGAGAGGGTGCCCCATCTTGTTAAAAAATTTTAAATGTATTATTCAAAACTCACAAATTAGATAAGTGAAAAAGAAATATAAATAATTCACTTTTCAAAAGATATTCTTATACGTTTGTAGCATTTGTATTTCTGAAGTTATAAAAGCTTAAAACTGTTCTAAGGCTTTTGGAACATACTATGTGTTTGTGTGTATGCATTATAATATGTATTTCTGAGAAGTATTCATAGCATAGTACCTTGCACAGAAGGTGTTTAATAAATATTTGTTGAATTAAAGAATGCTAATGAGATGTATAAATAACAAACATTTATATAGAAATTGAAAATTTACCAAAAAACTTTGTATTTACTGTATCTTATTTGAGACTTTTAATAGATACTATCATCTTGATTTTAAAGATGAGGAAACTGAGGTTCAAAGAAGTTAAGCAAGACTTCATGGTCACACAGCGAAGAAAGTGCAAGAAAAAACATCTGCACCTAAGTCCAGCATTGTAGACACTATACAACACTGTCATACTTCCTCTTGTCAGCTGTAGCGGTTGACATCTGATGATTGGAATCAGGAACTCTCACAACCAGAAGGGAGTTAAGAAGTTTGTTAGTCCAACCCCTCATTTACAGATAAGGAAAATGAAGCCAGCCATTGGGAGAGAAAGCAACACGATGCAATGGATAGGGCAGTGAACTGAGAGCCAGGAAGATTTGTTTCAAATCCTTCTAACACTTGCTTTGTGCTCCTGGGCCAACCACTTAACTTCTCTATGCCTCAGCTCCTCATGTGTAAAACAACTGGTTAGACTCCGTAGCCTGTAAGTTTTTATCCAGAGCTATGATCCTATGTGTGACTTAAACCCAAGTCTTTCTAACACCCAAGCCATCACTCTCTTCATTACTCCATCTATTGATAGAAGTCAAGAAGGGAAAGAACAAAACATTTAAAAAGAAGAAAATAGTAAATGATTGGTTATTATAGTAATAGTAACACTTGGTCATTAAAGCAAATTGTCAGAAGATCCAGGACTAGATTTCCTGACTTTCTCAATCCACTGCTCTTTTCACCATGATAGGCTTCAGAAATAAATAAGATTCAGGAATCAACCTCTCTATTCTAATAATTCACCTAGGATGAGAAACATTTAATTTTGCAATGGAAAATTTTGAAATGGAAAATCAGAAAATATCACAACTCTATTTCCTCTCTCCTCCCAATCCAACCTTCACTCCCACAGCTCCTTGACATAAATCTATCTCCTCAATCCTTCACACCATGTATTCACTCCTGCTGTTCTTTGCAAGACATTATTGCTTAGTAAAAATGAACTCTTAGGGCAAGTGGTAAAAAGAGCACACATTAAATATTAATGAAACCTGGTGACCATTCATTCATTCAAGAAATATTTATTGACAGCCCACTAGTTATAAGACTTTTGAAGTAAAAGTTCATACAGGGAGCTAGAAGAGTCTTGAGATGAAACAGAGAACAGAAATTAGCATGGATATGGAAAGGAATTGAGCTAAAAACAACCACCACAGATCTTCAGAGATTTTTAAACTATGAACTTGGGTTTTCTAGGACCCTCTCCTGGGCCCATTAGGGAGAGACCATCATAATCTCAAATTGTAAACCAGCCAGCTGTGGCCCCAGAGGAGTAGCCTGGATTCAGAAAATCTTGCCTTTCAAGTTTTCAGGCCACTGGAGCAAGAGCTTACATGTTTGGATGATAGCAGACATTCTGTGCAGGGCAACTGGAAGTTTATAAGCAATGAGTGAGAACGAAACAAGGAGTCTTCGGATAACTAAAGCTGATCCAATGAGAAAGTGTTTAATGAGTCTGTGCCCCTCACGTACCAGGACCCAGAGACCACCTCAAGCCAGTCTGCTGTTAGAATCAGGGCTTTCTCAGCGGGCCAATGGATTTTGTTACATACTTTCAGCCTTAGCCCGTATCATGTGCTACGTGGCAAATCAGAGTCCTAGGGAGAGCAAAGAGAGAGACAGAGCCAACTCTCCAGAAGTCTAGGACAGAATTATCTCTTCTACATTTCTTAAAGCTCCAGGAATTTGGGCTGTCTGCTGGCTGATGAGAATTCCTTTCCCTTGGCTTTAGGGAGTATGGATCGGGAATGATTTTCCATATTCCCAGGAAATTGACGTATCTGCTTCTTTGCTGTTTCCTAAAGGCAGATCGCATTCCCAGCCGGGCTGCCACAGGCATTAGTAATGCTTATGGAAGGCACTCTTGTCCCCCGATTGGCTGAGTAGTCTGGGCAGGTCACTTCATTACTCCCCACCCAGCAAGTAACTGAGGAAGGCAATGCGAGAGCGGGTCTCTTTCCCTATCTTAAAACAGCTGGCATTTACATAATGCTTAAATTCTTAGAATCACAGACACAGCTGGATTTTAGTTCAACAAGAATTTATTAAGCACACACGACGTGTCAGGTACTATGCTGAGGATCACAGGTCACCAATCAAAAGCAGAAAGGACTTCAGAGGCCACTTAGTCTAAGCCGCTCATTTTATACACAAGGAAACTGAGGTGCAATGAGGTAGTATCAGGGGAAGGGTAAGAACCCAAGTCGCTTTGATTCCTGAGCTAGTGTCCTGCCCTATACAGTACACAGACAAACTCAATCGGTCAATAAACATTTAACAAGTGCCTGCTGTGAGCTAAGTGGTAAGGCATACAAGAGGAGGTAAAACATAGTTCCTGCCTTCCACAGGCTGTAAGTAAACAAGTAAATACAAATAAGGTATGTACAGGATAAATAGGCAATTTCAGATTATTTCAGGGAGGTGATGCCATGACAGGCAAATGAATTGGATTTAAGTTTTGGTTTTTTTTTCTTAAAGGCCATCCTTAACTACAAATCACTCTGGTCCCAGACCAAGCCTTACTTGGTCACTGTTTGGCCCTGACTGGCATCAGAATGAATGTAAATAACTATTGTTTCAGCTGTCTTGGTCAGAAACCTGAGGAACTTCACCTCTTTGCCTCATTTTTTTTTTTTTATTAAACCTTAATCACTGAAAGGATCCTCAGACTGAGACTTGTTAAAGACCTTAGCTTGAAAAGGTCAAGATACCCCACTGCATCCTGGGACATTTCCAGTTCTGATCTATCCTGATTTGTCCATTGGACCCAGATGTCCCCAGAAAGGAAAGTGAGACTGGTAACTTTGCACAACCCTCCCTCACTTAAATTCAATTCACTTGCATGTCATGGCATCATCTCCCTGATGTCATGGCCCTCTTGCAGAATGAAGGACAGATAGAAAATAATTGAGAGGGAAAGCACTAGAATTAAGAGGAGTATGGCAAGGCTATCAGCAGAAGGAAAAAAAACCAGATGCTTAATAAATGTGTGTAGATTGCTTGATTTAAATTCATTATTCTGTATCCTTGAAGTAGGGTGGAGATTCCAGTCTTCCCATTTCATTTATGTAAGGAATTCCCTCTACCAATGTAGGTTTACAACTATGCTACAATTCGGTCCTGAGTTATCTGGGGTACTGAGGTTAAGTGATTTAGCCAATATGACTTAACCCCAAGTCTTCCTAACTCCTAGGCCATCACTCTCTCCATTACTCCAACTGTTGATATAAGGTGGGGACAGGAAGGGATACAAAATTTAAAAAGAAGAAAATAGTAAATATATAAGAGAGTTACAAAGTACTCAGAGTTCAGAACTTTAAGCACTTCAAATATACATTATTTTATTCAATCTTTCTAACAGTCCTGTGCTAGAATACATATATTTATATATTCCACATTGTGACTTTCCTCACCTCGATTTTAATATATGGTAGGTCAGCATAAGAAATTAAATGGGAATTTGGAGGAGTTTTGTGGATGCCTCAAATAATGCTCGAAGGCCAGTAGATGACACAGAGCCTATGACCAAATACTTAGCCCAAATTTTATAGTAAGTTACTGTAAACACCCCATAAAAGAAAAAAAATTCATACTTCTCTGGTACAAAAGGAGAGCCAAAAACTTTTACATGGATTTTCCAGATCACAGGAACTCTGTGCCCCTAACCCCTGAGACGTGGAAGGGATAACTAAATTTTTATTCCCATGAGGTAGTTGGCCAGTTCTAGAAAGGCCAAGTTACTGGATCATCTAGTCTTCTGTGGGTCTGCATTCTCATTGATAGAGGATTCCAATATGAAATTTACAGATGAGCTAGCTGAGCAGTCAGAACTTGCTCAGGGTCATCTAACTAATAAATGACAGAGCTAGCAATCCCCTTACTGGTTTCCACTATAGCATGATCACATGAATGATTATAAGAAAGGGGATGCTGGAGCTGGCTTGCACCAACCAATTCTTGACAGTTGATCTTTAGATTTTTCAGAGTGAGTATTTATACCTCAGAAATCAGCAGACTTTATTGTTTTGTTGATTGTTTGGATTTAAGGAAGTGATGGGAAAATGTTAATAATGAATATTAAACTTAAAAGTATATTGTGGATACATCTTTGTTTATATAACAGAGTTGCATCTGGCATTTTCTTAATGTAAACAAAACTAAATGTGTGTCTAAGAATTTGAAGAAAAAATAATCACAATGCTCATTGAGATAGTTGGAGATACTGGCAACATGATACAGAGGAAAGAGCTCTAAAAGGAACATTAGGAGATTGGAAGTCTATACTTAAGGCAAGACAGTTTAGCTATCTGGTACTCACTCTCCTCCTCTGTAAAATAAAGGTTTGGACACAAACTTTGCCACTCTATGATTCAAGTCCAAGAATAGGAATAAATGGGTGAGGAATAGTCTCCATTCTTCTCATTGACACCATGAGTGGAACTTTGGTGCCAAAGACTATGACAGACCAAGTCGCCTTTCTCCCCACCTTAATCTACTCAGTATTATTTTGTCCTGGGGCTAAAACTTGGTTGGTGAATGAAGTGAATATGAGTGAAAACTTGGTTGGTGAATGAAGTGAATATGAGTGAAAACTTGGCTGACCCACTCTATCTGGTAGACTCTAGATCATGCTGCATAACTGAACTGGCCACTCCCTAGTCCTACCTGTTTGAGTATCTTCTCTGCCACGGAATGCATACTTTTGTCAAGTGTGAGTTATTAATCTAGTAGCTATTGTATTTGAGTTTATTGAATACTAGATATATTTGCTTCCATGCTATGTATCTAATCTACTTCACCAATTGATCCCTCAAATTTTTAACCAATATCAAATTGTTTTGAGAATTACTGCTTTCTAGTGCATTTTGAAATCTAGCACTGCTTGATTCCTTTCCTTCCCTCATTGTGATGCTTTGCTTTATGATAAGATGATGTGTATGTGTACACACATAAGCAAGAGCTAACATCATATGTATAATATACAAAGTGGAATTCTTTCTAATAGAAGATAAACTAGATGAGCTAGAATCCTTTTCAATAAAATCAAAGTCAAAACAAGGATCTCCATTGTCATCTCTTCTATTTGACATGGTACTGGAAATACTGGCTATAAGCATAGATAAAGAAGAAACAAATATGTCACTTTTTGCAGATGATATCTTGTAATTTAAGGAACTCTAAAGAGTCAACTAAAAATTAATTGAAAAATAATTCTAATGAACTTTCAGGATATGAAATAAATCCTCATAAGTCATCACCATTTCTATATAATACAATAAAACTCAACAGAGAGAAATCACATTTTAAAAAATGACAGAATTCTAAAGTACTTGGGATGCATAAAAACTAAATAAATGCTAAATAAAAATCACTATAGGAATAAGAAAGTACTAAATTATTAGGAAATATTAATTGCTCAATGTTAGGATGAATCAATATAATAAAAATGATGATACTATCTATTTAATGCCATATCAAACTGCTAAAGGATTACTTTACAGAACTAGGAAATAAAAGAATAACAAAATTCATGGGGGGAAGGGGAGCAACACAGCCTAGAATAAGGCTTGTTAAATTTATTGAAGCAGTCCAAGACTCGAAGAATTAGCTGCTTCTGTTTGTGCATTCTTATGCTAACCACTGGAAATCAGCAGACCTGGATTCTTTCTGAGTTCTGCTACTAACCAGCTGTGTGATTCTGAGCCAAGTCGCTTCTGCTTTCTGGGTCCCCGTTTTCTTCCTCTATGAATTGCATAGGTTAGATCAGATATTCCCCAAGCATCCTTTTATCTTTAATATTTGAGGACCTTGCATTCTATTCCTTTAATTATAGAGGCCATTGCCTGTGGAAGGACTGAATGATACAACATCATTTGGAACCAAGAGAAAGCCTGACTGATTGGGGAAAATTCTCATCCTGACTCT
Source organism: Potorous gilbertii (assembly GCA_028658325.1). NCBI lineage: Eukaryota > Metazoa > Chordata > Mammalia > Diprotodontia > Potoroidae > Potorous > Potorous gilbertii. The sequence goes on along the minus strand of CM053769.1, from coordinate 531,465,167 downwards.
CAGGTTACACTTAAATTTAAATAAGCCCCACAGCCTGGCTACATTACCACCAGGCCAACATTGATTGGGTAGCTACACTTCCAGCATAGGCAGCTTAAAGAGGTGATGAGACTCTTATGGAGTTGGTTGTAGCTTCCTGTGACAATCATGCAGAACAGTGGACAGACTAAGGAGATGGGTTGAAAGAGTGACTACTTCTAGGACATGCTGAGGGCGTGAATGGAGGCCATAAAAGCCAGGCTGGCATGGAAACCAAACAGAGGATGTTATATTTGTTCCTGGAGGTGATGGAAAACTGATGGATTTATTGAATCGGGAGGTGACAACATGGTCAGACTTGTGTTTCAGGAAATTCAATTTGTCAGATGAGAGAAGAATGAACTAAATCGGGGAAAGACTTGAATGTGAAATTGACAGGACTTGCAACTGAGTGGATGTTGGTGGGGAGAGTGAGGAGTGGAGGATGACTTTTAGGCTAGGAGAGCATGGATGATCAGGAAGATGGTGGTACCTTGGACAGTAATAGGAAAGATAAAAAGAAGGGAGAGCTGGCAGACAGAAGATAATGAAGTCAGGGTAGGACTTAACAAGTTTAAAGTGTCTATGGGTTGGAATAGCTGCTGACTCAAAACAGTATCCAGAAGTGTTAAAGGATCCCAAAGTTACATAGAAGAGACCTGAGAAAGCCTCTGTTGTATGATGAGAGCTGACATTTATGTAGGAGTTCCTTATTTACAAAGCATTTTATGACGTTATTTCCTTTGATGCTTATAGCAGCTCTAAGAGACAGGTACTACAACTATGATGATTCCCACTTTAAGCCAACAGACTCAGTGAGGTTAAGACTTGCCCATGGTCACATAGAGCTAGTAAATGTCAGAGGTAAGATTCTAATCCAGGTCTTACCTGCTTCCAAGTACGTTGATTTTTTTTCTTACTATAACATGGAAGCTTTAAAAAAAAAGTGTGATTGAAGAACATCTCAGTTAACTTGGAATAATTTTTTCAAACTATTTGCCTAATATTGCTATACTTTGCTGAGAGCTATGATGTAACATCTATGTGGATCTTCGTAAACATTCTGAGTGGAATAGAAACTGGAAGAGATAGTAGAGTTAATTGGAGAAGATGACTGGGAACACTATCCAACTAGAGATTTCCTGTGATTAAAACCAGCTACTTTTCAGCATATTCCAGAGAGAATCTTCTTATTATCAAATCTTCTGTGGTATATGGCCTTTCAGATGACTCATTTTTGAGTTCATAAACATAGTGTGGGCTCACATCTTCCCAGCCTCCGCTCACCAACACCAGAAATATGTAGCATACAGATGCATAAATCTGCAATTTGAAATTGCCCCACAGTGATTTAGAGAACAGTCCTGTAATAGTAAAAATAATATTTTTAGATTGTTTAAACATCCAGGACTTCTCTTTATCAGGTATATATGCAAGACCTTCAGTGCATAACTTTCACATGTGACTTTTTCCCTAGGGCTAATTGACCCTAAGGGACAGGAGATAGATTTTGTGCTTCCTGTTTCCTTCATCCACGGAACCCTAGGCTCCTTGAAATATTTTTATCTTAAATGCAGAGGACAATCTGTGAATGTGGTTGGTTGACTGACTGACTAATTCTAGAATCAATTCTTTTCCCTCTCCTTTGCCAAGAGGCAAAATAGGTTGATTAGACTGTCTCTTTGCCAGTTCTGACTGGCTGGTAAAAGCATTAAAAAAAAAAATCCACTTCCTGTAGCCTCACCCAGCTCCAGTCCCTAAACTTCAGGGGAGAAAGTTACTGGAAAAAAAGAAAGTGCTGACCAAGTACTTGGACGGAATAGAAAGGAGAGCTGAAATCTGGAATGAATGGCATTAATTTGCTGAAGTTGCAGCTGAACCTGAAAATTCATTACTGAACCCTGAGCCAAACCAAAGTTTAATTTTTCTCTCTTTTTTTTTAAAGGAACGAACAGGTTCAAACTGGAACTAAAACCATATGTTTCTAAAACTAACAAACCAGGGAAAAACCGAGACAAGAAAATATTGACAAATTGAATTGATGTTTTATTCATTTGGTTCAAATATTTGATCAGATCTTAGACAAGCAGAAGCCACTATGCAAAGTCATTGCCCTCTATCTAAGTTACTGCAGGTTTGCAATGCAATTATTTTTTTTTCCTGTCCATTAAAATATATCCAGTTTCATTCCTTCTGAAGTTATCTGGTGCTTATCAAGGCCAATGCTTACCCATTCTTTTTTCTGAAGATAATGCATGATATAGGAGCATCAGGTTTCTGTATAATCTATAAGTTTTCCACTTTTCATTTCTTTCTGAGGAGCCATACTTTCCAAAAGGTGTCCCTTCATCCCCACTTTTCTCCATCTCTGTGTTTAAATCATCAAGCATCAGAGTATATATTGATCTGCTGGAAGGTCTTATCATTTTGTAGAGTTTGTGTGCCATTTTGTCTTCAAAAACTGATGTTGGTGAGTAAGCAGGGATAATTTTCATTGTGCTGAAACCTCAAACAGGGCAGGATTGTAAGTGACTCAGGAGATTGTCTTGAGTTGGACTGGCCTATAACATGATTATCATGGTATCTCTTTTTCTCTCTGCAAATACTTACATCAGCACTGCAATAGGTGATGACTAAAAGCCCTATAAAATAATATTTCTTGTAGCTTTTGTGAGTACAATAAAACTGATTTTCCAATTTTTTTGTTCCACTCTCCAAGGTGTACTGGTGAGCTCCCTTTCCCTTAATCTGTAACTTCTTTCCTTCTTCTGATGTTTGTATTAAGAATGTCAAGACTGGTATAATTCAGCTCCTGTCCTATGTCCATTCATTGGTTATTGGATGAGGATCTCATATTTAGAGTACCAACAGTCAAACAGAAGTTTATCGGTGGTCTAAAAACTGTGATTCTTAGCACAACTTTGTTCTCTGCCCTGCCCCTTTGTCACTATGACCAAAGAAGTGTTAGTGGGGCACCCAGAGCTGGGATCATTTTTATCTGTCTTTGTTTCAGGGCTTGCCATGGTCAAAGAAAATCACCAGTAGGTTGCCTGACTGCAGTTGAAGTGTCTCTCTGTGGCTGGTCCTGGGAAAACAATGTCATACTTGAAGTCTTTCTACCCCAGTAGAACCTGCCAGAGCTTCCAATCCACTGACATAATATTCAAGAACCCAGAGTCACCTCCATGCCACTATGAGGGACTAGAATAAAATTTTCTGTAGGCTTTTTATCCCCTTCTGAGTTAGCACTTGTTTTTCTCTCCTGTCTCCATTTTAGCCATTAACATGCCATTTTTTTAGACAGTTGGGCTTAAAGATGTAGTGTTAGGTGCAAAGCGGTTGCCCTGCCTTTCTTCCATCCTCCTGTGTAAAGTTAACCATTCTGTTTTGAAAGTGATCGATGACATTGTGACATTGGATTTCATAATGCCTCTAGACAAATTAGCTGACCAGTCTAGACATTTTATAAAATAGAATGGTATAGAAGTAATATAGAGTTATCCCTTCCATATCTTGGAGGTTAGGGGCATGGCACTCCTGTGATCTGGAAAATACCTGTAAAATTTTTTGGCCTTCTCTTCATGCTGGAGAAGTCTGTATTTTTTCTTTTCCTTTTATGGGATGTTTATAGCACCTTATTGTAACATTTGGGTTAAGAATTTGGTCATAGGCTCTGTGTTGTCTTCTAACCTTCATGTGTTCTATGTGATTTCCACAAAACTCCCCCAAATTTCCTATCTAATTTCTTTTGCTGACCCATGGTACAGTGAAATTTCAACAGGGAAAGCCTCAACATAAAAGGGAAAACTATATTATTGACATAATATTTGTAAAATGCTTTGCAAACCTTAAAGTGCTATATAAATGTTGTCTATTATTATTATTTATGAATTTTGTTTTACAATAGCTTTCTTTCTTGAATAGTTGATGTGATATAGAAAGAGCAAAGGACTTAAGAGTCAGGAGTAAAGCTGTAACAAGGATGGGGCAACTAGGACTTTTCTAATGGTTACAGCTACCCAGGCAGGCACTCTTTATGTAGCAGTCCTTTGGCTCACTCACTGTGTTTCTTTCCTAGTCTGTATCATGTAGCCCAGCTGACCCTGCTCCTTCACCCAAAACTGTGCTGCCATGTCGTATTGGCACAGAATCTATCCCATCCTCCCATTTACCCTCTCCCTCTACCTTCTCCTTGACCTGGGGGATGAGGAGCTAGTATTACCTATGCAATGGGGGCACTAGCCAGTCTCTCTAGAGTCTAGTGCATCCTATTTTGATGCAGCTGTTTCTTGGATAGCTTGTTCTCTGTACACTCCTCCAAACAACAAAACAACAACTTAGTAGCCCCAGCAGCAATAATGAATCTTTTTTTGCCTCAGGTTAAAGAATTCCTTATTATGCCTCTGGTCTATAAATTTGGGTCTAATTCCTTGGGTAAAATTCCTTTTACATTTAGTAGCTATTGATTGTGTTCCAGTCAATTTCCTTTTCTGAGCATTCTTTATCCCAATGCTTAGTCTATCTGTTTCACAAGATTATTGTGAGGAAAGTGCTTCAAATGGTACTAAAAACTGATTTGTTATTAGTCTTTTATATGAAAATTACAGTAACTGAATTGATTGAAATAAGATGGGAGCTCATTTGATTATGCAAAATACCCCCAGAACTCTGGGTCAGCAGAAACTTGGGAAGAATACATATGACATCTACTTAATTGGTTCCCTGAAGAAGAAATACTGTCCAAATGGATCATCTATTATTGATTCTATCACTCCTGGGGGATTTTCAGTTAGAACTTGAATGGCTCAAGCTAGAATGATGTCTGTCGTTATGTGATTTTATCTAAGACATTGAAAAAAATGTCAAACAACACAGGTCCTCACACAAATCCCTGGAGCACTTTGCTAAAGCCCTCCTTTGAAGCTGAAATTGAATTATTCATCATCAGTCTTTGGGTCTAATGATTTGGGTACTAATCTAAACCTAATACTAAATTCACCAAACTTGTTAATTGACCCTAGAGCACATCGGAAGTGTATTTTTCAATAAGAATTGTACAAGACTTTTTAAAGTGCTTTCATAAAATGTAGGTAAACTCTATTTATATAATTACCCTTTTCTAGGAGTCAGTAAACACCTGGAAAAAAAAGAAATAAATGATAGTCTGGCATGACTTGATCTTGACAAAACTGCACTGGCTTTTTGTGATCATCCTTTTCCTAGAGGTTGACTAGATGTTCTCTAATAATATATGTTAGCATTTTATCAGACATTGAAGTCAAGCTCAGTAGGCTATAGTTTTCAGGATCTTTTTTTTTTAAATTAAGTCATTTTCCCTTCTGCAAATCCTGAGGTACTACTTCTGTTTTCCACAAATGTTCAAAGGTCACTGTTGCTGACTCAAAAATGAAATCCACCTGCGCTTTCTGCACCAGAAGACACAGTCCCATCTTAGATCCTTTTTCTCCTTCCACCAGTGTAACTAAACTTGAAATCCTCATTTTGTTATTGTAGTTTCATTTGCAAGCCCAATGCTGCATAATTGTCCTAAAGAAATTTTTGTTATAGGACCATGCTAGGTGTGATCTAATAGAATTCCCCTATCACATATATCAGGAGAGTTTTTCCCTGAAATAAAATAGTCCTTGATACTAGACTGGCTCAGAGGTCTAAGACTAAACTGCATCTACCTTGAAGAAAGCTTCCTGATGGCCTCTGGCCAGACTGACATGGCTTCTTGGTCACCCAAGGACATAAAAAGGTCCAACCTCATGGAATCAGAGTCCTTCACACTTGATGAATATCTTAAGACTTACCACACCCTTCCCAGCAAACCAGACACATTTCTAAATTTCCATGTAGAAGCAAAAAGGGCTGAGTCTACCCCAGGCTAAGAGCTTTAGCAAACTTGTTGAATATTCTTTCTCTGTTATGGCTAAGTAAACCTCCTTTTCATAACCATTGACCTACCCATGAGCCTCATTTCATGCCAATGTGGAACCTAAACTAACAGGAGACTCCTGAATCAAGCTTTCCCATAATACAACACTTTTGTATTTATCCTCTATTTTCTGTCTTTGTTTCCATTTTCTTTCTTTTTCATATTTAGGTTAATAGCAGTGATTACATGAGATATATGTAAAATATGATGATTATTAATCCATGAATAGTTACTTAAATAGTTATCTAAATTGAGATTATAGATATGATATTTGAAAAAAATTTAATGTTTTAAGTGTGGATGCCTACAATTTTTGGTACTTTTAGGGTCACTTTGAATGACTTACAGAATTTGACAGTTGTAGAGGTTGTTTTTGGGTGTCTGTTAGTCCAATTCTCTCTTTTCCTGGGCACAAATCTATAGAATTTTTGACAAATGACTATCTGAATTCTGTTTAAATGCTCCAATCGATGGGGCATTCACTAGCAATTTTTAAGGAATTACTTCCTTATATCAAAGATAAACTGTTTCTCTGTAGCTTTTATCTATTGTTATTAGTTCTACCCACTTGTGCTTAACAGAATAAATTGTATCCCTCTTTTATATATATATCATCTTGTATCAGAAACTTGCTCCTGTCCTGAGCAACACTTTGGGGACCTCTTCACTTCTAAGATGGAATATAATTCTTAAAAGGTACATCTCCACTCTCCTTAAAAGTGCTTAACCTCTTAACGCTCAACACAGTTTTATTTACAAAGTAATAAATACAGAAAAGATATGCATCCAAGCCCCTAGAGTCCTCACCTTTTCTCATGCAAAATGGGTAACCCTCCTCCCAGTCAGGTAAGAATCTCCATAATTTACAGTAGTGGGCTTCAACCAATGAGAGGGCTGGGTCTTTCCCCATCCTGGTCTTCTTCATTCTTTGCCTTCCCTCTCAACTTACAACAGGTGCTTTGTGTTGGGCTGATCTTCGCCCTTCACGATTCTGTCTCGTAGCAAGTCACCTCCTTATTCAGTCAGCTCCAGTGATTTTCTATCACCTCTTGGATTAAATACAAAATGCTTTTTGAACGAGCATTCAAGTCCCCTCCTTCCTTTCTAGCTTTCTTACTCCTACTACCCAATACATACTCCCTGATACAGTGACATGGGCCTTCTTGTTATTCCACAAACAAGACACTCCTCTCAGCTATGAGCATTTTCTCTGGCTGGCCTCCATGTCTCAAACACTGTCCCGCCTCTTCTTTGCCTCTTGACTTTCCCATTCTGTTTTTTATTTTTCCAAGTACCAACTGAAATTCCATCATCTACAAGAAGCCTTCACCAACCCTGCTTAATTCTAGTGTTTTATCTCTGTTATTTCTTATTTATATAGTTTTTACACATTTGTTTGCTTATCATCTCTCCCATTAGATTGTGAGTCCCTTGAGGGTAAGAGTTATCTTCTGCCTCTTTCTGTACCCCTACCTCTTAGGGGTACATACATAGTAGGTGCTTTATAAATGCTCATTGACTGACTGACTGCAGCTTAGGCCACAACAACCAATATAGCTTGCCTTGGAGATCAGCAGGGTACAGTGGAAGATGTGCCAGATCTAGAGTCAGAGGAACTGAATTCAAGTCCTCTCTTGGTCATTTATTACCTGTTTGATAGTGGGTAGGCCACTTAACTTCTCTGGGACTCAGTTTCTTTATTTGTAATATGGAGTAGGTGGCCTCCAAAATCTGTTTGTTTTAAATCTGTGATCTTAATGACCTTTTCCTGTTGACTTCTGTAGAATGCTATTCTCTTCCATATGGTAATCCCTGTTTTCCATAGGAAACAGAGAACTACTCTAGAGTTTTTGCCAAATATATTCTATTTGAAAATCACACCTCTGGTCCAAAGTGCCTCTATTCTGTTGAAACCTTTCTGTAACTTAGATCCTATAACCCTTCCCCTCTCATTGTAAAGGTCTCTTAGGATTTTGTTTTTTGTTCTTCTTTATTTTTAGAATGAATTTATTATTATTATTTATTTATTATTAGGATGAATCTGTTTTTCTCTCTAGCTTATAGTAAATTTATACTTTTTCTCATTTCACTCTAGTGTCTGGTGGTATGTCTCCTGTTTCCAAAAGTATCTCCCACCAGAATTGAGGGTTTAATGGAACATTCTCACTTTCTCTTTCCTTGTTTGTTTGTACCCCATTTTCCACTGGGGCACTTGGACCAGATAATACAAATTATCCCAGAGCTCCTTTGGGAAAGTTATCTAAAAGGGAGTTGGAAGGAGGTAGAGCCAGCTGCTTCCAGGCCACTAGCCAAAGAAGGAGATGTCTATTTGTGGTCTCTGTTAAGTCCATGGTAGCCCCTCACCACTGACAGAATGTCCTTCCTAGTCATCTCTTCTTTACAATAAACACCTCCCATTTCTCCATGCACTTCTTTGAACACTTATTTTCCTTCCTGGCTTTGTACTGGCTACCCCCCACACCTGGAATGTTCTGTTCTCCTCACCTCCACCTCTTAAGTTTCCTGGCTTCCTTCAAGACTCCGCTAAAATTCTGCTTTTTGCAGGAGGTCTTTCCTAGTCTTCTCAGTCCTTACTGTCTTCCCTTCTTAGATTGCCTTCCATCTACTCCATATATATTTTCTACATATCTAGGTACTAGCATGTTGTCTTTCCCATTAAAATGCAGATTTCTTGATCACAGGGACTTTTTTAAGCCTTTTTTAAAAATCTCCAGCACATACCTGGTACATAATAAGTACTTAATAAAAGTTTGTTGCCTGACTATTTGACCTCCTCCAAGACTGATGGAATGCTTTCACCCTCCTCTGCATATATTCCAACTTGTTTAATGTCTCTTAAAATATAATTCTCAGATCCAAACTTTAATTCCAGATGTGATCTAGCACAGAATATAGTGGACCACTTACCTTCCTCATTCTGGACAATATACTTTTTAAAATATAGCCCAAGATGTTTACATTTTTTTGACTAAATGAATTTGTTCTAAACCAAGCTAAAACTGTAGACTATGCTTTTCTTGATAAGTGTCTCTAAACTATGGGGAGGCACATCCATTTTGATAAATGGTTCTGAATTTCTAAATATTTACACTGTAGGGGAAAGAACGCTGGATTTAATGTTATTATCAGTTAAATTAATTTAATTGGACCCCTCTCAAATCATGACGTCAACAAGCATTTATATTAAATGCATACCATGTGGCAGACACAGAGAAAGGTAAAAATAGTTTTTGCCCTCAAGGAGCTCACAGTCTAATGAGCTTGACCGCACGGCAGATAACTGAGTACCCAAACTGGAGGTAGTTTCAGAGGGAAGTCACTCACAGTAAAAGGGACTGGAAAAAAGCTTCTGGGGGAAAGTCCTTTCCCTTCTGGGGGCTGGGGGGGTGGGGCTGCAGGTTCCTCACCTGGAAAACGAAGCATTGGACTAGGATCCCTTCTAGCTCCAAACCTTAGGAGCTTTCCTTTTATATCATGCATCATTAATACTTCTCTAAAGATCTGTGTACATGGCTTGGGGTGGGGGAAAGGATGGAGATGAATTCAATTTAGCAAACATCCATGTCTGGCAGACTATTTGGAGATAGAGACCCTTAGGAAGATTAAGGCATAAAGGAGTCATGAAGTTTATTTCCAAGGGTCACTCAGATGCACTCCAGTCAGGGCTCTCTTCTCTCGGCTACGGGGCAGCACGCAAAGCCCCAACACCGACGACGGACACCTCTTTGAACTCCGTGTTCCAGTCAGCAATCCAGCCGCCTGTTTCTGGCGGAACTACAAATCCCGGCAGGTCAGGCAGGGTTCACCGAGGCTCTCCTTCCTGGTGGGTGGGAGGGATAACACCCACTCCAGGGCGGACTCTGACCTTCGAACCGACCGCATGCTCCCTCGCCCTTTTCAGGGCAGGGAACTACAGAACCCAACAGGCCACGCCGGCAGGAATCTGCGGCCCCGTCACCGCGTTGCATGCCGGGACTTGTAGTCTCCTTGGAACGGGAGCAAGAGGGTTGGAGGGAGGAACCGGCTTTGGAATCTCAGCGGCTGTCTGAGTAGGGAGGCGAAGAAGGGAGCCGGCGCGCCTGCGCAGCTGTCTGGGTCCGGTCCGCCGCCGTCGCCGCTCCTGCTCCGTGCCTGGTGGACTCCGGCGGGGAGGGGCGGGGGGGACTGGAGGCGGAACGGATGCTCCCGTGCGTGCGGAGGGAGCTAATAAAGTTTTTGAAGGAGGAGACAGCGGAGGGGAGATCCATACGGAGGGGCGGGGCTGGGGCGAGAGGGGCCGGAGGCTAAAAGAAGAGAGCCCACGGGACGCCGGCGGGAGCAGCGCCGCCGAGCCCAGCCGAGGCGCTGGGGATCGCCCCTCTCGTCCGCTCTAGCAGAACCGGCCCGGGACCCCTGGTGAGTGCCGGGGTGGGGGCGGGGGCCGGCGGCCGCCGCGCCGCCCTCCCCTTCCCCTCCTCCTCCGCCCCCTCTCTGCCGCTCCTGAGGCGAGGGGCGGGCCCTTCCCGGGACGCGCGGGGCCCGGGAGAGTGGGGGGAAGGTCGCGGGCGGGGCGCCCGGGACGGAGCCGCCGCCTCCCGGCTCTCTGCGGGCCGGTCCCCCGGATCCTCCCCGGAGCCGGCGGCCATCCCTCCATCCTTCCATCCCTCCCCGCACTCGCTGGAAAACTCCTTTTCTTTTAAAAACAAAACAGAAACTTTGGTCACCCTTGAGAAGGGGGGATGGGGACGCGAGCGGGGTCCGTGAACTTGGCGGCGTTTTCTGCTGGACCCTGCGGGCGGTCCCGGCCTGGGTCGGTGCGGTTCCTTTCGGAGGAGGGTCCGGGTCCCTGCCCCCGCCTCGGAAAGGGAAATTAAATGAAGCGCTCCCTCTGGACCCAGCCCCTGCCCGGGGGGCTGCCCTCGGACTTCCTGTCCCTGGGTGGTGGAGGTCTGGCCCGGGCTGGGCAGCTCCCGCGGCGGCGTCCTCCTGGCTCCTGGGGTTGGGCTTCTGACATCACCTTGCCTAGCTGCCTTCTCCGAGGCTCCGAGCGTGGGGAGGAGCACGGGGGAAATGGTCATGTCAGAAAGTTGGCAGAAAACTGCGGGAGAGGAGCGTTTGGTTCTCCCCTCGAGGAGATATTGTCGAGTGCTGTGTGCTTACCCTTGGCTAGTTCATTAACAGGGTTCTCTGGGTGTGTGGATTCTGCTGGAAGCTGTGTTAAGCCTTTCTTCCCTCCCTCATTGCCAAGGTTCCCTAGGTATATGAGCATATATATTTTACATGCGTATATATGTATACGTGTGTGTGTGTGTGTGTGTATGCCTTTTTTCCTACTTCATTGCCAAGGTTGCCTAGGTATATAAGCCTATACGTGTGTCTATATGAAAGCCCTTATTCCCTTCTTCATTGACAAGATTCCCTAGGTGTATAAGCAGCATATATATGTGTCTATGTATATATATATATATATATATATATATATATATATATATATATATATGTGTGTATATATCTACATATCTTTTTTTCCTACTTCATTGCCAAGGTTCCCTAGATATATGAGCCTATCTGTATCTATAGCTATATAGATAGATATGTATATATATATATGTATATATATATATTATATACATTTATATGCCTTTTTTTTTCCTATTTCATTATCAAAGTTCCCTAGGTATATGAACCTGTGTGTGTATATATAAGCCTTTTTCCCCTACTTCATTGCCAAGGTTCCCTAGGTATATGAGCCTATATATAAAGGTGTGTGTGTATAAGTTTCCCCAGGCATATGAATTCTACTGAAAGCTGCGTTAAGCCTTTCCCCCGCACTGCTTCATGGACTAGAGTGTTCCTAGGGTGTGTGATTACTGATGGAAGCTGCTTTCCCCACCCCTCCCCATCTACTTCATAAGCGTATGAATGCTGATGGAAGTTGGTGTTAAGTTATTTTTCCTACTTCATTGACTGAAGGTTCCTGGGTTGATGATTGTTGATGGAAGCCGCTCCCCCATCCCAACCACCCTAGATGTAAGCTTGCTGATGAAAGTTGTGTTCAGCATTTTTTTTTTAACCTGCTTCATTGACAGAGAGTTCCTAGGTGTATGAATTCTACTTGGAAATTGTGTTACACTTCTCTCCTCCCATTCCCCCTGCCTCATTGACAGAGGGTTCCTGGGTGTATGAATTCTTCTGGAAGCTGTTACTGTTATTTATTTCTATGTTATTGATAGAAGATTTCCTAGATGTATGAATTCGCTGGAAGTTGTGTTAAGCTTTTTTATTTTTCTATTTCATTGACAAAGAGTTCCTAGGTGTATGAATTCTTCTGGATGCTGTTAGTCTCATTTCCATTTCATTGATAGAAGATTTCCTATGTATATGAGTTCTGCTGGAAGTTGTGTTGTTTTTTTTTAAAATTTTTTTCTACTTCATTGACAGGGTTCCTAGGTGTATGAATGGTAATGGAGGTTGTTTTTTTCCTCCTACTTAATTGACTTAGGGTTTCCTAGATGTATGAATTCTACTGGAAACTGCTGTACTTTTTTCTCTATTTTATTGATATGAGAGTTCCCTAGGTATATTAATTCTGCTAGAAGCTGTGTTGTGGTGGAGCAAAACCTGTCTTTGAGTGTGTATGAAACTAATTTTAGAGAAACATTTTTCTTTCATTTTAGAGCATCAGATTTGTAGGTAAACTCTTCTTTTGAACTTTGATTATCCATTAACTGGTCCGAAATCCATGCCATTTCTATAGAAGATAGTCCTAACTCAGTCCCTACCCATTTTCCAGATGAAAGTGAGACCCAGAAAAGTTACACAATTTGCCCAAGGCTTGTCTCTCCCCAAGTGCTAGAAATAGAATGACTCAATTCAGGGCTCTTTCCACCTAACGGAGATGCACTAGAATCATCCTTAGTGGTTTGTGGTTTTTTGAAATTGTCTCTTGATCCTAGGTAAATCAAGATAGAAAAGGCATTATGACTGTGAAAATGACTTTATTCATAGTGATTGTTTGAAGTATTTTTTATTTGTTGCAAAGTCTAATATCTGTATCATGTGTCATATAAGTATTAGTAATGTTGGTTTTTGAGTGAATACTGGAGTAGTCAGTTTTGGAGAGCAGGATGGAAAAAAAAGATTTAAGGAAGGAAAGTTAGCTTTTTTGGTCTTTTCCCCCCCCTTACCTATCTTTTGCTCTCTTGGAAGTTTACCATGCATATATATATATATAATCTCATGGTTTCTTTTCTCTCCATTTATCTTTATTGTTTATCAAGGTGTCTTTCTGCAGTGGTTTAACAAAATGGCCTTTATAAATTGGGATTTTTTTCCATAAAAGTTTTTGAATGTGTCCAGTGTTTGGAATAAGTGCAGATGCTTTTTGTTTTGTTCATTAGAAAGAGTGGTAGATTTGGGATCAAAGGACCTGGGCTTCAATCTTGCCTCTGACACAAACATAGATGTAACCTTTGACTAATCTTTCAAACATGGCCACCCCTCTATGATCCTTGGTTACTGTATTTATAAATGTGAGGGAAGGAGGTTGACAACTTGACCCCCCCACAAGGTTCATTCTCGCTTTACATTTGTGATCCTTAAATACAAATTTTTGCATACTTTTTCTGTGGTACATAATTGTATTAAAATTCATTATAAGCTTCAGATAAACATTGCATGATTAAGAGACAGGCAAATTAATTTGCAAAATTTTATTTTTTTATTTTTAGCTCCTTTCCAAACTGAGTATCTTTGCAGAAGGATGTCTTAAATAATACTAGGCTTTAAACATTATTTTCCGTACTTGATCACAACTGATGCTTTGATAGCAAGAGTGAATGCATTCAGCAGAGATGGTTTCTCCAAACATAGTTGAAGCGCTTCTTTATTTTTAACTTGCTTAATTATTTCCATTGAAGTTTACTTTTGGAATATTGTTAATCAGGTATTTATTAAATACCTAAGTACTATGTGCCAGACACTATGCTATGTGCTGGGGATACAAGTACAGAGAATGAAACTAATAAATTTCAGCTTTAAAATATGTCATCTATGAGAATTTTGGATGATAAACTAAACATTTAGTTCATTTAAATGAATGAAATACTGTCTGCCCCCCCCAAATACTTCCATTAGCCAGTTTTTGGTGGTAGGCAGTATATGTTGCACCAAGTTCTTTCATATATTGAAATGAGTGTGTATGCACATATAAAATACATTTTGCAAAATTAAGGAGTTGGAGATTCCAAGTTATTTAAGTTTATATTAATTTTACTTAGTTCTGTTAATTAGTGTTTTCATTGCTGCGTTAGAAAAAAGTTGAGTAAGATTGGTCCATTTTTAGTGACATTGGGAACTAAAATTAGAGAGTATATATAAAACTAAAGCAGGTTAGCTGTGTATGAGTTGGCTTTTCTTTCGTATGCAAAAGTTTATCAACCAGAATAAGAAAGACAGTAAAACAGGATAGGGATACAATTGTTAGGAAACTCCCATGAGCTCATAATCCGGAAGGACTTTTTTAGAAGAACTTAAGGATGTTGTACTTTTTGTGAAGATAGCTATGTATCAAGTGCTACTTGTGAATATAAGGAATCAATTTTAAACTGTTGAAAGTTCTAAGAACAAAATTCTTAGGAAAAAACTAAACATTTAAAAATGCTATTAAGAATCACAAAATATTCTCGAGCCTCATAAGAGTGGCTCTTGTCCAGTCACTTTAGAAGTATTATAAATCTGACAAGTAGTCAGTCAAATACTGGTAATTCCACAGTTGTTTTGACATTGTGATACTTTATGATACTGAATGAATGGCATTACAAATTATGATAATGTACTCGGTTTAAATATTAGCAAAGTGTGAGAGACTTTGACATTGAAATGCATTGTTTGGAACTAAATAAATCCTTATACTTGCTGTTGTCTCAATTCTCTTTTGACAATGGGGAAGAAAAGTAGTGTTTGGAATATAGCAATTATTCAAATGTTAGTCACCATGGTCCTTATTGTGTAGTAGCGGCTACAGCATTTGGGATTTTCAGTCTTATTGCAGTTTTTACAAGGAATTAAGTTCATACATTTGAGTATGAAGTTGTTGATAATCCTAATATTAAAATATATTTTTGAATTTACCAGTTTATTTTTTACTGAGCTTTATTTCCTAGGTTAAGTAAGTAATTGCTCCAGCTTATTTCTGTTTAGGTGTACATATTATGTTTTTTGCTTTCCTTTGGTTATAATTACATAACATTTAGAACTACATGAAACTGAATATGAAATGAGTGTCTGGGATAATGGAAATATTTGTTATCTGGGAGTTAGGAGACCTAGAGGCTTTGATATGTATGAGATGCTTAATTATTTTTAGAAACATAAAAATATGAATGGGATATTTTCTTTTGAAAAATAAGACCTTCCTGTTGGGGTTAGTTAGAGCCAACTGGAATTTGTTACTCTAATGAGAGGAAGGAAACTTTTTTTTAAAACTGCCTTAACCTGAAGTGTTCTTTCCTCCCTTAAAGTTGCAGGATGATATAGAATGTATGGGTGTTTAATTTCTAGAAGGAAGTATATAAGCATATTTTCTTTTGCAAACAGGCACTTTAGGAAGTCTTTTGTTTAGTTCTGAGTTGCTCTGATTTAAAAAGATACTCTGCCGAATATGAGTTCTACTTTTAATCTCAAAAAAAATTGATGGCTCCCTGTATGATAGTCGTACTGTTAGTGTAGTCTGAGAAAACATAGAATGGCAAAAAAGCTATTGTGAATTCATTTCCTTTTTAAAAATGAATTCATATTTAATTCATTGCAACAGCCTTTAGTTGCTTTTTAAAAAATGTTTGTGAGACAGTATTCCGTCTACAGTAGGCATATTTGCTTAATTACTATCCTGAGTTATTTAGTGAGCTGACCTGTGCAGTAATTCAGCACCCCACAGTCTTTGATCCACAAACTGGGACATAGTATAAGCTTTCTTTGGATGGGAAAGTTTGGTGAATGTGAAGAAAGGCAGAAAGTTAGGGAAGTTGCAATAGTTTTAAATACTTTAAGGCTTTGAAGTATTAGTTATTTTTAATAGTCGAACTTTCCTAATAGCAGATCACAAAGCCTTTAACTTTAATCACTGTGGATGGAGAGCTTTTTCAGATGTTACACTTTTCTTTCCTTTTTTAAATGTTCTACTGACTTTTTCCTTTGATGTCTCAGGGTCATCGTAGCGGATGGCAGTTATTATACTCTATGATATGCTTAGGGCTTATTGGGGTCTAAGAGGATCTTCTGCTCCTGCACTTGATGACTCTAGAATGCTGTCATCTTGGGGAGTTATCTTTTTAGAGTATCCTCCTCTTCTCTCCCCAGGCTCTCAATTATTTCTTTATTGCCTCTAGTAGTTTGTATATCCACATCTCCTTGGCTACTTTTAATCTGTGGTAGACTTAGGAACTGAAAACCAGTAGCAATAACTTACATTTATATTATGCTTTGTGGTTTACAAGAGCTTCCTCACAACAATCATGTGAGTTGGAATAGTAGGGATAAGCATTATCAGTCCCATTTTACAGAAACCAGAGCTCATAGAGCTTATGTGACTTGCATATGCTATACATAGCTAGTCCTGCTCAGTTGTGGGATTTAGGACTCTCTTCTGTTTTGTCTACTACATGCTGCTGCCTGTCAAGCCCCAGTTGTTTTAAAAACTGCACATAACCAACTCAGGTATCTCCTAAGAGTAAAACCACAGAGCTTTAGTGTATGGACTTTGTGACATCCATTTTTGCTTGGAATCCTTTTTTGATTAATTCTTATTTTTTAACTGTATTCTGTATAAATGAGATTATTACTTAACAGATTAGGATGGCTGAGCCATTACTGTGTAGTCTTCATCTCTTTTATTTAATTCATTTGCCTTCTGTTTTCAGATTTCATTGTTTAGTTAGATCAAGATTTGGATGAAAGAACTCAAGATAATTATATGGTAACTGTGATTGTAGATGGCACTTAGAATCATGGGATTTCATAGATATTAAGGTAGAAAATTATCCAAGCCAACCCTTTTAGTTTAAAGTTGAGGTTCAGAGGTTCAGAGGTTCACGAAGGTTCAGAGAAGTTAAAACTTTCCTTGCTCAAGGTCGCAGACATATTGAAAATCAGAATTTGAATCCAGACCCTGTAATAAGGTCCTAATGGTCTTTTTCCATCAATCAGGAATAGCATATGCTTATTCATGTCAATAAATGAGAGCTTTAAAAAAACCCAAAATAAAATAAACTTCTTGATTGAGTAGATTTTTAACTGACTGGTAACCCTGGTCCTTCAGGAAAGGATCCCTTTTTCTCAGCTGGATTAGGGTTTGCTTCCTCTGACAAGATTGTGGTCATGAAGGACTGTTGTGATTTGGTTGGATGGTCCAAAAGCTGAGTGACAGCAAGTGGCTTCCAAACCTGGCAGCCATACCCATGAGAAGTATTTTATACCAGTGACTCATTTTGTTATGAGAAGCATTGCGCAACAGTATTCTAATGTAGAGTTGATGTATTTGTTTAGGCTTCTCTTTTATAAATACACGCTTACTTATGTTTCCTTTATTATTGATTACTTACCATTTAAGAGGCTCCAAATTATTCTGCTAAAGAGTACGATAGATAAAGTACTGAGCCTGGAGACAGAAAGTTCTGACTTCAAATTCAGCCTCAGACACTTACTAGCTTTGTGACCCATGCAAGTCACTTTACCCTGTTTGCCTTAGTTTCCTCATCTGTAAAATGAGCTGGAAAAGGATATGGCCAACCGCTCTAGTATCTTTGCCAAGAAAACCCCAAATGAGGTCTAAGTCAGACATGACTGAAACGACTCAGCAACAGCAACAAATTATTCAGGGCAAAGTCGGAAAGATTGGATAAAGAGTCAACTATGTAACAAAAATGTATACAACATTTTTTTTCCTTTTTTATAATGTAATTCATTATCTGCGTTGTGATTTAGCCATGTGAGGTCCCAGTGCTTTTGCACTCTGGGAGTTATTCTTAGTTTTTTTTCCTGTGCTTTAAATGGATGTTAGTGTTAAAGAGTTCACTGTATTGAGTGCTCTGTTTGGGGATACAGTATGACATGAGTTGTCATCTGAAGGATTTTATAGTTGGCTTTTTCAGTATAAGAACAATTGTGTTTGGAGCCACAGAGGCTACTGCAGAATTTTGCCATCAGCATGCAGCTGCTTTGTTGTTTTCAGTTAGAAACTCCTTCCAAAGATATTCAAAGTGTAAATCTTATGCTCATGATGACCAACACAAATCAATTCAGAGGATTCATCTAGGAAGTTTATTGAAAAACCGGAGTAAACCTAGAGGAGAGTAACCTGCTTGATGAGGGGACTCAAAGCCATATCAGAGGATGATTGATTCAAAGAACTTGTGAAGATGAACTGGGAGTAGGGGGAGGGAGGTTCATATCATTGGTTTCTGAAGGCATTTGAAAGACTGTCATATGGAAAGGGGATGAGTTATGGTTTTTTTTTTTGTTTGCATGGGTAGAACTAAGCAAAATGGATAGACGTCTTACAGAAAGGCAGATTTTCCCTTTGCCCTCCCTGTAAGGAAAAATTGAGCTTATCAAAGATAGAATGGGGCTGCATGGAGGCACTAGTTTTCCCTACTATTAGGGAGTTTTTGTGTGGAGTCTGGGATTAGATGCCAACTTTGAAGTGTCTTTCAACTCTTTGATTCAGCATTTTCTGTGTTTATTATTATAAATGGCTATAAGTCTTGAGGTATAGGCACCTTTGCATTTCAAGTTCCCAAACAGACTTAAGGATCCACTATGTACAGAGTACAGTTCTGAATATCAGAATTGAAGATTTCCTACACTTAATAAACAGATTTACAAATTTCCTTTTCTTTTCCTATGGATACTGCTTTTCATTGTTCCCAGCTCATTCAGGTTCTTCAGGGTCTTTCTTTCACATGAACATGCATATCTTGATTTCCTCTTTTCTTTACAGAACCTGGGTTGGAAGGAACCTCAGAGGCTACTTAGAACAATCTGTACTTGGATAATAAACCTTTGAAGAATTGTCATCAGTTAGCAGTTATTTATTAAAATAGCAAATATGTGTCAGGAACTGTGCTAGGAGATGGGGGATACAAAGACAAAACAGAACCATTCCTGCCTTTAAAGGAACTTACCTCGGCAAGTAGCACCTATACAGAAGGAGGGACAAAATTCACCCAAAGTAAACATCAGGTGATTGAGGGAAAGCGCCTGTCAGGAAAGGCCTCTTGTGGGACATGGAGCTCAAGCTGAGCCTTCAAGGAAGCTGTGGCTTACCTTCCAGTCACAAGGAATAGTTTTATGCCAGGGTATGGATATGAGAGATAAAAGGAGCCCAAAGAGCTTTGGTTCCCTGGAGCAGTGCCAAATGTGGAACTTCTTGAGCAGGAGAGTGGCATGGTTGTCACTTTTGCTTAGTAACAATTGTGATTTCACTCTGGGTATCCATTTATCAATTAGGATTACTAAGCTCTCCTTGAGGTCTACGTCATCTTACATCTCTGTATTCCTGAAAGAGCTGAATGCGGAGTGGGTGCTCCCTAAATTTGTCTGTTGATCTAGAATGGTAGAGGTGTGCTGTAGCAAAAGAATGTGTATGAAAGAGCATGTAGTCCAGTTTGGATGGCATGTAAAAGTGGTGGTGGTGGGGAAAGTGTGTGAATTGTCTCAAAAAATTAAGCTCTATTGTGAAGGCCTTTCATTGCTGATTTGTATTTGGGGGATTTGTATTTTATCCTAAAGGCTATAGGAAGCCACTGAAGTTTAGTTTTAGAAATGTTGAATTTGAAATGCCTAAGGTCTAGCAAGGTGGAGTTGAAGAGATGAGGACTAAGTGTGTAGAATTGAGAATCCTCTGCATAGAGATGATGCTTGAATTCTTAGGAGCCATGAGAGGTTGTGAAAAATGAAAACTGGGGGAAAAAAACCCATTAAGTAGTCTTGTAGTGTGCCATTGCAAGGAATTGATAAATGAATGGGAGGTGAGATTGGAGGTCCTATGGAAGACAGCTTTTTCCAGGATTTTGGCTATGGAACCTGGAAAAGATATGATGCCACTTTTATTATAAAATTAGGGATCTCAAGTGCCCTTGATTATTTTCTCTGAAAAGAATTGTATTGGATTTCATATTTTTTCTTCAGATAGAAAAATTATGTATATAAGTATTACTATAAAGCCCTTAAGCAAGTTACTAGATAGGCCAACAAAGCTTTTGATGTAGAAAAGCAACATGCCTTTTTGATGTGGGAATATTAGAGTTGATCCTATTTGCACTAAAGCAATTTTAGTAACCAAATCAAATTTTTGAATTCAGTTAAACAAATATTTAGACATCTGTAAGGCACTGTTGTGTGTTTTTTTGATGGATAGAAATATGAGAAAGATAAAGTCTTTGCCCTCAGGGAGTTTGTTAGGGGAGATAAGATGAATACATAATGTATTACAAGGAGGAATATAATGGCAGTAAAAAGTTACAACGACACAAAGGACATTCATAGAAGAGAGGTGGCCTTTGAGTTGGGCATTAAAGGATGAGTTTAATTTCGTGGGCAGAAATGGAGGTAAAATAGTACAGCCTTCCAAGTGGAGGGAGTTGTGGAAGTCTTAAGTTGGTTTTTCCCCCTCTAGAATGGTAGCAAATGATAACAAAGCCATTTGATTCTATTTTTAAGTAAACAGTAAAACTCTTGATGTCTTATTGTTGCTAAATACTAAGACAGAAGTTAAACAGTACTTTTCTTTACATTCAAATGGAGCAGGCAATATGTACTCATATACCAAACACATATAAGGAAGATAATCAGGTGTAAGGGAAGGCTTTTACTACTGGGGGAAGTGGAGGAAACTGGAATCTTATAGATCATCTAGTCCAGTGCCTTCATTTTTCACATGATTCAACAGACCCAGAGAACTAAAACGACTTTTGTAACTTAGAGCAGGCAAATGACAAATGGGAGTCTTAACCCTAGGCCTCCCAATTCCAATCTTTTGCTTTCCTTATCCTGTCATACTATATCATGATTATGGTTTAGTACAGAGATTGGCTTTACTGAGTAGAGGGAAACAAGCTTGCGTAGAAAATGGGGAATCATTTAGTAGAGCAACATAAATGACACTGAAAAGATTTAGTCTTGGTCCAGTGTAGGTTGCTCTTGTACTGTCTCAGATAGGAGAGTGACAGTTGTCCTTAATTTGCTATGTTGTGTTGCTTAAGCAAATTACTTTTCTCTCTTCAGGTTTCAGTTACCTCCTCTGTAAAATGAGGGAATTGGGCTAAATCCTTCTTCCTTCTAGCATTCCTTAAGCCTGAAATGAAAGCAGTGTTTTAGGTAGCTAAATGGGTGATGTATCTTAGTAGGATGTTTCTTAGTAGGGGAGAGCAGCCCCAGGAACCTCATCATTACAGTAATCCAGGTTTGTGCCTAGTCTGATAAGCAGAGGCACAGAGAACTGGAGAAGCATAAGGTGATCATCATTAAGACTTTGTGATTATATGTAGAGAAAGAAAAAGAATAAGAGCAAACCATGATACCCAAGGTTTTGAGCCCCTTGGAATTGGAAACTGATAAGCATTTGACAAAAAAACCATTGTTAGGAAGTAAAATTAATTTTAATGTGTTCCCATATTCTTGTTATGCAGAACATATAAAAGACATGTTTCCTTTACTCAAGCAGTTTACTATTTAGTAAACTGAATAATCAGGGAGAGGATTTATGATAATTTACTTTTGTCTTTATTCTTTCTGGAGTTTTTGTCTTGCCATTCTTGATTTGAATGGACTTTAAAACTGAACAGTGAGTCTTGATACTCAGTAGTAAAGTAGCTGTATTTTTGTGATATACTGTGTTCTTTGGAGTTTGTGAATTGTTTATGAATGAAAGAGACAGTAGTAATTATTTTTTCAGAATGCAATAAAATTTTGATTGTTGAATATAAATAGAGCTGGACCACCATGGTTGATGAAAAATTTGAAAAATGATGAATTCTGGTTAAAAATTTATGTGAGATGACAATTTTGGTGAAGCTGAAAATCATGAGACATCATCATGCAGTGGAGAGTGTTGGAGTTGGAGTCAGGCAACCTGAGTTCTAAAGCAGTTTCAGCACCTTGTTACCTGTGTGAAGTTTGGGACAGCTAGGTATTGCAGTGGATAGAGCACCAGTACAGGAGTCAGGAGGACCTGAGTTCAAAATCTCATCTCAGACACTTGACACTCACTAGCTTTGTGATCTTGGGCAAGTCACTTAACCCCAATTTCCTCATCCTGGGTCATCTCCAGTAATCCTGGTGAATATCTGGTCACTGGATTCAGGTGGCTGTGGAGGAGAAGTGAATTTGGTGACCTGCACAGCCCTCCCTCCTTCAAAACAAAGTCAAGTGCAAGTCATGTCATCATTTCTCTGATGGCATAGTCTTCTTCAGCAACGAAGGATGAACACACACACACACACACACACACGTGTGAAGTTTACTACTGAAATTTTTGAATGTGTTGTTAGAATGTAAACTCCTTGAGATTTAGGACTGTCTTTCTTGTTTTTGTTTATAATTCTAGTAATTTATAATTCTAGCACAGTGCTTGTCATATAGTCAGTAGAATGTTTTATTTATCTTCCCATTTAAAAACTGAAATTTTTAAAAGCAAATTAACCTTTATAACAAATAAACACAGTGAAGCAAAATGAATCCTCACAGTGGCCATGCCCCCCAAATGTATGTCTCAATGCCTTGTTTCCACCTCTTTTCTGTCAGGAGGTAGGTTAAGTGCTTTTTTGGTGGGTATCTTGGAGATGTGGTTAGTCATTGCATTGTTTCAAAGTTGTTTTTCTTTACAATTCTTGTATGAATAGTTCTCCTGGTTCTATTTATTTCACTCTGATTTAGTTTATACTACCTAGTTTTAAAAATCTCTTTTTTTTGTCATTTGTTAGTGACACTAATACTAATATGTTGAGGTAGTCTGCAATTGATGGGCTCTCCTCAGATTCTAATTCCTTTCTTTTATCCCTCTTTTAGTTTCTCCTTCAGGAGCAGGAAGTGTGTGGTTATTCCCTCCTTTGCCCAGTTTGATGAGTTTCTGTAAGGAACTGTTTGAGTGTGTCTTTGTTAAATCTTTCTTTGTTTATTTCAGATAAGAGACTACTCCCCACAAGTCTTGCTCCACATTTGTTAAGAGAACATAGGTGTTCCACCTCCATCTTCTGCTTCCCTATCTGATTGCATTCTTTTTATACTTTTTCTTTCCCCTCTTAAAGGCCTCAGAATAAAAATGACGCCACCCCCAGGACCTCTGATTTTTTATTTAAAAAAAAAAATTTAAGTCCCTCTGAATCCTTTGAAGACATTAAGTTTCTCAAGGAACACTTTTTTCTTCTTCCCATATAAATGCTAGTGCCAGATCATCATACAGTTCCTTCTGCTCAAACATCTTTCTAGAGTTCTCCTGATGCATCTACTTGTCGTAGTATTCCTACTCAGTGATGATCTTTTTATCAGAATTGTCTATAAGGCCTGTATTCCATTAAAGGTTAAGTTTTTCCCCCATACCATTAGACTTAACTTTTCAGGGTAAATGATTAGTTGTAAACTTATCTCTTTTGGCTTTTGGAGTACTGTATTCCCAAAGGTCCTCTTGTAGAAACTTCCAGATGCTGTCATTCATTAGATCATGAGCCCTTGTCAGGGCGCAGATTGTCTTCTGCCTTTCTTTGTAATCCCAATTCTTAGCGCCATGCCTGGTACTTTCGTAGGTGCTTAATAAATGCTTATTGACCAGTTGATCCAGACTCTAGTTTCTTGGTACTAGAACTGCTTCTTTTTAGAGGCCTATTTTATTTTTTCTTTAACATGGAAACTGCATTGCTTAGTACATTGAGCCTAATAGGTGCTTAACAAACACCTGTTGACTGACTGGATTTTTTGACTATGACATTTCTGTTAAGTCAGTCACCAAGCATTTATTAAGCACCTGCTATGTAAGGAGCACTAGGTTAAGCTCAGAGGATATAAACAAAGGCAAAAATGGTCCTTGTTCTCAAGGAGTCCATGGAAGGAGAGAGACAATATGCCAATAATCACCTACAGACAAGAACAATACTTTATACATTGGGGGTAATCTTAGAAGACAACAATAATTACAACAGGTAACACACACACACACACCACACACACACACACACACACACACACACACACACACAACACATACACATATACCTATTTTACATATGAGAAAAATGAGGCAGAGAGGTTAAATGACTTGTCTAGAAACTGGATTTAAACTCAGGTCTTCCTGACTTAGGCCTTTCTCACTGTCTACTGTGTCACCATAAGATTAAGGAGTCTGGAAATGACTTCTTGCAGAAGGTAACTTTAGATAAGACTTGAAGGAAGGCAAGAAATCCAGGAGGCAGAGATGAAAAGGAAGACCACTCCAAGCATGATGGACAACTAGTGAAAACACCTAGCATCTGGAGATGAACTGTGTGTCGGGTGCAGCAAGTAGGCCAGTGTGATTGAACTAGAGAGTAAGTTGAGAGGAGAAAGGGAGAAGACCAGAAAGGTAGGAGGGGGTCATGTTGTAAAGGACTTTAGAAATCAAGCAAGTTTTTATATTTGATATTGGAGGTAATAGGGAGCCATTGAAGTTTTCTGAATAGGGAGGTAACATGTCTCTGCTTAAGGAAGATCAGTTTGGTAGGTGAGTGAGTGATGGACCAACCAAAAGGTTATGTAATGGTCTAGGTACAAAATGATCAGGGCCTGAACCAGGGTATGGCAGTGTCAGAGGAGAAGGGATGTTCAGGAAGTATTATCTGTAGTATTTGATAATGACTGGATATGGGGAGTGAGAATGAAGAGTCTTGGGACTTTTTTTTCTCTTGGATCTTTTTTTTTTAAAGGCATTCTATTTTCACTTAGCTCTTAGAGATCAAGGCAGATTATCTTTATAATTTCTTCAAAAAATAAATCATAGTTTTTAGGAAATCCAGTGATTCACAAATTCTCCCTCCTTGATCTGTTTTCCAAGTCAGTTGTTACTGATATTACAGCTTTTGGATGAGGTATTTGACCCTATTTCACTTCATACATGGTCCCTCGGGTTCCTGCAGTGACGTTTTCTTCCTGAGATTAGTCCCCCATGAATCTTTGAGGTTCAAAGTCCTGGATCTCAATGGTGTCTCAGGAAAGAGAATTAGGGACCTGTTCTGAGTGTTGCTGCAGCAGTACTATAGTGACTGCTGCCACTCCCCAGAGCTTCAAAGGGCACACCCTGGGATCTGCTGGGTCAGGAGTTTAGTCCTTGCTGCTTCCAGACACAGAGCCCTGTAGTTAGTCCACAGATCTCTCACTAGTTACTGCTCTCACTGGGAAGTCAAGCTTATTTGCTTGGCCTGATATTCCCTTTTCTTATTATTGCCCACTGGTTTCTGGCTGATCTTCTGTACAGTTTAGGGAATAGATATTACTATAAATGCATATCAGATATTTAAAAATCATTATTTGGTCTGGTGAAAATTTTAGATCTTGACTGGAGTAGATATATTGGAACTGCTTGAATAGGGTTCCTGAAGTTGAGACTACTGACTATTATTTTTACTACCTGGGTTTAAGAAAATTGAGCCAAAATTTATTAAATTTACTATATTTCTTATAGTTTTATATTTACTCAAGGTTCATATGTTTAGCAGTTATTGAATGATCTCCTACAGGCTGACATACAAATAGCTATTTGTGACTTTTAATAAAAATAGATTAAGGAAATAGTAAATGTGAATTTTATGTACTTAGTATTTGTATTATTTTTTCAGTTTGTGAAGAGGTAGACAGGTAAAATATTTGAGTAGGCATTGAATCATAGAACTTTAGAACTGTGGGGTGGAGCCAAGAAGGCAGAGTAGAAAGACTCACAGCTCCGAGCCCACAGCCCATGGATTTCCTCTAAAAAGAACTCCCAACAAATTCTGGAAGAGTGGAAGCCACGCAGCAACACAGTGAAGGAGATTTCTGTTCCAGAGAGCCCTGAAAAACCGACCCCAAAGGTCCATCATGCACCCAACGGGAGCAGAGTCCTCCCCTGCCCTGGCCGTGGGACACTGAGAGGCGCAAGCAGATCCGAGCAGGCTTCAGGGACGGAATCTTCAGCGGCCACGAAGGACCCTCCATCCACAGACACACAGGTCAGTGAGAGAGATGGGCTGAGAGGGGAGCGGGGTGTCTCCAGGACTCAGGCCCCCTCGGGAGGCAGAGGCAGCAGGTGGCCAGAGGCTCCCGGACCAGGCAGGAGCTCGGCAGAAACTCCATTACAAACTCTACATATATCCCCTGAGGGAACTGAGCCTGGGAGGCGGCCCTGCCCCCACCTGAGCACCAGAAATTAAACTCCAATTGAATAGCAGCCAGGCCTGCCACTGAAAGCCCTGAGGCTGGAGAGCAGCATTTGAATCTCAGACCCCCAAGCACTAGCTGGGCGGACCTAGGCAGGGGGTGGAGAGGACTCTCAGAAGTCAAGTCACTGGCTGGGAAAATGC
The DNA here is from genome assembly GCA_028658325.1 of Potorous gilbertii. Taxonomy (NCBI): domain Eukaryota; kingdom Metazoa; phylum Chordata; class Mammalia; order Diprotodontia; family Potoroidae; genus Potorous; species Potorous gilbertii. The sequence continues at coordinate 531,438,629 of CM053769.1, read as the reverse complement.
CCAGAAAAGGGAAAAAAAATAAGACCACAGAAGGTTATTTTCTTGGGGAACAAATGATGCCAACCTTCCTCTCTGACGAGGAAGAAAACTGCTTACCATCAGGTAAACACATAAGAGTCAAGGCCTCTGTATCCCAAACATCTGAAATAGATATCCAGTGGGCTCAGGCCATGGAAGAGCTCAAAAAGGATTTTGAAAATCAAGTTAGACAGGTGGAGGAAAAACCGGGAAGAGAAATGAGAGAGATGCAAGAAAAGCATGAAAAACGGGTCAATACC
>CM053769.1:531372077-531437851 GCA_028658325.1 Potorous gilbertii | reverse complement strand
ATAGAAGAGAGGGCGGATTGGTGATATGGGTAATTAGAATGCTCAGTGTATTGGGGAGGAGGGAGGGGACAAATGGGGAGAAAATTTTGGAACCCAAAATTTTGTGAAAATGAATGTAAAAAGTTAAGTAAATAAATTTATTAAAAAAAAAAAGAACTTTAGAATTGAAAAAGAATGTAGAGATTACTTATTTTGTATTTTGAGGTCTGATTTGCAAGGCCTAGTTAATTTTTCTTTTTTCTTTAAGGCCTTTAAAAAAAATTCTGAACTGAAACTCCAAATAAAATTAACATTTTGACGTACATAGAATACAAAAAAGAGAATTCTACATGAAAGTGTAATTTTCTTTTATGTGCAGCTTGTGTGGAATGAATTTCAGTGTAACATTCACAGCTGTTCTGGTTGAATATGATTTCTTTTTGCTCTTCTTTCCTTTGCATTTAAAATGTTTCAGTGGCCCTGCTGGTTAGTTTATTTGAAAACTTTATCATCTGTTTTTTAAAAACTGGGAAAATACAGAGTTCATTTTTAAATACTTTTAGGGAGTGGTTAGGACTTAGAATAAGTTGTAAAAGGTGAGATATAACTCTACATATCAGGCTCACATCCAGTCATCTCAGCTATGTGGAACCTAGTTGATAAATAGGAAATAAGTCAAGAAAAGTCTCTGAGCAGTCAGAATAAATTTTCAAGTAAAATCTAAAGTTTGTTCATTTTACTCAAATGGAAGATTCATTTAGGCCATTTTTTTCCCTTGCTTTTTATACGTAATTCGAAAAAACTTGGTTATCTGATTTCTAGTCTTGTATAATTTTTGAAATAATAAAGGCAGTGGGTTTATTTTTTTATTTTTTCCAATTACACGTGAGGACAATTTTTGATATTCATTTAAAAAAATTTTGAGTTCCAAATTTTCTTTCTCTCCACTCTCCTTCTTAAGCAGTTTTATATAGGTTATATATTTGCAATCATGTAAAACATATTTCCATATTATTCATGTTGTGAAAGAAGAAACAAATCAAAAGAAAAAAAACCGTGGAAAAAGTAAAGTGAAAAATAGTATACTTTGATCTGTATTAAGTTTTCATCATGAGTCCTTTGGAATTTTCTTGGGTGATTGTGTGTGTGTGTGTGTGTGTGTGTGTGTGTGTGTGTGTGTGTTTGTATGTGACTAGGAATAGCTAAGTCATTGACAGTTGATATACAATATAGCTGTTACTTTGTGCAGTGTCTTCTAGTCCTGCTTATTTTGCTTTGTATCAGTTCAAATAAGGCTTTCTAGATTTTTCGTAAATTTACCTATTTTTTATTACACAGTAATATTCCATTATAATTATACACAACAATTTGTTCACCCCTTCTCTAGTTGATGAGCGTCCCCTCAATTTCCAAATCTTTGCTACCACTAAAAGAAGTACTATAAATATTTTTGTACATGTGGGTCCTTTTCCCATTTTTATGATTTCTTTGGGATACAGACCTGGAATCAAAGGGTATACACAGTTTGATTGTCCTTTGGGCATAGTTTCAAATTACTCTCCAGAAAGGTGGATCAGTTCACAACTCTACCAATAATGCTTTAAAGTCTCAGTTTTCCCACATCCCCTCCAATATTTATCATTATAAAAGGCAGCAATTCTATGAGGATAACATGTGACTGCAGTGGAGGAGCTTTGCATTTCTAATTTAGACTCAAGGGAATACTTTTTTGTAGAAAGAATAAGGTAGTTTGATAATATACTTTTATGGTTCTAAGACATTTAACATGAATTTTCCTTCAAAAGTACACTGGTAATGGAGTCTTTGGAGTCTTGTCAGTTCTAACTCCATAACATCTTCTCTATCTCTTTCTTTCCATTCACACTCCACAAACCTCCCCTTTGTTCCCATATAATTCATCTTTCGCACTACTGCTTCAACTAAACTTTCATTTATCTAGTGAGTGTTGAGAAAGGTGTAGATGAGGGAGCTATTCCAGAGGAGGAGTTGATAAAACGTGACAACATGGCAGTGGTGCATGGAAGGGAAGAGTTGCTGATGCCTCTAGGTTTTGAACCTGGTTGACTGGAATAATGGCAATACCTTGGACAGAAGTAGGGAAGTTAGGAGAGAGGGAATTTAGTTTTAGACATGTTGAATTTGAACTCTCTGTGGGATAGCCAGGTGGAGATATGGGTATAAAGCTCAAGGGAAAGCTGAGTGCTGGCTATGGGAGCCAGCTACATAAAATTGGTTGAATTCAGAGTAAGTGATGAGATAACTAAAAAAGAAAGTTTAGAGCCAAAAAGGGGGGGGGCCATTACAGAACCCTGAGGTATGCTCATGTATAAGGAGTATGACATGGAGGATGAACAATGGCAGAATGAGGAGACCTGACTCTGCTTTTACTCGATATCTAAGATCTTGTGATTCTGGAGTGAAGACTGAAGAAGTTTAGGCTGCTAGGCAGCAAGAGGACCATGACAAAACAATGGTAGGAAAACCAGAAGAGAGACAGAGAAAAGACCTTAGAGTCTGCAATGAAAAGGTCATTAGTATGACCTTAGAAAGAGCAGTTTCATTTGAGTGGGGTGGCAGATTCCCGGGGTTGAGAAACGAGTTGGAGATGAAAGTGGAAGCAATGAGTATAGAAAGCTCATTCTAAGAATATGACTGTGAAAGAGAAAGATAGAGGTTGCTAACTTGAGAGTATGATAAGGCCAAGCTTTTGAGAGAGCTGGTCATTTTTATAAGTAGCATGTAAAGGAGTCATTAGATAAGAAAATGTTGACTGTATAGGGAGAGAAATAATGATGGAAGTGGAGTTTCGTGGAGGAGACTAGATAAAGGACCCAGTTGGGGCTGGGAGGGTATTGACAAAAAGGTGTAGAACAAAGAAGTGCAGTATGGTACTGAGTTGATTTAATTGTGAAGTTGAGGAGGAGAGGGTGCTTGGGATGGATGTCCTGATTTTTTAAAGTGAAGTATGACTTGAGGTCCTTCGTTAGAGGGAGGAAGAAGAGGCTGTTGTAGGTGACTTGAAGAAAATATTCTTCCTGAAGAGTTCAGTAGAACCAAGAAGTGAAGAAAACAAGGATCATTTTATAGCACTGAGAACCCAGTTGAGAGAGCAATATACATTTGTATTGGCCTTCTCTTGGCTACTTCCCTACTGTCTACAAACATGTCTACAGACATATATGCAGTCTCAAAAAACTTTGGCTTGTTCAGTCTGTCCATACTAGTTTGCTTCCCATATTTCCCTTCCTTTTGTGGCTATACTCTGTAAGAAGTTGTCTATAATCACTTCCTCTACTTCTCCCTCTCTTCTTAACTCTCTGTACTCTGGCCTTGTACCTCTTCATCCAACTGAACCTGTTCTCTCCAAAGTACCTTTTAATTGCCAAACCTTGTCCTTCTTGTCCTTTCAAAGCCACTTGTCTCCTTTAGATCTGTATCTATACGATTAATGTCCAAAAGCGTCTTAGGTGCTTTGGAGTATGTCCTTGGAATACTAGACTCCGTAGGAGTCCATTTGGAAGGAGCCAAATATTGGGACAAATACTGCTCATGGGTTTGGGTTTTTTAATTGCTTTAATTTTTGCCTAGCATGAAGATTTCTTTCCTGCCCTCAGAACTGGCTAATCTTCTGTTATAGTTCCTCACAACTTTGCAGTCTTCCTATAGGATTGCCATAGACTTCATTTCGTAAAGTTTTAATGTTAAGTCATCTATAATTTGTAAGGCACATTCTAGAATGTAGAGAAGAATTTGTTTTTTACCCTTACAGAGCTTACATTCTAATAGAATGATTCTTGAGGGCCTTTCAAAGCATTTCGTGATGTCAAATATAGTTTTCGCTCTATTGGAAGTTGTGCCTTTTATAGAGAGCCCTTCCATTTTGCCTCTTACTTGGATCCATAAAATACTTTATAATTCACTTCAAAGGAGCGTATTTTTTCTCATTTTCCAATTGGCAAACATACCTCTTGCTGATGATTTCATGATGTTAGAAACTATTTCTATTCAACTTACATATTTTAAGTCAAATAAATTAGATAGACACAGGCTAATTGGATTAGGGCTAAAAAAATTGCACTTGTGAACTTGGTTAAAGAAGTTTCTACACCTCAGCTGGTGCATGGAAAATTTGTTGACCAGATTTTTGGGTTAGGTCTGATTTTGAAAAATTGGACTTGTGATTTCATAGAAAACTTTCTTCTGCCCATGCGAATTGGTATCTGTTCAGCACCTGTTCAGTGACACATTCTTAGTGAGTTTGAAAACTTATGTGTCTTGCCTAGTGTCCCACTACTTGGGTTCTATATCTTCACTTAGTGTCCTTTCTACTCTAGCATACTGTCTCTTGCTTATATAAATAGAAGTCAAGCATGATAATTTTTAGAATATTACATGAAACATAGTAACATAGGATTCAGTGCAGAAAATGTACCTGAGAAACCCTCTAGTCCAACACTCATTATAGAAGATATTTAGCACAAGACTTGCTCAAGGTCATAAAAGTATTTAGGGGCAGAGACAAGCCTCTTGAATCCCAGTGAGTCCTTATGTTATGGTTGTCAAAACTATTCTTCAGTATATATTGTATTAGGGAGTTGTCATGGGGCACTAAGACTTCTCCAGGGCTACACGGTCAGTAAACATTTAAGTGCCTATTATATGATAGATATTGAGTATATATGAAAAAGGAGGATTTTGAACTGGGGTCTTTGTGACCCCAAAGCCACTTTCTATCTCAGATGCCATGTTGTCTCTCTCATGTGTCTAGAGAACTCTTGTCTATAGTGTTTAATATACCAACATACTACATGGATGACTTCTTTAAGTCTATATTTGTTAGCCCTAAAAGAATCATCTAAACCAGGGATGGGGAACCTGCAACTTCCAGGCCCCATGTGACCCTTTTAGGTCATCAAGTGTGGCCTTTTGACTGAATCCAAACTTCACAGAACAGATCCCCTTAATAAAATTATTTGTTCTGTAAAACTTGGACTCAGTCAAAAGGCTGCACCCAAGGACCTAGAAAGCCACATATGATCTCAAGGCCACAGTTTCCCCACCCCTAATCTTAAACTATTTATTAGTTTACCACTATGGGAGAAAAATTTTCTTTTCCCTTCTCATGGGTATATAGATTTGAATAATCAGATCAGTCGCAGAAAATGTAATTCACAGAATTAGAGATATGGCCTACACCTCAAATGTTCTAGAGTTCTGATGTCTTCATTGAAAATGTCTTCATGTACATTGTTAAATACTTTCTCAACATGTTTCTGAGTCCATTGAGGAAAAACTTTAATAGTCTCATTTCTGACTTTTTTTAATCTTTATTATTTTTAGTTCTCAATATTCATTTCCACAAAATTTTGAGTTCCAAATTTTCTCCCCTTCTCTTCCCTCCCCCATCCCAAAACACCATGCATTCAGATTACCCCTTCCCTCAATCTGCTTACCCTTCTCTCACACCCCTGCCTTCCCTTATCGCCATCTTCTCTCTTTTCTTGTTGGTCAAGATAGATTTCTCTACCCCGTTACCTGTATTGCATGCAAAAACAGTTCTCAACATTCTTTCCTAAAACTTTGAGTTGCAATTTCTTTCCCTCCCTCCCTCCCTATCCCCACTGAGAAGGCAAGCAATTCAATATAGGCTATATATGTGTAGGTTTTGCAAAAGACTTCCAGAATAGTCTTGTTGTGAAAGACTTACTATATTTCCCTCCATCCTATCCTGCCCCCCATTTATTCTGTTCTCTCTTTTGACCTTGTCCATCCCCAAAAGTGTTTACTTCTAATTACTCCCTCATCCCATTTGCCCTCCCTTCTGGCATTCCCTCTACCCCACTTCTCCCCTACTTTCCTGTAGTGTAAAATAGATTTTCATACCAAATTGAGTGTGCATGTTATTCCCTCTTTAAGCCAAATGTGATGAGAGTAAGCGTCACTTTTCCCCTCTCACCTACCCCCTTTTTTCCTCCATTGAAAAAACTTTTTCTTGCCTCTTTTATGAGAAATAATTTGCCCCATTCCATTTTTCCCTTTCTCCTCCCAATATATTCCTCTCTTACCCCTTTTTTTAGATATCATCCCTTCCTATTCAATTCACCTTGTTCTCTCTGTCTATATATATATATGTGTATAATCCCTCCAACTACCCAAATACGAGAAAAGTTTCAAGAGTTACAAATACTATCTTTCCATGTAGGAAAGTAAACAGTTCAACTTTAGTAAGTCCCTTATGACTTTCTTTTTCCTGTTTACTATTTCATGCTCTTCTTGATTCTTGTGTTTGAAAGTCAGATTTTCTATTCAGCTCTGATCTTTTCTTCAAGAATGCTTGAAAGTCCTCTATTTCATTGAATGACCATTTTTTCCCCAAAAAATATTATGCTTAGTTTTGCTGGGTAGGTGATTCTTGGTTTTAATCCTAGTTCCTTTGACTTCTGGAATATCATAATCCAAGCCTTTCGATCCCTTAATGTAGAAGCTCCTAGGTTTTGTGTTATCCCGATGGTATTTCCACAATACTCGAATTGTTTCTTTCTGACTACTTGAAATATTTTTTTTCTTGACTTGGAAACTCTGCAATTTGGCTACAGTATTCCTAGGGGTCTTTCTTTTTGGCTCTCTTTCAGGAGGTGATACATGGATTCTTTCAATATTTATTTTATCCTCTGGTTCTAGAATATCATGGCAATTTTCCTTGATAATTTCATGAAAGATGATGTCTAGGCTCTTTTTTTGATCATGGCTTTCAGGTAGTTCCATAACTTTTAAATTGTCTCTCCTGGATCTATTTTCCAGGTCAGTTGTTTTTCCAATGAGATATTTCACATTGTCTTCTGTTTTTTCATTCTTTTGGTTTTGTTTTGTAATTTTTGGTTTCTCATAAAGTCGTTAGCTTCCATTTGCTACATTCTAATTTTTAAAGAATTATTTTCTTCACTGAGCTTTTGAACTTCCTTTTCCATTTGTCTAATTCTGCTTTTGAAAGCATTCTTCTCCTCATTGGCTTTCTGGACCTCTTGCAAATTGAGTTAGCCTATTTTTAAAGGTGTTATTTTCTTCAGCATTTTTTGGGTCTCCTTTAATAAGCTGTTGACTCGCTTTTCATGATTTTCTTGCATTGCTCTAATTTCTCTCTTCCCAAATTTTTCCTCCACCTCTCTTACTTGATTTTCAAAATCCTTTTTTGAGCTCTTCCATGGCCTGAGACCATTGCATATTTATTTTGGCAGTTTTGGATGCAGAAGCCCTGACTTTTAGGTCTTCCTGTGATGGTATGCATTATTTTTCATCTGAAAGAATGGAAGAAAATACCTGTTCACCAAGAAAGTAGCCTTCTGTAGTCTTATTTTTCCTCCTTTTTTGAGCATTTTCTTAGCCAGTTACTTGACTTTTGAGTCCTTTGTCAAGAGGAGGGAATACTCTGGGGGCCTGTAAGTTTTCAGTTCCTTCAAAGTGGCACAATGAAATGAGAGGAGTTCACTCCTTTCCTGGACTGTGCTCTTGTCTGTGAGCTGCCACAAGCACTCTGTTCTGCCCAGAATCTGCCAGTAGGGTTCCCTCTCCAGAGTCTCTACCAGGCCAGCCAGCACTCCTCCTCACCCCAGGGCTACCACTCAGGGCCGAGATCCAGATCAGCTGCATGATTCCCTCAGGGGCTTTAGGTTGAGGACTCCTAAAATGGACACTGTGCTGCAGCAACTGCTGCCCCCCTTAGGCCACTGGGGTCCCTTCTCACACAGGTGAAAGTGCTTTCTCACTGACCTTTGAAGCTGCCTTTGTCATTTGTCCCCTGAGGGATCTGGGAACTGCAGCTGCTGCCAGAGATTCTGTGTGCCCTAAGGCCTACTCCAGTCCTGTCCCTGTTGTGGGCCAGGCTGGGTTTGACTGTGCTCTGCTCTGTGCCTAGTGTGATAGATGTTTCCTATAGGCCTTCCAGGCTACCTTTGATTGGAAATCTCTTTCATTCTGTTGTTTTGCGATTTCTGCTGCTCTTGAATTTGTTTAGAATAATTTTTTAAAGGTATTTTATGGGCTCTCGGTGGGGAGCTTCTTCAGTACCATCCTTCTACTCCATCATCTTGGCTCTGCCTCTCTATTTCTGGCCTTTATTAAGAAACTAATTCCTGCTTTATTTTTTTATTTTTCAGTGTAATGTTCAAGCTCAGAAATGCCTTATGTGGATCGTCAGAATCGAATTTGTGGTTTTCTAGACATTGAAGAAAATGAGAATAGTGGGAAATTTCTGCGGAGGTACTTCATCCTGGATACCAGAGAAGATAGTCTGGTCTGGTACATGGATAATCCACAGGTTTGTAAAACTCTAAGGAGATCTTTTAAAGCAGTTTACAGATAAACATCCAAACCCTCAGACTAATGCCATATGTGTCCATTAATTCTCCTTACTGCCACTTAACCATACAGTGATGCGTTGTTATGACATGATTGCAACCTTGGGTTCTGGAAAGCTGTTCTAAGAGGGGGCCAAAGCTCTGGTGGCTCATCTCAAGCTCTAAACGCTTTTGTTCTGGATCTAAGGCCTGACTTTGTGAAGTTTAGAGAGTCTCTTCACTAGTGTGGCTGATGAATTATGAAATTTTTGGCTACAGAAATTCACAAAACATCCACTCGTAAAGTCATTTAAAGGATTGTCATATGTGACAGGGCCTGGGGCCCTTTCTCTGCTAAAATGACACAGTATCTGACGTATTGAATGTCGTGCCAGATATCATAGCTATAGTAAATAATAACTAACTTTTATATGGCACTTTAAGATTTGCAAAGCACTTTGACATAAATTATTTCATTTGATTCCCACAAAACTTTGTGAGGTAGGTGCTGTTATTATCTTTATGTTATGGATGAGGAAATTGAGGCTTAGTGTTTAAGTCATGTAGCTAGTCAGTTTCTGAGGTGGAGTTCAGACTTGAGTCTTCCTGATCCTATATCATGTGTTCTGTCCGCTGTGCTCTACTGGCTTTCTTGCTTTCATTTGCCTTTGCATTAATATTTTGTTTTAGAATCAGGGGATGATTAAATGGAAGGATAACTATTTAAGACTATATGTGTTTTAGATGGTGGTGTTTTTCAAGCATTTTTATAAAACTTTTGTGATCTGTTCACAAATCAACCACTTACATCATAATCCTTATGTGCTTGCCCTCTCATGTTCTCATATGAGATTTGTTTCTTTATTGTAATAAGTCCATTAATATTAAAAATATCTTTATTGATACCTTTTACTTTTATCATATTCTTTTCTGATTATATTCTTGTTATCTTCCCTTAGTAAGCACATACTTCCTTTTGGCAAAGACTTAAAAAGAAAAGGGGTGGGGGTAGTTCAGCATAAACAACCAATATATTACCCCTGTCCAACAGTGTATGCAGTGTTTCACACCTGGTACCCCTACTTCTGCTGTAAAGAAGGAAGGAAAATACATCTTTTCAACTCTTCAGGTCCAAGCTTGGTTGATATAATTACAGAGCACGTAGCATTATTTAAAGGCTAAATTTTACTAACATTCAAATCATTCAGGTAAATTTTGTAATATTAATCTGTAAGTTAAACACTTGAAATCAAAAAATTTTAGAGTTGGAAGAGATACTGCTCCAGCCTCCTCACTTCAGAGACGAGGAAATGCAGGCTCAGAAGACTTGTCCAGGATCACCCTCCGAGGTCATGGTAGGCAGGCTAATAGAGTGCTACAGCCCAGATCCTTGGAGATGCTTTTTAAAAAGTGCTTTTTCTTTTACTATTGTTCCTTCAGAAAAGATGTCACTAAAAAACACAATTAGGGAGATATTTTCAGAGATTCCTAAAGATTATATGATCTACAAACCCAATGCAGTCATTTTTAAAATATCTTTTCTGACAGTCGTGGAGACTCTGGTTGAATCCTTCCAGCAATAGAAAGGTTACCTCCTTCAAGAGGCAGCAACTCCAGTTTGTGGATGACTTCCTTAGAAACTTGTACCCCTCTGTAGCTTCCTACTGTCATTCTTTGACTGGCACTACATATAGTAGCTTCCTACAACACGGTCTGCTGATACACTCTTATTCTCTATATCCCTCTTAACATTTGGTGTCTAGAGCTTTATGTAATCTGTTGTATGGTTTTGGTAGACATAGAGTTACAGTCAGTTATTAGTTTCTTTATTCTAAACTCTATTTCTATAGAAAGTCTGTATAGCCTAAGATTTCACAGGTGCTCATGTCCCACTTTTGGCTCTTACTGCAGTTAGGTGCTAAGTCAAGTTCGTTCATGTTTGTGCTCTTGACTTCTTGAATCCAACTGAAATTTATTCCTTCTAAAGTTTACTTTGTTTCAGCCTGTAGGTCTGTTCTTTCAAAAGCTGAATCTTCTGTCATTCGATAATTCAGTTCATGTAGTTCAATAAATGTTTTTAAAGTGCTTATGTAGCAAATTCCTGCTAGGTATTGGAGACATAAATAGAAACACTACAGTCCCTGCTTTCAGGAAGCTTCCCTTCTACAGCATTTTGTCGTTTGCTGGTTTAGTAAATATGCCTTCTATGTCTTCATCCAAGTCGTTGATAAAAATATTGAAAAGGACAAATCTAAGCATAGAGTCCCTATGAATATAACATTAGAGATTTTCCTTTTGGGTTGAAATTGATATAGTTCTTTGGATGTAGCTTTTCGATTGGCTAAGAGTTATCTAAGCAACATATTTGCTTCTTGTCCGTAAGTATATTATGAGGAACTTTGTTAAGTGCCTTGTGGAAAGCAGTTATATACTGTTAATAATGTTCCTTTAATGTATCAGTATAAATTAATTTAGTTTGGTATAACTTTTTCTTAAATCCAGACTGTCTCTAGTGATCATTGCTTTCATTTATTTAATAATCTGTTCCAGGATTTTGCTAAGATTTATGGCTTCATCAACATTTAGCAACAGTTGGAAAGATTTGTGCTTTTAGCTGAATGTGAAAATGAAGGGATTCGAAAAATGTAATTTTGATAAAATATAGTAGAAACTTGATATATGATGCATTCCTTATTTTGGTATACCAGTTCATTCTTTTTTTTCTATTGTCAATTTTAAACACAGAGGTTTAGAAATTTGCATTTGAACTTAACAGTAACTATAATAAACATAAAAACTAGGGTTTGTTGTTTTTTTTTTGCATTTCCTTTTTCTCCTAGCAGCTTACATTTTTCCCTATACAGTTTGACTCTTTAATCATGATCCTTCATGGCATTCTGTGGTGTTTCATTTTTTTCTCATACACACAAGCTTAGGGCACTATTCTGTTTGTTAGAATAATAGCTACTGAGAGATTTAAAAGCTAAATATTTTGGTATTGAAAAGTAACCAACATTTGCAAAGATCATTTTGCTTGTAGTTTGATCTCAGACTTTTAAATATTTTAGTAAGTATTCCAGGAATGAAAGGCAGAGGGTGGGTGGGAGGAACATTATAAAAATCTTTGACCTTGAGACATAATAAATTATATATGTAAAGAGAATAAAATAAAAATGATAATTTATATTTGGAAGATGTTTATAGTCTTCATTTTAAAAGTAGCTAGTTTCAATGTTACTCTAAATAGGGATGAAAGCTAAAATAAAAATAGGCAAGGTAAGAAATAAAAATAAGTATTCTCACAGATGAATAAATACACATTTGAAAAGGAATAATAAATGACATTGTGAAAACAGTACATTTTACAAAGTTCTTTACAGTTTTTCTATTTGATCCTTAACTATTAGTATCCCTATTGCACAAATGGGAAAGTGAGAGTTTGAGAGAATGTAATGGCAGTGGTTAGAACACTAGATTCAGATTCAGGTAATCTCTGTTCAGATCCTGGCTCTGCTGCTTCCTGCATTTGTGGCCGTTGGGAAGTTACTTAGACTCCTTGGGACTCAGAGTGAGAGAGAGAGAGAGAGTGAGTGAGTGAGTGTGTGTGTGTGACATATGCACGCCAAGCATCTCACGCATCTCAGATTATACCAATCCAAAATTTCCATGAGACCAAACTCAATGATTTCGGTACTGATAGCCATACAAAGAAGAGTCTTGAGATACTGATCCCACTGTACTAATCATCATGTCCCATCACCCATTTTGTGTTGTTATAGGTTGACAAGAAGCCACAAAGCTGTGTCACATTTATGTATGTTGACTACGAATTCATATTTTCTAACCTCTATTCATTGGCCATCTAATCCAACCCATACCTGAAAAAGAATTCCCTATCTCTCCAGTCTACTTGAGAAACTGTTCTCCAACCTTTCCTTGAAAAATCTCCAAAGAAAAGGATCCTATTTCCCCCCAAGGAAACTTGTAGCTCAGATTTGTAGGCAGTTTTTCCTTACATCAAACTGAAATTTTTCTCATTTAAAATTCCATCCATTTAGTTCTGTTCTGTGAAACCAGATGGAACAAGTCAAATTCTTGCATGACAGCCCTTTAAATACTCAAACAGTTTTAACCAAACCTCTTATGGCATGGGCTTAAGGTTCTTCACTATTTTGGTTGTCCTCTTGTGTATGCTCTTCAGTTTATCACTGTTCTTCCTAATATATGGCACTTAGAATTGAACACAGGACTCCAGCTGTAGTCTGATCAGGGCAGAGTATGCAGTAGGCTTAACACTTCCTGTGTCTGTCAATTTAACTTAAGATGACTAACTTTCTTGGTTAATCTGTCATATTTGTGAGTCTGATAGAACTTGTGATCCATTACAACTCTCAGATCTTGTTCATACTGCTATCTAAAAATAAGATTAGTCTGGCATGATCTGCCCTTTATGATGCCATAGGGAGCCAACCACCATGGAGTGGTTGCTTATGATGACTCTTTCTTTTAAAGATGTTCATTAAGTATCTGGTTAATAATCATTCCACTTATTGGCCTACTTTACCCATCCATCCATCAATTATTCAGTGCCTAGGGATGCAGTTCATTGGGCCAGGTGACTTGAATTCTTCAGGAGCTGCTAAATGCTTTCTTAATATAGCTGTACTTGCTTTTGACTCCTTTATTATCTATATTTGTTCTTTTCTGTTTGGTCTCCTTCGCAGAGAAAACAGAATCTTAATAGAAGGGGTGAAGCTGCCTGGTGCAGTAGAAAGAACATTGTTTGGAGTTAATGGATCTGGGTTCAAATACTACTTCTATTACTGTTTGATTTGGGCCAGTCATTTGACCTCCTATCTATAAAATGAGGGAGTTGAATTAAATTGCTTCTAAAGTCTCCTTCAGCGGGTCTAAATTTATGAGTCTGTGGACCTGTGGATTGAGCATCTTAGATTTTACCTGTTGATACTGTTATCATATTTTCCCAATGTAGCTTAAAAAACAAAGACAAAGAAAGCCAACTTCTTTTCATTGTCCATAGCTTCCCTTCACCAACTTCAGATACTACTTAAGCATTCATTCATTTACCAAATCTCCTTTCCTCTCCTGAATTCCTAGTTTTGGGTAGTGTGTAAACAAACTCTCAGTAGGCCTACACCCTTAAGCTCCTCAGCCTCTTGCCTGAGGCCTTACTATCTTCGGTAATGTTTCCTAGATTCCTACTGGAAGTGTCATTTGTGTTCATGTGGGTAGACTGAACTTGTAGGATATCTATTGGTATCAGTGATACCCATTTTGACAATGCTTGGAAAGTTCTCTGCTTGGTCTTGGACACTTCCCCAGGAAAACAGCAGACCTCTATCATTGCAGTTAGGTCAACAGATAAGCTGCCCCAGCTCCCTTCCCTGAATGGTTTCCTCCCCTGATCAACTCTTCCTTGACTGCACCAGTGTTTCTAGCCTTAACTTTTTCCACTCATGATCCCTGCCAGCCCTTCTTAAATTGTGATGCCCTGTGGGGTCATCCTAAGTTAGACAGCAAGCAGCCTCTTCAGAGCATCTTGGTCAGTCTTTGGAAAGGATCTCAGATTTTATTTTAGCTTCACACTCTAAGACCCTCCTACCATTTCTCCCTTGTGTGAGATTTTATTAGGCGTCAGCCTCCTGACTGATCATGATTTTACTTCTGCCTTTTTAAAGATCCTTTTTCTTATTGGTTTTTCAAATAAAAAGTTGAACCCATCATCTAGCTTTTAAAGGAACAGACATTTCATTGTCCCTGATCAAATTGCTGGTTCAGAGCCATTCCCCCATCTCTTTTATCCTCTTCCAGGAATGATACTAGTTTGAATTTTGAACTAATTTTTTAATTGACCCTAAACAATTCACTTCTCTGTGGGCTTTAGTTTTTCCTTCTGCAAAATTAATGGGGTGGACTAGAAGCTTTTTATGGTCCTTTTTAGCCCCAAATCTTTGATTCTGTGTCTGTGATCCCTCACCTCACTCATATTCCATCCCCATATTTTCAAGTGTCTCTTGGATTTCTCTTTGTGAATGTTACATTGGCTGCTCAGAATTAACATGTCTAAAACCAGAATTCACCTTGTCCTAGGTCCCCATCCTGTTAATGGCATCACCATTTTTCCAACTGTAGGAGTTAACTCATTGTCTTCTTAACTAGTATACCTGCCTTTGGCTTCTTTTTCCGATTTATCCTGTACTCTGTTGCCAGATTATTATTTCTTTCTAGATCATAGATCAGTCACATTACTCCTCAGAGCTCTTGACTGGATCCTCCTAGTCTGTGGAATAGAGGCCAGAGTACCTATGTTAGCTTTTAAATTCCACCAGAATTCAGTAACAACTCACTTTTTCAGAGTGGTTGTCCTCTACTTTTTCCTTCATTGATCCTTTGTGCCTGCCATACAGAGAAACTGTCTTTATTAAAACAATTCCCAAGAAGTTCTTCTAGATATTCTTCCTGTCTTTCTAGGTATGATACAAATATCACCTCATTAGTGAACCTCTACTTCAAATGTCACTCTCATTACCACCACCCAGCGGTGATCCCTTTTTTTTTTTTTAACACGTAGCACTATATACCATTGTCTTAGCCCCTGATGTATTCTGCTTTGCATTATAGTATGTCTTATCTCCATTACTAGAGAATAAGCACTGTTAGGTCAGGAAGCATGTTTTTAATTCATATTTAATAATGCCAGATTGATATTTATAAAATTTAATTCTAATAACAGTCATTTCTCTTTTTCAAAAATGTTCATTCGTTCTTTATTGTCAGTTAAAATGTTGTTTGCTTCTTTTTCTACCTTGAGCATAATAGGCTTTTAACAAACATTTGCTGAATGAATAGAAACAAATACAAGGCCTGTGATCTTTAATGTTGAGTTCATTAAGTTCTCGTTAGAAGAGTGGTGGGGTCAGAGGTAGGGTCTGTCTCTTGAGAAGTGTGTGGATTATTACAAGGAAGAACAGACTCCTTTTATTATAAAAGTAGCTATTTTTTGTAGATAGGTATCTATGTATCTATAAAGTGGAATGAAAGCAGTAATCAGACATTTCAGCCAAATTTAATCAGAAGCTTACTGTTCAAGAAGCTATATAGAAAGTACAAAAAGATTGTGTAGTATACGCTTTCTCAAGATGAAATTTATGGTCATGCAGAAGTTTAAGCTTTGAGATTTGAGAACATTAAGAGAAAAAGAAGAGAAACAGGTTAGTTATGAAGGGATCAGTCAGTTGCAGCCCTTCTTCCTTCACTCCCTTGCTTTGGATAAGCCATAGTTCTCTGTACTTAAGCCGGACTGGACTAGTGATTATTTTTCAAAGTAAAGACCTTTAGATGTTCTACCTTCAAGGAAGCTACCATTCATGTTTATTCATGTGCTTGGAATGCCTTACCCTACTCAGATGTAACATTCTTCATGAATCTTTTCCTTATTCTCATCACTTTTCCCCGTGAATGTTACTTCTCTTTTTTTCTTAGTGTCTATAGGCCTTTTAAGCTCTCTCATGGTATATTATATTGACTTTTATGGTTATTTTGATATTTTTCTTATCTCCCGGGTTAGATATGTGAGTCTGTTCAGTTTCCATTTTGTTGAATTCCCCATAATACCTTTTATAAAGTTGAGTTGAGGTGAATTTAATCACAGAACTCTGTATCTTGTTTTTATAGCATGAATCACAATTTATTGGCTGGAAATTGGTATCACTGGTCATTTTTTTTTTTAAACTAACACTGCACCATTCAAACAAAAACCAAAATAACAAAAGAATATTAACAGACCATTGCCATTTTTGTCAGCAACATTTTGACTTGTATGTTTATAACTGTTCATTGCATTTAGTACCAACATATTGCATTATTTATAGCTATACAACTTGGTGAGTAATTAGTGCTACAGAGCTTTTAGGTTATTGAAAGGACTAACTTAAAAGAAAAAATATTCAATAATAATGTCTTGTGGAGCACTTTTTAATTAGAATTGTGTAAGGTTCTTCTTATAATAAAAGACTGATGATCTTTAGGGCTTAATAAGAAAACCTTTGAAGTCTGTTGTATCTAGAAAATGCTCAATCCTAACTTCCTTATTTTAAGAGTATAAATGTGGAACAATAACATACAAAATTTAATATCTGTAACATATTAATTATAATCCTTTTTGTCCCCTAGAACCTTCCTTCTGGATCCCCACCTGTTGGAGCTATTAAACTCACCTACATTTCAAAGGTATTTATTTTCATATATATTTTATCTAGTCCAATAAATAGAGGGAACCACTTTGTTTTTATTTGAACAATAATTCCAATAATAGTGAGGCTCTAAGGTTTTCTTAGAGGATTCAGATCCTACTGAAAGCAGAACCTGAGTAAGGTTGGGAGGTTCTTAATATTGATATACTTAGAGATTTATGGGGCAAAATGAAAGCATATGGTGGTTGGGACAGATAAAAATTTCATTTTTCTGAATCTCATGCAGAAACATCAAGGAGAAAGAACTTAGTTATTTCCTTTTGTCATGCTTTATAGTAAAGATTTTGAGTCTTTTTGTTTAGTTTTAAAATTATTCCCATCATTAGGTGACTATGACCTTTTGAAATTATGTTGTTTATATATTTTACTTTGGTAAAAACATAGACCCCTTTTGTATTGTAAAAGATAGTTTTGCCCTACTTCTCTTTGTTCATTTTCATTTTTTATATTACCATTTAAACTTTTTAAAACTAGATTTATTATTGCCAAGGTGAATGCAGTCCTATTTATTTCCACTGTGTTTTAGGAACCATGAGAGTTCAAGGGACTCTAGTCTTAGATATTTTTAAATGAGAGGTTTTGTTTATGTATTTATATATGTCTATAACATTAGGAAGAAAGATAGAAAGGAGGGAAAGAGAAGAAAACAAGTGAGCTGCTTAACACATAGCGAAAGAGATATATGTGAGCTCTGGTCCTTTGAAGTTCACCAGTCAGTTTTTTAATTTTGCATTTTTTCTTATCAACTTAAATGTCAACAAACTTGAACATTTGAATGTACAAAGAATAACAGAAAGGATTGAATATGAAACTGAACTTTTAATTGTTTTTTTAAATCTGTATTCAGTTTAACAGTTACACAATTACCCTGTTTGTCCCTTTCTAAACTTCCTTCTTCTCTCTCCTGTGTTTTTTAAAATGTTTGATTGATGTTCTGTTTTTTCCCATCACTATCCACCCATTCCTTTGTCCATAAGTTTACACTTCAACCAATAAAAGCCCTTCCTTGTAACAGATGAGGATAGTCAAGCAAAACAATTGTACGTGCACTGGCTACGTCTGACACACAAGTCCCATTCTGTACCTTTTGCTCATCACGTCTGCCAAAAGATAGGCCTCGTTATCTGTCTCCTGGGGTCATGATTGGTCATTACATGAATTCAGAGTTCTTCATTCTTTCAAAGTTGTCTTACTTATCATTATTAGAGTATGTGTAGAAATCATTCTTTTGGTTCTGTTCACTTCACATTGCATTAGTTTATACAGGTATTCTCAGGTTTTTTGAAACAATAGCATCATTTTCTTGGTGCAAAAATATTTCATAATATTTATGTACCAGTATTTCATGTGCAACCACTTAGTTTCCTAGCGTACTTGCTATCATCTTGTATCTCTTCTGTTTCTCAGCTATGCTTGAAAAGACCTTCTACACTAAGTAGCTCCATTTCCTCTAGATTTCTGAACCATCTGAAGTCTGACTTCTTACCTCATTGATAATTCAACTTCTCTTTCCATAGTCACCAATGGTTTCTTAATTGCAAATCTAATGGGCCCTCTTTACAGCATTTATCACTCTTGATCACCTTTATCTCCTGGATACTTTCTCTTCTCTGGGTTTTCCTGACACTGCTGTCTCTCAGATTTCCTTTTACTTGTCCTCCATTTTCTTTACTAGAGTTTCTTCCTCCATGCCATAACTATTAACCATGGGCATATAACCCAGGGCCTTCTCTGGGGCTCTCTGTAATCTCTCATTTGGTAATCTCATCATGTTTCATGGCTTCAGTGATCTCTGTACAGATCATTCCCAGATCTATGTATCTAGCTCTTGTCTTTATCCTGAGCTCTAATTCCTCTTTCTCATCATCATAAAGACTTTCATTTCAGCATTTCAGGCTGGATGTACTGTAGACAAACACAGCATGTCTACAACACAACTCATGTCTTTGAACGCAATCCTTTTTTGGACTTTCTGTTATAGTTGGGGATCACACTATCTTTCCAGTCACACAGGTTGTCTGTCAGTCTTGGTGTCATCCTTACCTCCTCTATCTTATTTCTTCCACACATCTAATCAATTGCAGGTATTTTATGCTTTTTGTAGTTATTTTAAATGGAATTTCTCTCTCATTCTTTTCCTATCAGCTTTTATTAGTAATATGCAAAAATCCTGACAATTTTCATGGATTTCTTATGTGTTCTGACAAAACTGTTTATCTTGATTAGTTTTTTCTTGGGTTTTCTAAGTGAAACATGATAATTATCTGTAGATAGGGGTAATTTTGCTATTCAAAATTCAATGCCTATCCCCTCAATTTTTTTTCTTATTTTTATACCTAGCATTTCTTGTCTTTGTCAACTAAGATATCTTTGTTTTACCTCTTAGTTGTACTGATAAAGCTTCTAGTGTTTCCCTAGTTGATTACAAGTGATGCTAGTTAGTGTTTTAAAATAAATGCTTTTGGTCATAATAAGAAAAATTCTTTTATTATTATGCTTTACACCATTTTCTTTTTAAAACATAAATGACTACTGCATTTTGGAGTACCTGACATCTCAAGTGTATTAGTGTATACTTAACTGTCTATAATGCCTTACATTACTTGAACAAATTTTCATCATAAAATATAGTTTCTTGATGACTTTTTTTGCTTCTGTATTCCTTTGAAGTTTGTCATTGGTTATATGTGGCATCTTGCTCATTCTCATGATAAGCCTTTTTATTGATACTAATTTTTAATTCTTTGGAGACTGTAGCTTTTGTTCCTTTGCTACATATAGCAATATTTGTACAATGTTGGGGTTAAAAAGATGGAACTTGGATTTTGTGGGGAGCTCTGGGGTCATTTAAGGAACTTTACAATTTCCTGAAAATAGTCATTTTTACTTCTCTTGTTCAGCTCTGGGCCAAATTCATTATACAGCTTTGTTTATTAGGAGGCAGCATATACAATGGGAATAGTACTGGTTCTGGTTGTAGAGCATCTGAGTTCATCTTCTGCCTCTATGTGACCTGGGGCAAGCCACGTAACCTTTTTGGCAGGGTTTAGTTTCCTCGTCTGTAAAATGGCCTGTGAGATCCCTTCAGATTCTAGGTGTGTATTGTCTGTCCCTGACTGATGGGTAGACTATATAAGTTGTCCATTCAAATACTTGTTAAAACAGTCTTCATCCATTTGGAGTTTGTTGTGTGGATAGTTAGGTCTTTTACTATCCAGAGGATGACTAGTGATCTCTTCCAGGAGACTTTATTGTGTACTGGATGGAGCTTGATCTACCAGCAGGTACTTTAGATATGAACCTCACTCTCCACAGGAATGAATCTGTTTTGAACTTGAACTCTACAATGGGTCTTCTCTGTCAGTGGTGAATACTTCAGGCTCCTATATGTGCTTAATGCTTGATCTGAATTTTATGATTAGGTGATCATTAAATAGGGTTATTTCTTTGAAGGAATTTTAAATGATTTTGCTGTTTGGAAGGGAGTTACCTTGTTTTATTCTTGCAAAGCAGCATTTTATTTTAGTGAATCAAATACTTTTTCATAATCAACAAATAGTAACTAGAGTGAAGTTTTATATTTGCTACATTTTTAATTCATTTGAGAAATGGTAAAGATGGTTCCTTGTTGAGTATAGTTTGCAAAAGTTGACTTTCCTCCATAATGCTGTTTTTTGGTAGGTTTGTAGTTATTGATGTTCTTCCTTGTTGTCACCTTTTCTTGCCATTAATAAGGTTCAACATTTTTTTTTCCATTCTTTTGGCACCTTCCTCTCCTTAGTTATATTGTAAATCACCACCTCAGTAAATGCTCACAGCTGTGTCACCTCCTGCGCAAATACAAATCCCCTGTATATATTCTTGGGCCATTCTGGCAGCTTTTTCCATCTTTGATTTCTTAGTGACATTCTTCTTTTCCTGTAAGTATGCCACCTTGGGGACTATGATAATAGAGGCCAAATATGACAGTTTCACTGTCATTGAAAAGTTTGTTATAATTTTTACAAATCTTATCCATTTTTCTTCTACTTGCTATCTTTCCATTTTCATCTTAATTCCCTTTGGGAAGACTTTGCTTTGTTGGATGTCATGCCAAGCTTTCTTTAAATTGGTTTTCTCCTCTACTGTTTCTCTTAGTTTTATTGTTTTTATTTCAGTAGTATTTAAATGTTTTATTAGTAATATTAGTTTTATCTTTGCTTTATCCTTCATTGGTTTGGATATCAGTCCTATGCTTCTCTCATTAAAGGAGTTTGTTATATCTTATTTCTCTATTTTTGACAGCAACTTTTGTATTAGAGGGCTTAACTATTCGGATAGGATAGAATATTTGATAGGATTCCTTTATTAATTTATGTAATGTGTGAGGTTTTTTTAGTTCATATTGGGCTTGTTCAGTTTCTTTTTTGAGATTGGGCTATTTGCCGTCTGTTGATTTTGATATTTCATATGATATTCATTTTTCATATTCTTAGATTTTGCTTTCATGCTTTGGAAGTAGTAGTTTCTATTGATGTCTTTTGTTTCCTCTTTATTTATTGTAAATTTCTTGTCTTTTTTTATTTTGCTACTTTGTTTTAATTTTTTCTTCAAAAAATTTCACATTAACTAATGGTTTATTACTTTTCAAACTTTCAGATAAAAGCCTTTTATTTGGTATATCTTTCCAGTAGTTTTTTTTTTTTTGCTAGTTTTATCTTTCCTCTGATTTTCAAAATTTCATCTTTCGTTCTTCTTTTGGGATTGTTAGTTTGTTGAGGATGTTGGTCCAGGATTGTGGGGGAGAAGTGGCAATGGTAACAAGGGCAGATGGTTAGTGCTTAGTTTCTTCTAGAGGTCTTTGAAATTTTCATCTCAATTTTCCTTTATGATACAGTGCCATTCTGGGCATATATATTTGATTTTGAGGGTCTTTCATTAATTAATAATGTTTTCCTCTTTCATTCTTGATAGTACTTGTTTTTTGTTGTTGTTATTTGGTCATTTTAGTCATGTCTGACTCTTCATAACTCCATTTCGGGTTTTCTTGACAAAGATAGTAGAGTGGTTTGCCATTTCCTTCTCCAGCTCATTTTGGAGATAAAGAAACTGAGGCATACAGGGTTAAGTGACTTGCCCAGAGTCTCAGACCTAGTAAATACCTGTGATCAAATTTGAACTCAGGTCCTCCTTACTCTAGACTCAGTGCTCTATCCATTATGCCACCTGGCTGCTGTGAAATCATGATTGCGTTTAATGCTTTTTACATTTGACTAAAGAATGGCAAATTTTATTCAATCTCCTTGTTTTACTTTCTTTTGTCTGAGTGTTGTATACAAAATGTTGTTAGGTTCTCCTTTTCTAATCCAAACTGATATTTTGTTCTTTTATGGATATATTGAGTCCATTAGCATTTGAGATTATAAATGTTTGGTTTTTACTTTTTTCCATCAAATTCTAGAATGTTACTTTAAAAAAATTAGTCTATACTATGTTCTGATTGTTTTGCTTACAACAGTCTGGTCATAGTATCTTTTCTAAGTCCACAATCTTTTTTTTACCTTACCCAACCTAAGACAAGTTATTTCATTCTACTTTTATTATTTTTTTCTCCCCCTTGTTTTCCGCTCACCTCCATTTTCCTTGCTTAGACCAGAATGTAATTCAGGAGACTGCTCTTCTTTCCCAATCCTCTGATCACTTAACCTGTTTGAATGACCCTTCCCTTTGGTACTCCACATTCTAAGAAATATTCCATTCTTCTTCTTCCATTTTCTAGGTTATTCTAGTATCTGACCCCCTTTCATGGCCTTTGTCCATTATATTTTCCCCTTATTTTCTCAGTGACCTTCCTGGAAAATGAGACTTCTTAAAGATAATATTTTTATATTTTCCTTTGTTCAGATAAGATGAATGTGTGGTATGAATATTCTCATCATCTCTTTCCTACTTGTTTGAATGATTTTAGTTTATGTAGAGTATAGAATGGTACAGTTGAAGCAGCATTATGTTTAGGGTTAACTGAACTGGATGAAATCTAGGCTCATCTATGCACCTTGAAGCCAGCCACACTAGTATCTGAAACCAAGAGCCAGCATTAACTGCAATTAACCTGGGGCCTTTCCAGTAAAATTAGAAATAAGGTAACGATGTTCATAGTGCTAGAGATACTAGTTATAGTAATAAGACAAGAAATAGAGATTGAGGGAATAAACATAGACAAAGGAGAAACAACATTTTATCATTTTTTTTTTAGAAATCCCTATAAACAATAACTTCAGCAAAATTGTGAGATACGAAATAAACCCATAGAAGTTAACAGTCTTACTGTGTATTATCAACAAAACTAAGCAAAAGGAAATAGAAAGAAATTACATTTATAGTCACTGTGGAAAGTATAAAATACTTGGGTGACACCCATAAGAACTATATGAATACAAACATAACACACTCTATGTAATGCTGCACCATTGTAATAAAAAAGGTGATACTCCCTAAAATAGTTTTCTTATTTAGTGCTCTATTTAGACTATAAAAAAATTACTTTATAGAATTGGAAAAATAATTACAAAATTGATTTGGAACAAGAATCTCATGAGAAATGATGGGGAAAAAAAGGAAGTATTGGGGCCTAGCATTATAAAATCTCTAATTCTACAACAAATCAGTAATCATGACATAATTTAGTACTGGTTAAGAAAGAAAGATCTTGACCATTGGAATAGATTAGATATACTGTACATATAGAGAAGTGAGGGAGCACAAATGGCACCTATGAAGTAAGAACTCAGTATTTGACAGAAACTGGGAAAACTTTAGAGTAGTCTGGCAGAAACGAAATATATGACTTAGACATAAATGGTTACATCATAAATTAGAGAAACAAGGAAAAAAATTACCTCTCAGATCTCTGGATAGAGTAAGAGTTCATCACCAAACAAATGGTAGAGAAAATCATGGAAGATGAAATAAACAAATTGGATTATATGAAATTGATAAATATTTGCACAAACAAAATTAATCAAACCAGAATTAGAAGAAAAGCAGGTAAATGGGAGGAATATCTTTGCAACAGATTTCTGTGCTGGAAGTTTCACTTCCAAGATACATAGAGAACTTATTCAAATTTAAAAGAATAAGACAGCAGTTTTCAGAGGAAGAAATTTAAGTTAATAATAGCCATTTGAGAAAGTGATCTGAATAACTAATAATTGGAGAAATGCCAATTAAAACCTCTGAGGTTCCATCTTATACTGATTATATTGACAAATTTGACAAAAAAGGAAAATAAGTGCTGGAGGGGCTTTGGGAAAGCAGGTACATTAATGCAGTATTGTGGAGCTGTGATCTAGTTTGGCCCTTCTACAGAGCAGTTTGGAACTATGCCTTCAAGATAACTAAACTGTGCAAAACCTTTTAATCCAACAATGCCACTACTAGGTCTATTCCCCAAAGAGTTCAAAGAAAGAGAAAAATGCACTCAAGTGTACAGATCTATTTATAACAGCTCTTTAATGGTGGCAGAGAAGTAGAAACTAAGAGAGTCCCTATCAAATGAGGAGTGACTGAACAAGTCCAGTATGTGATATGATAAAATGTTATTGTGCTGTGAGAAGTGATAAAGGGAATGGTTTCAGAGAAACCTGGGAAGACTTGGTTGAACTAATGCAATTTGAAGTCAGAATGAGGAGAACAATTTATACAATAACAGCAACATTGTAGGAAGAAATAACTTTGAAAGGTGTCACTGGTTAATTCAGTGATAGACCACGATTCTAGAGGCCTTATGATTAAAACATTCTGTCCTCCTCCTTACAGAGAGGTGTAGATTGAGATATAGTTCTTAGAAATTACCAATGTGGGAGTTCGTTTTGCTTGTGTATTTGTTACAGAGTCTTTGAATTCATTTTTGTTATTTCTTCTCATTCTGTACTCTATTCATATATACCATGATTTGTTTAGTCATTCCCCAGTTGATGGATATCTGCTTTATTTTTTTTCTACTACAAAAAGTAGCACTTTAAATTTTGCGATTTGCTTTTCAATATAGTAAAGTGATAAGTTACAAATATTATTCTAATTTTCCACATGGGGAAACAGGCTTAGAGAGAGTAAATGACTTAGTCAGTGGTTTTACAGCTAGTGTCGGAGTCAAGCCTAGGTAATTCCTGACTCCACAGTCAGAATTTTAACCATTCACATTTTCTCATTGTAATTTTATGTTAATGTAAACTTCAGTTTCTTTAAAATTTTGACCTCATGTCATTTCTTTTTGCAAATCTTAAGCAATGCAGTTCATTCTAGACATTTATTGAGTACTTACTATGTACTTGGTACCAGGGACATAAAGACAAAAACAAAATCGTTATTGCTTTAAGTGAGCTTATATTTTGCTAATCAACAAATGAGTAAACATAACTTAGCATGAGGAGGGAGAGACAGCATTAAGAGTTGGCAGGGTCTGGTCATGCTTGGCATAGGTGGCCCCATTGGCTGAGCCATTCTAAGGAGTAGTTTGAAGGTGGAAAATTCATAGTTGTTTTGTTTTCTTACGAAGAATCATAAATATAGGTTTGAAGGAGTTATTGATGGACTGATTTTCAAACTTTCTTCTCCATATAAAATATTTATGCTTAACATAAGGTTTGCTTTATTCCTCCTATTCTAATTTCCCTTGAGAAACAAACAAGTCTGCCTTAACAAAACATTAATGTCATTAAAAATTTTTTTTTAGAAATGTAACCTAGCATCTAACACAGGACTTAACACATAATAAATAAATTCCTTAGTAAATGTTGCATTAATTGTGTTTAAGTTACATTGTTTTCTTTTTCTGCCCTCAAAGTTGACCTTAGATTGATCTGTGATGCCTTTGTCAAGATTGAATAATTTAAATTACTTTGTAAACCCTTAAATGCTGTAAAAATAAGAGTTGTATAGGGAAATAATTTGCTTGTGAGTTTATAGTGCTTAAGGTTTACTATGGCTCATACAAAAAGATATGGTGTGACATTTCTATTTTTTTTTGTTAGGTTAGCGATGCAACTAAGCTCAGGCCAAAGGCAGAATTCTGTTTTGGTAAGTAAGTACCATATTTTTGCATCTCGTTTTAGGCAACACTGGCATAATCACCTTAGTTGTTAATTTATACTATTTCGTTTTCTCGGTGTATTCTTTCTCCCTTTTAGCTAAGTTCCTATAACTATTTTCTATATTTCCTTTACTATTCCTTCTCTCCCTTCACCCCTCTGCCTTCTGGCTCCCCTTCAAGTGTTAACTCAAGTCTCATCTCCTGCACTTATACTTTCCCGATCGACCTGAATGCAACTGCCATTTCTCTACCCTAGCTAGATCATGTATGTACACAGTTGTTTATACATTATTTTCCCTGTTGACCTGGAGCTCCTTGAGGCCTTTTTTTTTTTTACCTCTTTGTATCTCTAGTTCTTAGCTCAGTGCCTGGCATGTAGTAGGTTTAATAAATGCTTGTGACCAGCTGACTGACTGTCTTACAATCTGCACAGAGAAGACGTTAAGGGTGGTGGAGGTTTTTATGAATTTATAAAACTGGATATTTAAGAAACAGTAGAAGAAGGTGGCAGCATGATTTCTTTTTGACTTCACTCCTTATTTCTATTCTAGTGTAATTTGATGGCAAATAGATGGTTTCTGTTGGGTAAGATAAAATGATTTTTCTCAGTTCTCTTATATTGTTTTATTTGCTTCTTTGAACATCAGAACAAAATAGGCTAACCATAGCACTTGAGTTTTGGTATAGTCCTAAAGTTACAAGTACTGTTCATTATGAGGGATTAAGCTGGTAGAAGAAAAGGGGTATGTAATTACAGTTTATTAAGAGAAAAAAAGTGATTCTCATGTCAAGATTTTTTAAAAAGGTTTTATACTTGATTTATCTGTACTTTTCTCTTTTTGTTCTGGGTTCTTGTTTTTGATATAGTTAGGTATGGAATCTTATTTTTCTGTTTTTTATTTTTTCATTCATTTGGTGAGCTAATTTGACTCTTGCTTAGTGGGAAAAATGTAAAGTACCCATAATTGACATTACTGTGTATAATATACCATTTCCATTTATAATTTTTTGTAGGAAGAACACAGAAGTAAACCACTAAGTTTAATGGACAGAAAGTAGTTTAGTCCACCATATTCTTCTTGGCTCTCCTTTACTAGGTAGTTTTGTCTAGCTAGTCAAGATAGTTAACTAAATATAATAACTAGTGATAATTGTTAGAGCAGTTTGGTGATAATATTAAAGTTTAGTGAAATTTGCTATATTTTAAAGTTAAGTTCATTCATTCAACAAATATTTGATAAATGCTAGTGCTTTTTTAAAAAAAAAAAAGGCTTTTTGTATGTGCATGATAAGAGTAAATTAGCACTGAAAGTTTGTCTACTAAATTTATTTTTCATAGCATCTAGGTCCTTTTGAGTGTGTGGCTATAGTTCTTAGTCTCCCGTTCTGTTAGAATTACCATTCTATTAACTATCCCAGTCAGGAATTTGCAGGAAGTTTTGCAAGCACTTGACATTACCTTGGTCCTGTGCATAGTAGCAGTGACCTGAGAACCAGGGCTTGTGGGACTAATGAGAGCTGGGGTGCTGGGCAGGCTGGTATTGAGACCATTCTTAGAAATTTATAAAGTCCAAGAGTTCACATTATCCTCTTGTGTGTGGTATTCAAATTGCAGGTGCATTTGATCCTTGTATTCTGGTTGGAGCAGATGAATCTTGTTTTGTGTATCTCTGGAGCTCATTATGGGAGCTGACTCCCTGCTCACCTTCTTTCTTTTCTTCCAAAGCTCTATTTCTATCCTTGTTGCTTTCAAGGCAGAGTGTCTTTTTTCCCTGACTCATAATTGAAGAGAACATGGTCTCAATTTTCTAAGGAATTATATTGTTAAGGGGAAACAATAAAAAGCCTCTCTCTTTTCTAGCTCCTTGATAACTCCACAGCATTGTTCTACCCCCGACTTCTCTGTTTTTATCAGTACCCTTGTAAGGAAAAGATGAAGTTGTAGCTGGGTATCTCAGTTAGGCCTGAGGGCTCCTGGTGTAGGTTTGGGCCTTGGGAATATTACTCGTATATTGTTATTGTAGAAGGATACAGTCAGATAGGCATTCAAGGCTACATGGAGCGGAGAGCTGCATGTGGCTTCACCAGGCCCTCTCTTACTCCTGGAGGCTCACCTGAGGTTTCCAGTAATAGCAGGCCACATGGAAATGATTCTTTCTGCTTGGGGAAGTCCTCTTCTCTCCTGAGACTGTTTTCATCCCCTTCATATTGCAGGTGTCATATCAGCCCAATATTATTCACCCAATTAGTAGTAAAGTGGACACAGGGAGATGTGGTTTATGGATTCCTCCCTGCACCTCCCCCACCTCTGTCTTTGTAATCTTATTTTTCTGTTTATCCCTAAACTTCTCTTAATGCATTACTGCCTTTGGGATATTTCCTTATTCTGATTCTATATATGTATAGGGATTTGGTGGTCTTAAGCAGAGATTGGCTGAAATGTGACTGAGCTCCTAATTACACACACAGACACACACACACCACCCTGCCCCCCCCTCCCCCACTGCTCAGTTTGGCCTTGAAAGTAAATCTACATGTGAAGTGAAGAAGTGACAAAAAACCAGATTTAAGCTGATGTCAGGAAAAACTTCCTAATAAAAACCATCCAAAACTGGGATGGGGAGCGATAGGTTCCCCTTGGGGCTCTACAAGCAAAGAGTTAGTGAATGCTTGGCTGTGTTGTACTAAGGATTTTTTTTCAGTTGTTGGCTGAACTAGATTAGATCTGCACAGCCAACTAGCCGAAGGATTGACATTTTTCACAGGCTGCCTAAAATCCTTTGGGGCTGAAAGTTGTACGGGTCTGAACTAGATTATTGCTAAAATTTCTTGCAGTTCTGAAATTTTGTGCTTCTATTACATGACTATTCTTTTACTCATTGCCTTTAGATTTTCTTTTATATTCCCCACAGAGGCAGTTCCAAGCCTTCTCTTTGTACTCTGCTTACCTACCTGCACCTTCTACCATCTCAGCAAGTGACCTTAGTTCCCACTTTCATAGGAAGCAAACAATCAAAATTGTCTACCAATGAGTTTCCCTCAGCTCTTCTGCTTCATGCTTCCATCCCTTCCCTCTATATTTTCACCTTTTCCTCCTCTAGTATTTGAGAAAGAGTTAGCTCTTGCTTCTATCCTTGATTCTGTAACTTCCTATTTCTTTCTGGAATGTATCATGCTCATCTCTGAGCTTATCTTTCTTTTTTTGCTGGTTTCTTCCTTGCCACCTACCAGTTTCCCCCAACTGAATCTTTAAAAAAATAAAAAAGGAAAAGGAAGCAACTCTGCCACTCTGAATCTATAATCTTCTGTCTCTCCTATGTATTGTTAGAAAAACATCATCTCCTCTTGCTATCTTTACCACCTCCCTGTCCTCTCTCTTTTCAGCCCCTGACATAACTTCCAGCTTCAAACTCTACAGGACCTACTCTCTTTGAATCTACCAGCAATCTCCTACTGAATCCAAATAGGGTTTCTCATTCATATTTCTTGACTTTTCTGCAGCTTTTGATTCTATTGACTACCTGCTCTTCCGGGATATTCCTTCTTTCCTTAGCTTTAGTAATATTTTATATGACCCTTGCTTTGCAGTCTCCTTTGCTAGTTTATTATTTTCTGCTCAGAGCTTTGTCCTAGCCACCTTTTCTCGTTTATGGTGATCTGGTTAGCTTCCTTGTATTCATTTGGTTGTCAGTTGCCATTGTCTAGAGTTACAATTTCTACAGAATTGATTTCTAAAGCCACATGGCTAGCCTTGATTTCTCTCCTGAACACTCTATATGGCTGTGCTGTTAGGATATCCAACTCAGTATGTCCGCAACAGAACTCTCCATCTTTCCCCTTAGACCTGTTATTTCTCAGTATTTTTCATTTTCTTGTCAAGGGTACTAGCATCTTTCCATTCATTCAGTTTTATAACCAGAATCAAGCTGATTCTTCCTTTTTCTTCTCTTCATTTCCCCGCAGCCTCCCTCCTACGCTCTTAGGCTCCTTATCTCTCTAGTATCTCACATAGAACCTTGCATACAAAATGAGTTCCATACTTAAATACCAGATTTGGCACCAAGTGGTTCTTCCTCCCCACTACCCAAAGGTACCCAACCTCACTTCCAAATTTCTGATCAATTCTCCTTTCCCCTTTTCCCTTCTGACTAAACACTGACCTCCCCTTGCTTTATTAGATTCACAGTCTCTATTCCATTCTGACCTTAGGACCATTACCCCCATTGCTAGTGGTGATGATGTGGTCCTCCTCCAGGTTTCTTCCCTGCGGCTCAGATATCTTGATGCCCCTCAGTCTTCCTGGCTTTGACCATTGCCCTGGAATTATACCCTGAAGACCTTGAGGTCTTTATTCTCTGCAGCAAAATCATCTAGTGTGTGTGGTCTCCCCTAGTTAGAGTGTGAACTAGTAGGCAGTAGATACTGCCTTCTTTTTCTGTTGGTTTTTCCAGTACTTAGCACATGCTTGGAACAGCGTAAGTGGATGATAAATTTAGCTTTTTCTTTTCAGTCATTGATTCAACAAATGTTTATTGAATTGTTGACTTGCTAATATTCTAAGGTTCTTTGATATTCATTACATTTTATATAACTTCCTCTTGTAGTTGGAAATTTAGGTCCTTATTTCATTTCAGTTCAACAGATTAAGACATTTAAGGGCTTATTGTGTACAAGATACATCCAAGGCATTGATTCCAAAGACAAAAAAATAAAAATCACACATGGAACTTGTCAACATGGAACTTAGAGTCTTCCATCAGGTTGTTCCCTCCCCCCCCCAAACTAGTCCTAAAACAAACTAACATTGACTGATGCTCAAGCCTTGCATATGGTAAGTATTCAGTATTTGCATGAATAATGAGAAGGCTTTGTTTTCTGCGATGAGGAAAGATCATAGGGATCACTTGATTCAGTGCTTAGAAAAGCATTTTTTTCAAGCATATTAAGTAATGTCCTAGTTAAATTATTAAGATATTTTTGTGTTTTATCATGAATTTTAACAGCCTCACTGCTGCCTTAAAGGACTTAAAATCCTTTAGGAACTGGTGGTTCTTTAATACTTTTCTAAAGTTGTGCCTTTCGTCAAATTTCCCCCACAGCCTAGAATGGAGCTTAGCTCAATTCTAGGAATTGCAAAGTGACCTTGTATAAAGTTGGTGAGAGGAGGTCAGCAGAGCTGAAATAGGGCATGGGAAGGCCAGGGTTGTGATGGAGAGGGATGGATGTAGGGTGGAGAGGGAAGTTTTTGCATAGGCATCTGGGTTTTCAGTTTCACTGGCATTGGGAGAACAGGAGGTAGTGGGAGTTTGCTGCTCATAGGACATAAGTCCCGGTAGAGTACCAGAAGATACAGGCAGCTGTTGCTGAAAGCAGGAAGCACAATACAGGGAGGTTAGGGTATGATGTCTTTTAGCCGCACCTGTGTAGGACCTGCGCTTGGGGTCTCTCAGTCTGAGTAGGTCAGGCCCACAGAGACTTTAGCGGTGCCATTCCTTTGTCTGTTCCCATGCCTTAGCTTATTATTAAAAAAAGATGTTTGCCAGAAAAGTTCATGCACTGTAGAAAAGTTTTCTTTTGGTGGTAGACATTGATAATATGCACATAACTAATTATTTAGCAGTACTTTGGTTTACACAACAGATATGTTTCAGAAAAGGTTTGTATAAATAAAATCATGATGATTTTACGTTATATTTTGCGAGATAATTTTCCAATTCTTATCCCAACTTTTCTATCATATAGTGAATGATTTACAACCAAGTAATTAAAAGTAGATGACTCTTGAAAGTGACACTGTTAGTTTTTTTAATTGAAGAAAGTATTTTTTTTTTATAATGAGAAGAATCTCTCCCTTGAGGCTTAGATTTTTGTATATTGGATTGTCTTAAAACAGTGCACCATTAAAAGTGGCAGTTACTTCTGCCATCCATTGGACAAATATAAGGTTTTTTTGAGGGAGGATTCTTAGCACTAGAATTGGGGTCAGAGAATTGAGTTTGAAATTCCAGCTCTGCCCTATGTGACTTCAGCAAGTTACTTTACCTCTTTGGGTCTCAATTTCCTCAACCATAAAATAAAAGGGGTAGATGAGATGATCTGAAAAGTTCCTTCCAGCTCTAAATCTACACCCATTTGCTCTCTGACTACTTCATGTCAAAACATATTAGTAAAAAGACCTATACATTTTTGACAGTTTGCTTGAAATTCCCAGGATCATAGATTTAGAGATGAAAGAGACCTCAGGGACCCGTTAGACCAAGCCCAACAGTGACTCATGACTTTTTCAAGATCCTACAGGTAATCTCAGAGGTGGGATAAGATACTGACTTGAAACATTTTTCAGTTGTTATATTAACATAGATTTTAAAATAGCTTATTTGATTGTAATTTAATTTAGTCCTTTTTTCTTAATAGTAATGAATGCAGGAATGAGGAAATATTTTCTACAAGCCAATGATCAGCAAGACCTAGTAGAATGGGTAAATGTTTTGAACAAAGCTATAAAAATAACAGTAAGTATTCTTATTCTTTCTTAAATGTCTTGATGTCCAGAAGAATTCTATACATCTTTTGAAATTTTAGTTCTGTGGCATAGTTATTGACTAATTTTTACTGAATTTTATATCTAGTTTTATATCTCAGTGTTTCTTTTGAGAAATAGTTGACTATTGAAGTACATTTTTATAAACCCCTTGCATTCTCTGATTACTATCTGAAAAGTAAATAATTTCATATTTATATGAAAACCATTTATCCCAACAGTGAGTTAATATAACTCAAGCTTTTCTCAGAGGTTAAATTGCATTTTTTGTCTTGCTCTAGAACAGCTTGTTACCACATGACAGCAAACACCCACACACGGCATCTGATCTCGACATGAAGCACAAGTTATTTTTAGGTTTTTTTCTCTGTGTATTTTCAGGGAAGCAATTTCATGGACTGATTCAGAAGTACATATTCTTCTAAGAGTCTAACTGACCACACAGGGCAGATACTCTTTTAGTAACTATTTGCTCATTTTTATTTAGGAAAATAATTTCTAGTAACTGTTTCTGTGTAATTTCATTTATGCAATTTGTCCTGTTAAAGCACTAGTTACTTAGTCATACTTTAGATTTTTAAAGAGCAGTAAATGATTTTAGATACCTTTTCTGCTATTTTAGGATTCTTTATAAATCTTTGCTTCTGAACTCCCATAATGTTCTGATATTTTCTAAGTTAGTTTGTAGTGGGGGGTAATAATATTTTAAAATATGATTAAATAGATATTACTATCAGTTTGCTTGCAGCTTTGTTTTTCTCATGTTCAGAACTCTTTTTTAAACTCTTAGAAGGTATTTAGTAGTAATTGATATTGATGTTTTTTATTGTATCCATTTAGAAAAGATATTGTATCCATTTAGAAAAGATAAATATAAAGTCAGGAAGTCTCATCTTCCTCAGTTCAAATCTGACCTCAAACACTCACTCTTATATGACCCTGGACAAGTCACTTAATTTTCAGTTTCCATCTGTAAAATGAGCTGGAGAAGAAAATGGCAGACTACCGTTCCAGTATCTTTGCCAAGAAAACCCCAAATGAGGTCAGAGAGTCCAACAAGACTGAAAAATAATTTATTAGCTACAAAATAAAAAAGTTAAGAAACATTCTTGCCTAAAAAGTGGTTCCAGTCAGATTAAAATGGATATATCAGGAATATTTTTAGGTAAAATTATTTGACAGTTTAACATAAAATAACTTTGTAATGCAAAGTTACCCTAGAACATTTAGACTAGGTTTATTAGTGTAGTGAAAAGATACATTGAGGGGTTGCCTATGGTTTTAATCAACTGTATTTTGTTAACTTTGTTTCTTTAAAAAAAGATACAGTAAATCTTGTAATTATTTTACCATTTATGCACTCACACACGTATGTATGGAGAGACAATATAATTTGGGCTCTAAATTTTTGAATTATGAAATCTACAAAATAAGACTTTGCTTATAAGAATATCATTCTTTTAAAATGAAAAGTTCATTGTTGCAGCTACTGTGGGTTAAAATAATATGCACAGTTTAATATTTTGGGATTTACTTTTCTGTGGGAAAATTCCAAATAGTTTTATCAGTGCAACATTTTACTCTTTAGTGATCTGTAGGTATTGTATAATATAAATGTTGACATTTTTTTCAAAACTTAAAATTGCATCTGTTTTGGAAGTGAATGTTTAAGGAAAGGGAAAGAGTAGTTGATTGTTTAACCATATTTTAATTACAGTGTCTTGCCATTCTCATGGTCTGTCCACCTACATAGTCTCCTGGTATCTTTTCTTGGATACTTTATGTAGGCCTGTGTGAATGCTGGTGGGTGGTTACCTTTTTTTTTTTATTTCTTTCCTCTTTATAAAATATGTGAGAAAATAATTGACCTAAACTTGAAGGCATATGTACTTCAGTAATTTGAAAGATCAAATTTTAAAGTAAATTTGTTTTTTAGCTAACTCCCCTTATATCAATAATAATCTTTTAAGTGGGCCATTTCCAAATTTCACCAATTAAAAAAACTTTTTTACTATACATTTTAAATCTGTGTTTTAAAAGTCTGACAGTAAAGCTTTTAAAAATGTTACCATTGTCATTATTTCCCACTCTGGCAAAAAAAATGATAAAAACCAACACAAAAAGAATCCTCCATTAAATGCAGGGTATTTTAATTTTGTCATAGAGAAATGAGAACAGAACAGAAAGCAGGATGGCGGGGGTGGATAGTTTTGGAGTTGAAGTAAGGAAGATGTGGGTTCAGATCTTGCCTCGCACACTAACATATGTGGTTCTCCACAAAGCAGCCTCTCCGAACCTAGGTCTATCATCTGTAAATTGTGGGTGAAATATGTGGTTCCTACTTTGAAGAGTTTTTGTGATTCAAATGTGATACTACGTGAAGCACCCTGCAAACTTGAGAGTGCTATGAAAGCTTCGGTTATTGTTGTGGGTAGCCTTCCTGTTGGGCCCTTGACTCTCCTTGTCACTATTTTATGCCTGTTCTCTCCACTGAGGGCATCAAGCCTGCAGCTCTCCTAGAGGCCTGACTAATTTAAGGAACAGTGAAGTACTTTGAGTTTACTATAGCGATTTGGTTCTTGATAGTTAGGCCATGTAATATGCAGTAAGCTATTTCTAAATGAATCTTTCTAATGATGTTCAAAAATCATTAGAAAGCCTTCTTTCAATGTTATAAATCCCTTATAGCTCTAAATCTATGATCTCCAAATCTTTCTCTGTTCGATAATGATTTTTGTTGTTCATTCATTTCAATTATGTCTGACTCTGTGATCCCATTTTGGGTTTTCTTGGTAGAGATACTGGAGTGATTTGCCATTTACTTCTCCATCTCATTTTAAAGATGAGGAAACTGAGGCAAACAGGGTTAAGTGACTTGCCCAGAATGAGAGCTAATAAGTATCTGAGGCCAGATTTGAACTTGGGTGTTCCTAACTCCAGGTCCAACCCTATCCATTGAGACAGCTAGCTGCCTCAACAGTGCTAATTGGGTCTAAGAACACATGAAGCTAGGTGAAAGAACTTTAGTGGGGGTGGGTCAGAGAAGTTAGTAGTATAGAGTGTAGTAGTATAGAGACAGGAGTATAAATATAACTATTATGGCACAGTTGTATAACTTGGTAGTATGGCTTATTTGATTTATATATCAAAAGTTCCTTTTGAAATCCTGCATTAAAGTCTAGAGTACATGTATACTTTCATATTGTATCATATAGCACTGGCTTTAATCAGAAACATCATCAATTAGGTTGACTTTGTGATAGTAGCATGATTCCTTTTTTCCTATCTTTTTTCCTTCTGTTTACCATGTCTCAAGGTAAAGGAATACAAGCATTTTTTTCTAAATAGAAAATACTCATTTTTCCATGCAATCACATAGCAATTTTTAAAGGGATTGGAATGAAATAGAATTAAGGTACATTTCTTTGATGCTGGCTAAGTAGTTCTCAGTAAGGTTATTTTGTTATTTTCATTAAGTAGATATTAATTTCTTTTATTTCTATTTTAATGGATGATTTAAAACTTTAATTGGGAGTATTTTCTGATAAAGACTGAAAAAATATAAATATATGTATATGTAAAATATATATAAATATAAAATAAAGTCAAAGGTTATTTCATTGATATATTCCCCTTATTGTTTAGGAAGTAAAATGATCAAAGTTAGTTTATTTTTTTACTGTAAATTTGGTATAAGATTGTTGCCATGGAAATTGTGCTTTATTTAACATAAGCTTTTTATAATAAGGACCCATAGGAGAAGCATTGGGCTTAAGTCCATTGTTTCTTTACTGTATCTTGTTTTTTTAATGTAGCTTTACTATGGATGAAGGGAAAATAGGAAATGTAACAATGGATCCCAACAATGTATCTCAAGATATCAAATATTTAAGTATGTTAAATATTTCCTGTAGTGGGGAAGTTCCTTTTGAAATCCTGCATTAAAGTCTAGAGTACATATATACTTTCAGCATAGGTCATCCATCTTGTCTCTTAATAAATACATTTATCTACTAGAGTTGAATAGATAGTTCTTTCTGGGATAGATTTCTATTAAGTTCATTTTCTTTTCTCAGGAGATAAGTTCCCCACTCTCCATTCTAAACAATCTAAGGCCATGAAATGTCCATTAGAAATTGTTCTGACATATCAATGAAAATAAAGTGAAATAAAATATCATCTAGCAGCAGAATACTGATTTTCAAAAGCACTCTGAAAGGTTCAGCCTCTTATAATTACTGTAAATTGTTCTTTGGACTCAGGAGTCTTTGTATGGAATTTTTCCAGAAGCTTCATTATAATTTTTATAATTGTTTTTTATAATTAAAATTATTGTACTGTGACTGCTGGATGGACAGAACTTTTGATACTTTTTTCCCCTTAGGAGTTAAGCAGTGGATTTATTTATTTTTTCAAGTTGCAGTGTTTCTTTTACCCAGCTATATCATTATATGAAGCTTTCATTGAAACTTTATCTTAACACTAGCCATTGAAAATGCTGAAAAAATTTAAACAGCAGAGTTGATTTTATTTAAATAAACTACTTGGCAATCCGGCCCTTTTAAAAAAGGGGTGCTACAAACAGATGTGTTTAATTCTACAAACCCTTGTTTAAACCACTAATGCTTGTTATAAAGTCCATAAAAACATTCCGGGTACCAATCTAAGCCCTTACTCAAACCATTGTCTCCTCTGTTTTTCTTCCTCCTCTGCTTCAGCCACTTTGGCCTGTTGAAATTCTACTAGTCCATCAGTATCCAGATGGTGTGATCTGTCTTCTGTGAAAGCTTCTCTCATCCTATCCTCTGAATCGAAAAATCAGCAACACTATGGTGTCCCCAAAGTGCTAGTGTGGTTTTAAGCTTACATAACTTAAGCAGTATAGATGGTGCAAACTTACAAAAAAAATTTTAAGGTTAATTATTTAAAATTTTAAAATATTGATGTTTCTTTCATTTTGTATTACACTTCACTCTAGTTGATTTTAGAACTTTGTAAAATCTTTCATCTGCTACTACTCAGTGACTGAAAGAATTGCATTACCTTAACATTGTCCAAAGAATGACTTTTTGAGGCTGAAAACAGTTTTGACGTGACCCCAGAAGAGAAAGTTCAATGGAGATAGATTAAGTGATGGAGGTGGCCAGTTTGAGATAGTGTCATTTAGAAACTGTCACACACAATATCTCATGACAGAGTACTCTGTCTTTTTAAAGTGAAAATTTAAAAATATATTATTTAAAATTCACAAATTTAAATAAATATTAAACTTACATAAAATTTTAAATGATTTTTGGGGACAAATTTTATAACATATATACTCCTGAATTTATTAAAGCTTAAAATTTCACCAAATCTTTTGGGACACCTTATATATTTATTATGTGTATGTAACATACATAAACCGAAGTTCATTTTCTTCTAATAATGTAAAAATGTATATTTTATAATGCTTCATATATTTTCTAACCACAAAGAATAGTAACAAATACATGGTAACTCTTCCAGTGACAGCTGTTAGGAATAAACTCTACTGACCATACACTTTTCATAGTGTAACACATGCAGAAATTATGATAGGTAAATTCTTTTTTTTTATAATTAATTTGTTTTCAGTTTTCAGCAATCACTTCCATAAGTTTTGTTTTCTCCCCCTCTCTCTTCTACATTCCCAAGATGACATGCAGTCTTATATGGGTTCCACACATACACATGTTATTAAACACATTTTCACAATAATCATGTTGCATAGAAGAATTAAAACGAATGAGAGAAACCATGAGAAAAAACAAAACATGACAAAAGAGAAAATAGTCTGCTTCATTCTGCATTCTGACTCTATAGTTGTTTCTCTGGATATGGATGGCATTTTGCACCATAGTCCTTTGGAAATATTTTAGGTCCTTGCGTTGCTGTAGAGGGCTGTTTATCAGATACAGTCCTCACACACTGTGTGGCTTTTAGTATGTATTATGTTCTCCTAGTTCTACTCATTTCACTCAGCATCAGTTCATATAAAACTTTCTGGGTTTTTCTGAAGTCCGTGGAGGTAAATTCTACAAAGCTTTTTAACTCAATATGAAGAAGACGGGAAAAATCAAAGATCACAGACATAAACAGTCTTCTGTAGTTCTAGTATATTTGTGCAAGTGTCTTCTTACAGAATAGATTTTTAATTCCTTGAGGTCTAGGGTTGCCTCTTACTTACCTTGGAATCTCCCTAAGCACCAAGAACAGTAGGTCACACATGGGCATATCATCTGTGTGTTGATAAAACTTTTGAACAGGACTGAGTTGAAAACAGACCTTGGTGGCATTCTACTAGATACCCACCTTTGTCTTGATGTGGATCCATTTCAGGAGACCTATGTTAAAGCAGCCTCTGCCACAAACTCAGTTGTGTGAGCTTGGCTTCAGTGTCTTCATTTGTACTTGAACCTAGATGAACTCTGAAATTCTCTTCCAACTCGCACATACTATTCATTTGTGATGTGTATGGTAATTTTCTTTACTTGAGGGTTCTTTTACCAGAACAACTTATTTTGAGACCATAGCCCTACGAGATACTAAATGAGAATAAACACTTTCAGCCCTCTGAAAATTTGTTGGGATTTTCATTGCCAAATTCTGCTTTTGCTATTATATTCTGGTCCAATTTAAGAATTAATTTTATACTCATTATAAAATGTTTCATTTATCTACCTTGTCTCAATTCTTAATAAAAAAATTTTTAGAGTATATTTTTCCACTGTTTTAAAAAGCTATATAAATATTTTTATTATTCCACCATCATAACCACCCTCCCCCTTCAATCCAGAAGTTTCCTTAGGTATATTCCTCTAAAATATTCTATAATGTTAAATATACCTTTTGACATATTTTTATAATATGAAAATATTAATAGTAATAATTAAATGTCATATAGCACTTTAAGGTTTTCAGAGTGCCTTATAAATTTTATCACATCAAATTTCTCTCAACAACTCTGGGAGATAGCAGACAGGTTAAATTACTTCCTCCATCTACTATCTGCCCTATCACATCACATAAATTCAAGAATTTATGACTTTATTAATGTGGCAAGATTACAAAGACTCTGTGCCTTTTCAGTTAGTTGTCGTGAATTGATCAGGACAGAAAAACACCCTTTTACTGCTGATGAATATCTCAGAAGAGGTTAATGAAGTTCATCCTCTAAAAATGGGCATTTAGTCAGTTGTTGGAATATGCAGGTTAGCTTGTATTCTGCTGGCCAACTTTGAGAACCCAACATTACTTCCATTTCATGATGTATAGGACTTGACTGAAGGAAAATGTATTACTAATGAAAAATTCTAGCTAAAAAATGTTTTCATAATGACTCATTTTTTTAAAGGTACCAAAGCAATCAGATCCACAGTCTCACTCTGATAGCTTAAGTCGCCAAGTTGAAACTCCAGGTGGAAAAAAGCAAGTGTCTTACAGGACAGAAATTGTGGGTGGTGTACCTATTATAACACCAACTCAGGTAAATAACCTGAAGCTGATACCATTTTTTCTTCTCTGTGGCTATTTAGTTTCTGAATTCATTTTGTAATACTAATATAAAATTAGCTAGTTGTTCTTTATCTTATTAAAAGATGTATGTACATTTCAGACTATATTGGAGATTTTGTTTTTTAACCTGTTTTTCTGAAGAGTGATTTCAATGTGTTTAAATGAAGGAAATCTGTGATATGAAAGCCCTGAACTTTGTTTCTGACAGACTTAATTGTCTCTAGGCAAGAAATGTCATCACTTCTAAAGTGTGGATATCACAGGCTTCAAAAGTATATTAGGAACTGTATATTTTGGAATGGTTGCAAAATTCTGTTATTTTTTGATGTGTATTCTAAGTGCTTAATGATCCTAATATCTGGATGTTTGTATATTTTATTGATATGTATCCTTAATGATCTTTTTATTATATAGATATTTGTTGTATTATTTCATAACTATATTGAATATTTTCTTGAAATTGCATCCAGTAAGTTAAAGTCCTTATATTGCTTTATGGCATATGACATGCTTTAGAAATCAAGAGAAACCATAGGTTTAGAAAGGGTTGTTTGACCTGACCAATCTTGATATTTTAATATTCTTTCATGATGTACTACAAAAAAAGAGAGGAAATATGTCATTTACTCTTTAGAGGCCTAGAATTTTGGAAACCTCATAATAACTCAAGGTTTTTTGCATACTAAATTTTGAAGGTCTTTTAGCAGGGGAGAAAGAGTGACTGAAAGATTGAATTCTTACTCTGCCTATCTTCTTCAGGGTCTAGAACAGGCCAGGCCAAGATTATGTGAACTATTCTATAACAGTTGTGACCTGATATGATCTTACAGATTTAAAGACTAAGTTTCTGACAACTTTGCATTTTGCCTTGCTTTAAAGTGAGAAGAAAAGGTTTTAGTCTCTACTTGTGTTAGGAAGTTTGAGGACTTCATGTTCTTTCTTGAATGTTTTAATTTTGAATAGAATTAAGGACTTTGATGTATGTCAGTTATGGTTTTTTGGCATCTGAGGCAGGAGCTTTTAAGAAGTCCAACTTAGTTTCCTCTTAGCCATTTTAAAAGATAATTGGCTCTAATTGAATGTATAAAGTGAATAGATTTTGTTTATTTTTACTTAATTTTAATTAAGTTCTTTGTCAAGTTGATGAAAAAAGAAGATAGATAAAATGATGAGAATTTTTAAATAATCCAAGTGAAATTTATTTTGATGATGATTTTGATGAACTTTCTGGATAAAGAAATATATATGAACCTTTGAGAATAACTTAAGGTCCCATTTTAAGGTTTAGGGTTCTTTAGGGAATAATATCATTTGGTTTGTGTAATGGATTAACTGGGAAATTATTAACCTAAAATCTGATATACATCTGACTGAAATTGAGATGAGATTTAAAGAAAGTTTTATTACATTAAAAAGTGTGTATTAAAAATACTTTTGTACCATAAGTCAGCATAGCAAAAATAACCTCTCCCTCATCTTTGTCTCATTTTAGAAAGAAGAAG
Source organism: Potorous gilbertii (assembly GCA_028658325.1). Lineage (NCBI taxonomy): Eukaryota > Metazoa > Chordata > Mammalia > Diprotodontia > Potoroidae > Potorous > Potorous gilbertii. The sequence continues at coordinate 531,396,596 of CM053769.1, read as the reverse complement.
TAAATGAATCTGGTGATGGTATTGACAGGAATAATCTGAAACGGTCACAAAGCCATCTTCCTTACTTTACTCCTAAGCCACCTCCAGATAATGCGGTTATCAAAGCTGGTTATTGTGTTAAACAGGGTGCAGTGGTAAGTAATTAGAATTAAGTAACCTCCTCTCAGTAAAGATGGTAGTACAAAATAAATATCTTTTATACCAGTAAGTCTTATTACTTACACTGTCATCCAAGTTATTTTTTTAAAAGTTGAACAGTTTTGACAATTTGCCTTTCTGCTTTAAGATACAAGGACTCAAATAGAAGTGCATGGAGGAAGTAGGAAGCTCTGTAGGTGTTGTGGTCTTTTTGGTTGTTGGGAGGGCACAAGGGAGGAGAATATTTTCTTTGGGTCAGTGCTGTGGCTTCAGGGGGCTGGGTGAAAGGAAACTGAGGGTCACAGGTTCTCAGCTTTTAGTTTAGCCACTAAAGTGAAAGCCTAAGCAGAATTCTCTATAAAAAAATCTGCTCATTTCTAAGTGGAACTTTTTAAGTGAAATTGTAATATTCTTTGGGGGACCTTTATTGTCTTGCCTCTCTTTTACTTTTGAATATAGTAATATGAAGTACTTAATGGCTAAGTTAAACAATATATCACTTTTTTTGGGACTTAAAAAGATCCCTATGATATTCTTTATATTTTTTCAAGAGATAATTATTGAGGTTGTTTTTATCAATAATCGATAGATATGAAAGGGTACAGATGAAATAAGTGTAGAATAATTTTATTTTTTAAAAAACTTTGTCGTTTCAATTTTAAGCATATCTTACTTACATGGTCATGAAGATCCTGGGTCCAGCTCTCATCGTATCAACACATAAGCACCTAATTGGTACACAGAATATAATGTTTGACTTGCCCTTAGGAAGACCTGAATTTAAAATCCTGCCTGTGGCACTTCTGGCTGTGAAGCCCTTGGCAAGTCTTTTAACCTGTCAGTGTCAGTTTTCTCCTTTATAAAATGGGGGTGATAGTAGCACTTGCCTTACCAGCTTATGGTAAGAATTAAACAGGGTAATGTCAAGGGTTTGGCCATCCTGAAAGTGACTTGTAAATGCTAGCTTTTATTAATCAGTCACTAAACATTTATCTGATGTTTCTTACATATCTGGCTCTGTGGTAGGGATACAAAGTATTAGGGATACAAAGAAAGGCGAAAGAGAAAAGAGAGCCCCTGCTCTCAAGCAGCTCACAGTTGAATGGAGGAGACAGTTCAAACAAGTCAACAGAGGGAAAGCCCTGGTGTCAAGAAGGCTTCCTGTAGAAGTTGCAGTTTTAGCTGGGGCTTGTAGGAAGCCAGGAAAGCCAGGGGGTAGAGCCTAGGAGGGAGGGGATTCTAGGCATCAGGGAACAGCCATTGAAAAGGCCCAGAGTCCTGAGATGAAGGGTTTTGAATGAGGAGCAGTGAGGAGGCCTGTGTCTCTGGATTGGAGCATACATAGGGAATAAGGTGTAAGAAGATGTAAAGGTAGGGGCTGGGAGAAGTAGGTTTTGAAGAACTTTGAAGGCCAAACAGAAGATTTCCTATTTTCTCTTGGCAGCGATAGGGAACCACTGGAATTTATTGAGCAGAGGGGATGATATAGTTAGAATTCACCTTAGAAAGATACTCTGACAGCTGAGTGGAGGATGGCCTGGGTAGGGAGAGACTTGAGGCAGATAGACAAACCAAAAGCCTGTTGCATTAGGCCAGGTGTGAGGTAATGAGGGCCTGTCCCACAATGGTGGCAGCGTCAGAGAAGGAAGTATACATGAGAGATCTTTCTGCTAAAATTAGTGTAACATGGGAACAGACTGAATACGAGAGGTGACAGAGAATGAGGAGTCAAGGATGACCCCCTCTCCCGCCAGGTTGTGAGTCTAGGTGACTGGGAAGGTGGTGGCACCCTTAGCAGTAGTAGGGAAGTTAGGAAGAGGGGAAAAAGGTGGGGGTGGGGGTGGGGGGGCAAGAGTCCATCCAGTTTTGTACATGTGCTTTAATATGTCCTTGTGGCATCCAGTTCAAGATCCTTAATAGACAGTAGACAGATGGGAGCCCCGAGGTCAGCAGAGTTTACAGTTGGATTTCTAGGTTTGAGAATCATCTGCTTAGAGATGACAGTTGAATCCATAGGAGCTGATGAGATCACCAGGTAAGATAGTGAGGAAGAAGAAAAGGACCTGGGACAGAGCCCTGGGGAATGCCCTCAGTTAGCAGAGATGATGTAGGTGAAGATCCAGCCAAGGAGACTGAGAAGGAGCAGTGTAATAGGGAAGAGAAGACCAGTATAATATAGTGTCCCAAAAACCTAGAGAGAAGTGTCAGAAGAGGGTTATTCACAGTGTCTGAGGCTGCAGAGAGGTCAGGGATACAGACTGAGAAAAGGCCACTGAATTTGATAATTAAGAGATCACTAACTTTGGAAAAACAATTTTGGTTGAATGAGGATAGTAGCTCAGCTCTGGAGAGTTAAGAAGAGAGTAAGAGGAAAGGAGGTAGAGGCACTAATTGTAGATGACCTTCTTAAGGAGTTTAGCTGTGAAAGAAGGGAGGAGAGATGTGGGCCAATGCAAGTGAGGACTTTTTTGAGAATGGAAGAGATGTGCTTGTTTGTAAGCAGTGGAAAAACAGCTGTCAAACAAGAAGTTAAAGATAAATGATTGAGAGTGATAGAGGGGACCAGCTTTTGGAATAGAGGATGGAGTGGGGTCACTTGTGCTTGCAGTGGGCTTAGCCTTGGCAAGGAGAAGGGCCACCTCTTCCTGTGAGTCAAGGGTGGGTGACAGAAGGTGTCTGTGATTTGCTGTGGGGAGGAGAGAAGAGGGAACTCTTGGTGAATGGCCTTGCTTTTTTTTTTTTCCAGTGAAATGTGAGGCAAAGTTGTCAACTGAGAGGGAAGGGGGAAGGAGGGACATGAGGTCTGAAGAGGGATGAAAAGGTATGGGAAGGTGACTGTGTGGGGTAGCAAATCAAATAGAATGACCTTACTACAGTAAGAGCCTGGTTGTGATTATGTAGTATAAATTTGTGATGGATCCAGACAGCATGGTTCGTGATTTTCACCCAAAGTGTATATATTAGAAATGAAGACCACAGATGGTGAGGGTAATCTGGGACTGAGGCTTGAGAGGGCCAAATAGATGAAAAGATGTGGAGACAGTACTCAAGGGAAGAGGGCAGTGAGGAGTTGAACTGACTCTTTAAAACGGGTAACGGTCTGGCAAAGAACTGAGAGGGGTCAAGAGATTGGAGATCATGGTGAAGAGGAAGGATAGGATTTGGGGGGTTTGCAGTTACATGGCAGAGGGAGGAGAATAACCACAGACTGATCAGATAAGAGAACCTTAGAGTTCACCAGTGTAGAAGTGGTGCATTTGTGGGTAATGATCAGAGGGAGCTGTAGAAATAAGTCACGTGAAGAAGTCTTAAGTGGAGGGTCTGTGTTTGAGGGTGTTACCAGAACTTATGTTTGAAGTCCTCCAGTATGAGGGCAGGAGTTGGGGAGGTGAGAGACACTGTGAGTCATTTCCTCATTGAATAAAGAAGGGGAGTCCTCCTCAAAGGAGGAGAAGTTACTATGATGGTAGAGGGAAAACCTGAAAATGGCAGTGGGAGTAAGGTGTATTCCAAGAGAAATGAGAAGAAGTGCAACCAGTGCTTGAATTGGGAGGCCATTAGAAAACAGTCTGGTCTCAAGGAGAAGCCAGAAGATGAAAGGTGTAGGAAAGGAAAAGATGAAAGATGAAAGGAAATATGTCACCTATGTAACAGGCATTTCAGAGAGCATATTAGAAATGGTAGGTAGCCGTAGAGTGGGCATTGGGGGAATTGGGTTGAGACAGATAGGAATAAGGGCATGTCCAGTGGAGGATGGAGAACAGGGTCTGAATAATGGAATCTGGGGAGTTCAGGATCATTGAGATAGGGAAATTATGACTAGGGGAGAGTTTGTTAATAGTTGATGAATGAGTTCAGGTCTGTTATCATCAGTATGGCTTTGACCTCAGAGTATTATATAAGCACTAAGGTGAAGGGACAAGTAGGAAGAGCTAATGACCTGACACTTCTTTCCTTTCTCTGCAGCCAGGCCAGAAATTGTTATACCTAGAAAATCCATTATATGTAATGTACTATGCTGGGCATAAGGAGGTTTTCAAAGAAAAATAAGAAATGGGGTCTTACCTTCATGTAACTTAAATAGATGGTTTTATATTTCAGATGGAAAAACTGAAGACTCAGTGTTTAATTTCCTGTACTTGTTCCAATAGTATATGGTGAAGAAGGAGAAGGTGGAGGGGAAACTGCTTATTAATGTTTGGAAAGCCCATCACATTTCCAGTTCAGTTAATTCTCTAAACCATTTGTATCACAGGAACTGAAAGCCAGCATCTTTTTCTTTTCTGAGTTTTATTAAAACCTCAGGCTGAAGTAACATGAGAGATATAACCTGTATCCAAATGGGAATAAAGAACTTTTTCAGCCTTTGGTATTTCTGACTTTTGTGTTCATATCAGAATAATTAAATGACCATCAACATTTGACAGAAGTTTTAGAGTGTGTGTTTTCATTTCCCGTAGATGAAGAACTGGAAGCGAAGATACTTTCAATTGGATGAAAATACAATAGGTTACTTCAAATCTGAACTGGTATGTTTGTTTCCTCATCACAAATTTTTATGTAAAAAGTAAATATTTAAAACAGGTGTTTCTGACCCAGGGATCTTTGGATAGATTTCACAAGGTCTGCAAATTTTTTTTTAGTTGCAATAACTTTTCTGCATTTAAAAACATTATTTTGAGAAGCATTGTAGGTGTCATCAGATTGCAGAGAAGTCTGTGACACAGATAGTTTTTGATTTTTTTAAAACTTATTTAGAAAGAGAGAAGCAATTTGGCATGGTGAAAGAGAGTCAGCCTTGAAGCCAAGGAGAGTCAAGTTCAAGTGCTGCTTTTAACACATACGCTCAGTGCTTTAGACTAGAAGTGTCAAATGGGCCTAGTCCCCTCCAAATTCTAACAGATTAAAATATAATTGGGAAATGTTTAACAAAAACACATAGATACTTGTTTTTAGATAGTATTAGATAGATACTGTTAATATGTGGTGGTCTGTATGAGTTTGCACCGATCCTTTTGTATTTGAATTTGACATCACTGCTCTAGATAAGTTGCAAAGAAGGTGCCACCTTGCCTCTGGAGAGGGAATTTTCTCTCCCAGAATTTTCCTGTACTGTGTGATAGTCCTTATCCCTGTCCCTGTTTTATAGTCACCACACTTCTTATTTCTTGTGCTTCCTTGGCCTTCTGAATAATGTATTTGAGCCACTTTTGAATGTTATTTATATGTATTTTTCTAATGTTATTTATGCTGTGTATCTGGTAAAAGGATCATAAAAGCAAAAAAGGTAAGACAGTGTGGTAGAATGGATAGAGCCAGGTGAAACTAACTCCAGGTCCTTCCTTTTATACTTGTATCTACGTGACCATGGCCAAGTTGCAGCTTCCCGGTGCCTCCCACTTACCTCTCTAAAACATTGTAAGTCACCTGTGAGTTTGTAAATTTCCTTTGAGGAGGGATTTTTACAATGTGAGTTCCCCATACCAATAAAATCATAGATCCAAAGTAGAACAAAATTGAAGAGCCACGCTTGAATGATATAACTATATAATAAATCCATAGAAGGAAAAAAAAATTGTTGTCCCTGGAAGCCAATGTCAGGCACGAAGATTATATTGCCTTTCCTTTACCTTCTTCCTTTTTTTTTTCAGCCCAGAAATCACTTTGGGAAAAAATATATGAGATTTATTTTAGAGTATTGGAGCTTTCCCTTGTTTAAGTTGGTTGCTATTTCTTATGAAATGTTTTTATTGTTTGATTTCAGACATGTAAACCAAAACTAAAACTTAACTTTTGTCACACTTGAATAATTGTATTTTAAAATACATCATGTGAGATTTACTGACTTATTTGATAGCTAATTTATGCTTTATATGTTTAGGAAATATCTTAATAATTCAGTTTAAACATAAGTGGGTTTATACATTGTCAGAGCAACTGATTTTTAGAAGTAGTGTATGCCATGTGTGATTTGCAACAAAAAAAGTTAAAGTTTAAAATTTAACTCAGTGAACAGGTAGAATGGTCAGTATTCCTTGACAAAGTAATAGTGCTTTCTCACATTTATATAGAACTTAAAAGTTTACAAAGCAGTTCGTGCACGTAGTCCTATGAAATGCACCGTACTCGATACTGCGTGCATGATGTGGTGCAGTAGAATCTGAAGATGTGAGGTTGAGTCCTGCTCCTGATGTTTCCTACCTTGGGGATAGTGGACGAGCCATTTAACCAAGCTTCACTTTCCACAACTATAAAATGAGGGTAGTATCTATATTACTTAACCTCCCAGGAGTTCAGGGAGAAAAGTGCTTGGAAACATAGACTACACTGAATTAGCTCTCTAATCGCACCAATGTGGATACTCCTTTCGACCATGCAAATTGTGGCTTATCTGTGGCTGCTTTGCTCTCCTATCAGTTTGTCACTAGAGGTTCATTTAATATTATGGGGACCTTCTTCACTTTCTCTTGATGTCATGAGGCCTCTAGTGGAGCATGTGGGCTTTTCATTGATTATTTCCCCACTCTCCCACATTTTGCACTTAAAGATTTCTTTGAGACCTTTTTTAGACTTTAATTCTACCTAGTAGTTCATATTTGTAATGTGTTATAAGCCTGTTTAATGGGAGTTACTATTTTAAGCTTGTGATACCCAAATTTTTAAAAAAATAACCTTAAAATTTTATTATAATTTCTTAAAATGTAGAAGCATTTATTTTCTCTTCACTTCTACTCCTTTTCCCCCATTAAGCAAAATGTTTAAAAAGAAAAAGAAAACCCTTATAATGAACATGCATGGTAAAGCAAGGCAAATTCTTTTATTGACTGTCTAAAAACATATGTATCATTCTGCATCTTACCTTTCTGTCAGAAGATGGATAAGATGCTTCATCTTCAGTCCTCTGGAATCATGGCTTATAATTGCATTGTTTCACTCTCAAGTCTTTCAGAGTTCTAGGAAAAAAAAACCCTAATTAGTTAATTTAATTATTTAAAAAGAAGCCAGACATAAGACATGTGAGGGATTATGTGCCATTTTTCCCTTCATAACATGAAGTTTTGTATTAGATTTGAAGTGATAATATTTTGGATGGCTAATAAGATTATCAGATTTCAATATCGATTCCCAAGGAAAACAGCTAACCCTGAACATGATCTTAAAAGAAAAGTTATGTGTTGGTTTACATGTTTTTTTGGCAGGAAAAGGAACCTCTCAGAATAATACCACTCAAGGAGGTTCATAAAGTCCAAGAATGTAAACAGAGGTGAGCAATGCCAATTTAAATCCTGTTCAAATGCTCTATCATAGTTGAATAAGTTATGTGTCTTTGGATTGTGATGGCCAGTTATTAACTTATTTTTTTTATCAGTTACATCATTTAGTTGTTTATATTTGAAATATTTACCTCATACCTATTTTAAAAATCACATTTAAAGGATTAGATTTTTCCATAGTCTTCATGACAAAACAAAGTATTACAAATCTATTTTCAACTTATTTAAACTTTTAGCAAAATAATTTTAATAAGAATACTCTATGATTAGCCAATTTAATTTGAGAAATTTAATATTCTAAGTTTTTTTAAATACTCATAGGCAATGCAAATGTGGCTTACTTGAATGATTTGTCATCTCTGCTGATCTTTCTCCGGATAAAATAGAAAACAGCTTTGAAACTGACATATGGAGAAGGGGGAGGAAGGTATGCTTAATCAGCAGATTGGGCCACACACAGATAATCAAGAACTTATATAACAACTTGAAAACTGAGGTCCTTAAATATAAGCATTTTTATTTGGGTCATAAATGTAATATAAAAATGTGCCATAACTTCCTGTTCTTCAAATGAGATATTGGTAAAGCACTTGGCACAGTAGACCCTATATAAAAACTTATTTCCAGCCCCTTCTTCCCAAGACAAAATCTGAAATAAAGTTGAAGTAGTTAGTACTTGCTACTTTCAGTTTGTTTACACTCATCTAAGACTTTGTTTGACATGTGTTTATTCTTAAGGAAGTTTTCTTTTTAAAAGTCTTGATTTCTGTTTACTTATTGAAACGTGAAGAAAGATGAGCAGCATGGAGAATCAACTGTAAAATACATTTGGATATTTTGTTTTCCCAGTGACATAATGATGAGAGACAATCTCTTTGAAATTGTAACAACATCTAGAACCTTCTTTGTGCAGGTAAGACAATTATTTTGTGATTCTACAAGAAAATATAAGGCATTATTAATTTGATAATGCATATATTAGAATCTGTCATTTGTAGAGTTAAAAATTGTACTCCACAAATACAACAAAAAGATTTTATATGGAATGTTGTTTTTGAACAGAATCCTTAAGAAGTAGAAAATAATATTTCCATTATTAATAAAATTGAGTTATATTAGAATGGAAAGAATGCTGTTAGAATTTGAATTTTGTGATTCCTTTGCTGCCTAATGATAGCTATTGATTCATAACTTCTGGAAACTGTTTTTCTTAAGTTGGAATGCTTATTATTTTGTTCACTTTTTAATGGGCCTTTAATTTTCCATGTTCCCTTTTATTGTAATTTTATGATAAATTATGATTGACATTAGAGTTAATTACCTTAGCATTGTAGGGTAATTGATTACAGTTTCTTTGTTTGGTTATCTTAGGTTGCAAAAAGACCATCATTAAAATAGTTGCAATTTATGTGCTAATATCCTTTTCAAATGACTTAGAGATAAAAGAACTTGATGTGACTTTACATATTAATGCAGAGGTGGGCATAAAGGCATGATGGTGAAAAGTATGATGAAAAAAATGTGGTTCAAGAGTAAGAAACAAGAAAAGCCCAAAGGCTTATTACTATAAAAGAGGCTTGCCATTATTTCTTTAAAACATTTTAAAAAAGAAGTAACAATTGGGAGCATGGGACATAGAAAACATCAAATAGCGTAAAAATTAATATGGTCATGTTTTAATAGAGAGAAAATGATTCTTTACTCATGTTGGAGTCATTACTGAATCAGCCATTTCTGCACTGACTTGTTAGATCAGGTTTCAAAATGAATGTGAAAGGAAGAGGGAGAATAAAAATTAGAAAAAAAAGAAAGGGTATACAATCAAAGTGACTCGAATCTGAACTTTTTAGACTGCCTTTTGACCCCTTAAAATGGGAAATGGATGGAAGAATAAACAAACACAGATTTTTACATTTCCCACAGAAGTTTAGATAATGTAAATCCATTGCCATAATGAGGAGACAGAAACAGTCTAGGAACTTGACTCAACCAGCATGCTCTTGATTTCTTTTCCAAATAGAGAGATAGGATAAAGGAGGGGAAGAGAGGAAAAGGAAAGGGAATAAGCATTTATACATACCTATTAGGTGCCAAGGCCCTGTGATATTAACAAAAAGGAAGAAAAGGATGGAAAGTAGCATCAGTTAATCATTTAAAAAAATAAATAGAAGAAACCAATAGAAAATTCAGAAGGGGAGATAGAGCAGTTTTGGAGCTACCATGTTAAAACTAAATTTAACAAAATGAAACACCCCCTTCCCAAAGTCTAATGGAAAAAGCAATAAACTCTGTGTAAACAGAATTTCACATTTTTATATATGGAACCCTTTTTTTCATACTAAAATGTTCACATTTGAAGTTCACAATAAAAAGGGGGTTTTTTTTGAGTTAAAAATGATTTTTATAAATAAGATAAAAGTGCAAGGGAAAAGAATTAGAAAAGAAATGAAAGATTTGGAAAGAGAATTAATAGCTTGTTACAAGACATCCAAAACTTTATTCAGACACTAGACTCTTTGAAAATTAGAATGGACTAAATGAAATTAATAACCCTTGGAGACAACCATAAATGTTAAAACAAAGTCAAAATGATGAAAAAAAATAGAAAATGGTAAACAATCTCAACAATATAACTGACCTAGAAAATGCCTCAAGGAATAAAAATTGGATTATGTCAGAATTAGAGTCCAACTACAAGGAGAATCACTGAACTACCTGAAAGCCTAAATATAGGGTATTTTTAAAAAATCATAATGAAAAATATTGCCCAGATTGCATAGAATTAGAATTCAAATTGAACATAGACTCTACCATTCATTTTCTGAAAGAGCTTCTAAAATGAAGAATCTCAGTAACATTTAGCCAGGTGCCACCATCAAGATCACGTAAGATTAGCAGGTCCCATTTTAAAATAGTGAGAAGCTTGAAAGTTTACATTCATAGTGGTAAAAGATAAAAAGTTTACAACCAAGATATTTTATCCAGCAAACTCAAGTATTATCCTACAGGAGAAAAAATGGGTTTTTAACTAAATAAAAAACTACTCAGCAGTCCTAATAAAAAAAACAGAGTTGAATGGAAATTTTGAAATGCAAATATGGTAGTCAACTAAACAAAATTGAACTGTTGATAATTCTGATATGGGGAGGAGATGCTACATGTGTCGCCTTAGAGCCTTACTATCAGCAAGGTTCATAGAAGTATAATTAGAAGAGCCTTGGGAGTGTTGTGTTATGTTTTAATAAACTTAAAGGTTTATACTTGAGGGGGTGAATGGAAGGGGGAAGTAATCTTACATAATTTCAGTGTGCATGTAGAAGTCTGTACAGACTAGGAGAAAGGAGTAAGAGGAGCAGGTGACAACTTGAATTCACCATCATATGAAATGGTTGGATGAACAAAGAACACCCCCAGAATTTCATGAAGAAAGATATTTCAACAGGGAAATGGGGAGGCTGTGTGCAGATTAAGGGATACTTTAGTCTTAAGCAGAGCAAATACTAAATAGAGAAAGGTTAAGTCCCAACAAAGGATTTGAAAGGAAATAAAGATAAGAAAGATCCTGTGATTGGGCTCTGATTGAGTAAGAAAAAGAAGAGAGATAGAGAAGAGTGAGGGTGTGAAAGCAGGGGAGCAGAAATAGATTACTTCTGGCATATTTCTTCTTCATCACTATTATAAAGAGTGGGTAGAAAAACAAAGGAAAGGAGAATAGGGTGAAGAGAAACGTAGCATTTCTGATCATAACTATGATGGGAATGGGATGTACTCTTCATAAAATTGGTTTCAAAAGTAGAATCCAATTTGTGTTGTATACAGAAAAAACACTTGAAACAAAGACACACAGTTAAAACACAGGGCCAGACCAAATCTATTATGCTTCAGCAGAACTAAAGAAGGTAAGGTTAGCAATCATACTGTCAGACAGATCAACAGTCAAAAAAAGAATTAAGTAAAAGTGATAAACAGGAAGTATGTTTTGCTGAAAGGTATCGTAGATGATGAATTAATGTTAATACAAAAATTTTTGCGTAGAAGTATTCATGTTAGATGCTATTTTACAAATATATTTGATATATTAGATAATATATATTTGAAAACATCTAAATGCCTAAAATTTAATGAATTACAAGGAGAAATAGATAGCAAAATTATAATAGTGAGAAATTTTGCTTTACAGACCCTTTCAGGCTTAGATAAGTCTAACCAAAAAAATAAGAAAGAAGGTAAGGACCTGAGTGGAATTTTAGAAAAAGTTAACATCTCTTACTTCTCTGGTGGTAACTTGTGTGTGTATTCATCCTTCGTTGCCGAAGAAGACCATGCCATCAGAGAAGTAATGACATGACTTGCACTTGACTTTGTTTTGAGTGAGGGAGGGCTGCGCAGGTCACCAGCCTCACTTCTCCTCCAGAGCCATCTGGATCCAGTGACCAGATATTCATCAGGATGACTGGAGATGACCCAGAATGAGACAATTGGGGTGAAGTGACCTGCCCAAGGTCGCCCAGGTACTAAGTGTCAAGTGTCTGAGGTGAGATTTGAACTCAGGTCCTCCTGACTCCTGCACTGGTGCTCTGTTCACTGCACCACCTAGCTGCCCTCTGGTGCTTACTAAATGGGCCTAGAAAGAAGCATATGTACTTCTTAGCTGTTTATTGCACCTTTACAAATAATTGAGTTGGTATAAAAACATGAAAAGCAGTGCAGAAAAGTACAAATATTAAACATTTTTTATATGCTACATAATACATTAAAAATTAAATTTCATGAAGGGAAATCAAAAAGACAGTTAAAACTTCTTTGGAGACCATTTTAATCCTTTAAAATGGTTGCATCCAAAAACAAATCATGGAAATAATCAGTAATTTCATCTAAAGAAAATGACAACAATGAAAGAACATACTAAATCTTTTTTTTTGTATAGTCAGAGTATTCCTTAGGGTAAAATTAATATTTCTAAATATTCTCATTAGTAAGAACAAATCAGTGAATCGAGCATGCAACTAAAGATTAGAAAAGTAGCAAATTAAAAACTCCAATTAAACACCAAAGTAAAAGTCTAGAAAATGAAAAAACTGAAAGCAAAACAAAGCAAAACCTATAAACCACTGAATTAAAAAAACTAGGAGGTAGTTAAAAAAAAAAGCAGCACTAGAAAAGAGAACACATTAGCTAATTTGATTGAAAGAAAAACAAATTGCCAGAATCAAAAACTATAAAAGATAGATTTACAACAAATGAAAAAGAAATAATTATTGAAATTATATGCCAATAAAACTGACAATATAAATGAAACAAATAAGTATTTACAAAAATATAAAATACCCAGATTAACAGAACAAAAGGACTTCATGGAGAATTTAACCCAATCTCAGAAAAAGAAATTGAATCAACCATAAATGAGTACCCAAAGGAAAGAAACAAAAACAAAAAACTCAAACCAAAACATGGGACCAGTTGGATTTGCAAGTGAATTTTACGAGACGTTAATGAACAATTAATTTCAGCATTACATAAGATTTTGGGTACAGTAAGAGGGTAAGAATATGCTAACCATGTGGGTGATTCTGATCCAGTAGGGGGAGGACCACTGGAGAGGTAGGTAGTGTTGCTGTGTTCTCTGAGGCTTTCAAAAGAGCATCTTAGGAGGAATGAGGAGGAAGAGATATGTATGTTCTGGTGAGTGGTAGCATTTCCCTAGCCAGTCTCTCCAGCAGGCACCAACAGGATTCAAGCCTAGTTAATGACCTGGAGAGACTCTGGAAGTAGCCTAGAAGCAGAAGGTAGAATATCTGGCCCTACCCGCCCCAGCAGCTACAGGTTGGTCCAGTTCTGGTATTGAGGGAGTAAGGTCACCAGAAGTCATTATGAAAGAAAAATTATGCAGATGATGTAATGGAAGATTCCCACTGGATGAACAGATGCAAAGTGGAATGAGCAGAACCAGTACACAGTAACAGAAATAGTGTACAATGAAGAATTGTCAATGACTTAGCTATTCTTAGCAGTACAATTATCCAAGACAGTCCCAAAGGACTCATGATGAAACCCGCTATCTGCCTCCAGAAAAACAGCTGATATTGTCTGAATATAGACTGAAACCTTCCTTCCTTCCTTCTTTCCTCCCTCCCTCTCTCCCTCCCTTCCTTCCTTCCTTCCTTTTTCTTTCATTTTGCCTGAGCTTTCTTGTACAAAATGATCAATATGGAAATGTTTTACATGGTTACACATATCACTTTGCTTGCTGTTTTATGGAGTGGGACGGGAAAGAGGGAGGAATAGAATTTGGAATTTAAAAAAAAAAAGATTGCCATTGAAGAAATTTATGACCCAAAATAGATGTACCAATCACATATCTATAGTGAGTAGTAAAAATCTGAAAGTTTCATTGGTACCAACACAATATACAGATAATGTGAGGAAGACCCAACCTGGAACATGGATGAATTCCCTGTGCAATGTTTCCTGGAGAATATGGGTAACAGTAATACAAAATGGGCAGGCATGGGTAGTCTAAAATCCATAGTAGTAGAATACCCAGTATTGTACATTAAAGAAATTCATTAAGCGACAACAGTTATCTGAAATACGGCATCATGCACCTAACATGCCCTTATGTCTGTGGTGACTCATTCCTGAGAATCTGGACTTAGAACAGTAATTCTCTTGCTTGGAGAGAATAAGGGAAGGGAGCCTTGGCATGGAAAGCCAGAAGGGAATTTAGAGATCAGGCGGTTAATACAGCCTTCCTATTTTAAAAATGAGGAAATTGAGGCCTAAAGAAGGTAATGACTTGTCCAGTTATCTAGGTAATAAGGAGCAGAACCAGATTTGTTCCTGGGCTGTAAATCCAGTGCTGTTGCTGTAGTATCTTTTGATCATTGCATTTGATAAGGATGCAATGTAAATTAGCTCATATTTTATTAAGATAGAAGTTTCTCTTGAGAAAAACATGGCAAAATATTTTCTTTTCTCTTCTTTTAGGCTGACAGTCCAGAGGAGATGCATAATTGGATTAAAGCAATTTCTGGTGCTATAGTAGCACAACGGGGACCTGGAAGATCAGCAACTTCTGTATGTTTCTGAGCTTTTATTGCTTTCCGAGGTTTATTTCCATTTTATGAAGTTGTATATGCTTTCCTTCCTCTTAATCCTTCTTGTCTTTCTTTTGTAGTAAAGTATATTGCATGATAACTGTCATACCAACTAGACTTGCAAAAATAATGCATTTCTAATTTAATGCTTCCTGTTAGTGTTATGTATTTGTACATTTTTGTGTGCATTGTATTGTCCTAAATGCACAATCAGGAAAAACATGTTTTCCCAGGTCTATTGATCTTAGGAAGTCTTAGAAAAAATTTTTAATAACTACAGATTTAATACAACCAACTAATTCTTAGCATAAAATCATTTTTCAGATTGTTGAAAACTTATAACATTTTACCAGTTGTGTGAATTAAGACATTTTTACTGCTAGGGAGTTTTTACTTTCCTGAGGACCAGTGTACATCTGTCCTGAGGTCTTTATCTTCTGTGCTAGAGGTACTGAATCTTAAAACAAATACTTGCAAATTTGTGAGTCTTCCAGTGTAATTGTGTGAATTTATTTTTGTCATTGGGGATCTATTGTGACTTTTTTGGGCTGCATGTCTAGCCCTAATATGTCCTTAAGTTCATGAAGAGAATTGAAAATTGTTTATTCAGCAGAGTCTCCTTGGATATCCAGATCCATAAGACAAGGGATGGGGTATCTCAGTTCATATGTATGGAAGTAGAGTATCTTCATAGAGATAATTTTAAATCATTTTTGTGCTAGGTAACATAAGACTATATTTACTTGACAGTATTATAGCATAGTAGATAGCATTACAGTGATTAGAAAAAAATTGTTTTCAATGTGTTTTCAGTAGACAATAATGTATAGAGACAAAATAGGTCTAGAATCTCGAATACTGCATAAACACTAAAAGATACAGTATGGATTTTCCCCTCTCATTAAAACACGAAAAAAAAAATCTCAAAAACCTAACCAAAATATTCTATTCATGTAAATTTTCAAGTGTTTATTTAACCTGTGTAAACAAGGAATAAGATTTGGTCAGTGATTAGGAAGTCTAAACTCGGCTGTGAAAGAGAATTTCTCAGCTATTCTTGAAATACTATACCCCAATCTAGAGAATTTTTGTAGGGTCATGTCATTTATATGTAGATTTATTATACAATGATCACAACTCAAATGTTAATTACGTATGAGTTTTGTATTTTCCTGGTGGTGGTACTTTTCTTACAAACAGATCAGTACTTAGAAACCAGTTTTTGCTTGTTCTTCAACATTCAAGTCATCAGATATGTAGCTTTTTTAAAATATAGAAGTGAAATCTTTTGTAGGTAGTCATTTTTAACTGCCTAATGTTCCATGTGAACTTTTCAGCGTTGAAGTATGAGTCTTTCTGCAAAAGCCATGGGTGTTGGGGCAAGGAAAAATTGGAGAAGGTTGTTTGTGCTTTGTGGTGGGGGCAAATTGGGCATTCTAGCTCTTCCTGTCTCTCAGCAACACTTTTTCTCTTTTCCTCCCTCTCCTAAGTATAGGTTAACTCTAATCTTAGCTTTGCACTGTGTTCCAGATGCGGCAGGCCAGAAGGCTGTCGAATCCTTGTATACCGAGGTATACATCAAGAACTGGTGAATGCAGCACGTATGTGGGCTCTCATATAAACTTGCCTTCTTAACAGAGGGCTAGGACTTACACACTACTCACCACTTATCATAGAAAGTTGAGTTCAACTAAACTACCTCTTGCAGTTATCATAACTGCTTTTGTCAACACTAACCAGTCATCAGGTTTCATATATGTTGGAAAAAATTTAGACAAGTGGTGGAAGAAATCCATATGTTAGTTAGGATATACAAAACATGCATCTTGATAGGTAAAAAACTATATGATAGAGTTTAAAGAGTAATTAATGTAAAAAATTATTTTGAAATCCCATGAGAGATCTAATTTTTACATTATTCTTCATATCTCTTCACTTCTGACCTCATGCATGCACATACACTTGATAAACTGAATATTATAATAATCTGTGTGACATTTTAAAATATTAAATGGAGTCATCATATGGAAACTAATATTTGAGTAATTTTTATTATTCCTTTGTTTTCAAAACCACAAATATTGTAAATGAACATGGTATGTTTAAACTGTGTAGTTTTAGCCAATTGAGTGGCAAATTTAGCGTATCCACTGATGAAATTCAGTAAGAAATGTATGAAATTTGTTTTAATAAACATTTTATGTATTTGCTTCTCTATCATTTTAAAAATATATATATTTAGATACATAATTAATAATTCTAATAGTAAATAAAGTAAAAACTCACAGTGAATCGGGTTGCCAAGTAATAATCACCTTTTTTTTTAAAAAAAAAAAAACACAACTGATGATTCCTACTTGATGAAGCAATGGAATTTTATTTCTCTAGTCTGTTTTTTTGTTGAACTACAAAAAATAATTTTCCTCTTTAACACTGTGTAGAAGATATTTCCTATCATCAAATTAGGATATAGTATTTTTATTTAGATGAGATCATTCTATTAGGCTCCCCAAAATATGTTTTTCAGTTGTCAATGGAACACAACTAATTAGAACAGCTTAAATTGGCAAAGTTCTTAAAGTTTCTGGAGCTGCTAAGACTAGCTTTAGTGAGATAGATACATATACATATGTAACTGGTTTCTTAGCTGAAATGGTTGTTGGCTCTCACTGCTATATACTCACCCCTAAAAATGCATTGCTTTGGAAAAGCACCTGTTTATTTGTGCGGTCATGGCTTATGCTTCGCTTCTTGTGTCTGTGTGTCAGTGTGCGTGTCTGTGTGTGTTTTGTTCTTCAGTCTCACACTAAGTTACTGCCCTTGTTACTAATTTGTGTTTGACTGATACTGTCCTTTACAGGAGCATTCCAACTGTTCTTCAGAATCCAGCTATGCTTTCC
The DNA here is from genome assembly GCA_028658325.1 of Potorous gilbertii. Taxonomy (NCBI): domain Eukaryota; kingdom Metazoa; phylum Chordata; class Mammalia; order Diprotodontia; family Potoroidae; genus Potorous; species Potorous gilbertii. Next base: position 531,379,187 of record CM053769.1, on the reverse strand, counting down.
GTTCTGCCAGTACAGCAGCAGCCACCTCACATTCCACAGCCTCTCGCAACAACTCTCTGGGCTCAAGCTTTACCATGGAGAAGCGAGGATTTTACGAATCTCTTGCCAAGGCCAAGCCAGGGAACTTCAAGGTCCAGACTCTCACTCCAAGAGAACCAGCTTCCAAAGTGACTGTACAAGCCATGCCGAAACCTCAGCATCACAATGGCCCTCAGGAAAGAGAGAATGACCTAGTGGATCTGGATGACGCAAGCCTTCCAGTTAGTGATGTGTAAGAACAGCAACATTTGGAGAGAAGGATCCACCTGTTAAATGCTTGACTTCCTTTTATAGGGGCTTCTAGCCAAAGAGGAGACAAGAAGGAAAGGGAGAGGGTAAAATAGATTTAGGGAAGATTTCCATGAAATATACTGCCTCTAACCTGTTTTTCTTATGAGCTGGTAATCCCAGGTAATTTAGAGAGTGTCCCAACTAGAACCAGTCTCTTAAAATACTAAGAATGTGTTTCAGTACCAAGGATCTAAATTCAGTTCAGTAAATACTGATGTAAGCACCTACTAAGAAATAAAAATGTTTTATATTCTCTACTGAGTGATTAAATATTTGTGTAAATTACTCTTAGAAAATTTGACAATTTCAAAAACATCAAATTAAAAATACTCATTTTTTCGAGGGAATGGAAGTGTTATATTGGCCTTATTGGTCTTTTATTAAAAAAAGGTTGATGTGAGAGCCTCTTTGAGTATTTCAGTATCCATACCTTTTGATTGATCAGCATTATCTATTGAAAGTTACCAGACTAAGACATCATTTGCATCTTAAGTCTGTGGTGCTGCAAAATTTTCTTTAGAATGTTGATAATTTTGAGAATTAGACCTTTTTATCTTTTTTTTTTTTTTTAAATGCACTGGTTCTTAAGGTGAGTGGTAACTTTTGCACATCAGATATTATTGGACCATCTTTATAAGGGTTTTGGTTGGATTGGTTAAAGGAAAAAATGGCAACTCAAACTACTATATTCTAGACATTTGAACTAAATACATTTTATATTATATTACATCAGGCCTTGCTTTGTTCAGTGTTGAAAATTACATTATTTGGTATGAGTTTTTGAGAGATTTGATTTTTCTTAACATTTTGTGAATAGTTCTTGTTTCTATATTTGGATCAGTGAAAGACCTCAAGTTTATATGTAAAGACATAATTGATGAACCTCTCTTAGTCATTCAATTGTGGCCTGTAACTTTTGTCACTGATAATCTATATTAAAGTGCCTGTGTTTTCTCATTTTGTTTTGAAACATTTTGAGATCAGTGTGTTCATGATCCTACCTTACTGTTTTAAAATCTTGGGATGAGACTGTTTTTGAGTAGTATGATTTGTATTAAACTATTTAAGGTAATGTCTTATGCTAGGCATATCAGAGTACTGATATTACATCTCCTAGCTGTGCAATATGTACATTTCTAAATCTGAATTCTGGATATACATTATATTATACAATGTCATAAATATGAACCATACTTCTAAGGAATCTTTAAATTTCAGATATTTACTAGTAAGTCTAAATTGAGCATGTACCATTTTGTGATTAGTTTTGAAAACATTTGCTTTAACCAAACAATCTTGAATTTTATGTGCTGCTATTTTTGTGATTAAAATTTGCCATTTTGCAGTAGCTTGTTTTCTGCAAATTAATAGATAATATGTCATGTGGGTCTCTTCATTTTTCCAAATTGACTTTTGTCTATGAGATACTGAAGTTTTCTACTAAAATAGGTGGGATCTAAGGGTCACATAATCTTTATGATGCCAGAATTAAGTATAACAGTTTAAAAATCAGAATGGATAAAGGATGCCATTGTTGAGGGTTTTTTTTATGCATAAGCTAACATTTATAAAAGCTGTACATGTAAACTGTTTTCATTTTCTTTGTCAGATTTTTTAAAATTTTGGTGTTTTGGTCCAGATCTGTGATTTCATTGGTATAGCGAATTCCCAATCCCTCTACCAATGCAGATCAACAACTGTTCTTCAGTTTATACCCTTAGAGTTAACTGCCTGGGGTCCTGATATATTAAATGACTGCTTTTGGTTGCCATTCAGAATGTGTGAGAGGTGAAACTTGAACCCAGGTCTTCCTAGCTCTCAGATCAGTTTTCTGTACCATGCTACATCTCTCTTAGCAAATACCTGTGAAAGCTAATTACAGAATTGAACTCTCTTAAAGCAATTTAAATTGTTCAATTGATGTATCAAAAATAGTAGTTATTTTTGAAAATTTCTGAAAGCATACATGTGAAGAACAGTTTTCATTCTAGACCTGAACTTAACTTTGTTTGGTACAACTTTTACCTTGCATGTTCATTTTAGTATATTTCGGTATTGGCAATTTGACATATTTGGTGGAGGCAAAAGTTTAGCTCCATTTTGGGACTTTTTATAGAACTACTGTGGTAGGTCATTAGCATAGGAAAATGTTCTTGTGCTTGATAACTGTCAGGGTCTCCTAATATTTATCAATACTTTTATAAATCTATGAAAATTGTTAAATTATTTTAGAACTTGTGCTGTTTCTTGTAAATATATCACATTTTGAATTGTCAATAAATTAGTTTGGATAACTTAATAGTTGCTGTATTTTTTTTTCATTATGTTGCATACTTCTTTCAGATTTGGGAAAATACATTTACGTGTTCTTTCTTCTTCCCTAGTACTTTGTCTCACCTGCTTAAATTTAAGTGTAGTTAAATTTTTTTTCCCTCAGATTGGTTGAACATTGTAACGACTAGCTAATAAACTGGTCAGATTGAATTTCTCTTTTTTGTTGTTCATTTTGGTTTCCTTAGCTCTTCTATAGCATAACAGCCAGAATGGAACTTATAAAGAAATAGAAGTTGTGTTCAGTTCATTGACTTGAATTTCAGATTTAAGGAGTATTAAGACCTCTGATAAAAGTATTTTGCCTGATAAATAATGATAAGCATCAGCTTTAAGGTGAGATTTTTGTGCCATTGCCTGATATAAAGAAAGTTAATGACTTAAAAAAAATAAGCCTGCTGGTTATCTTGTTAACATATAGAATTAGTTTTTATATGTTTCATAGGATAGTGTATTTTGAATAATATGGGCTAGTTAGCATAACTGACTAGAATGCCCAGTATAGTTAAAGTTCAGATTAAACATTTTAATTCCCATGAGTCGTTTAGCAGAAAGAAATAAACTATGTTGGGATTACAGACAACTCCTTGTGACAGTTGACCTATTAATTAAAAACCCTCCATTGATCAAGAGGGAGATTAGATAAAAGGGAATAATAAAACTGATACAAGCTAGCATCAGTGATGCTTACGCAAAACAAAATGTGTCATATAAAAAGTCCACGGCACCCATTTTACAGTACAGTAAACACATACAGTGAAGAAACTTTATGTTTAACAGGCAATGTGACAGGATGGTTAACATTCTGAACTTGGAATCAGCAATATCTGTGTTCAAAGCCTTTCTCTACAAAAGAAGTGCACTTTGTACACTCACAGCATGAAAACTGATGAAGAAATACCTCAAACTCAATAGAAAATGGAAGGGAAGGTGCTTAAGAGGGAGTACAGCTCAGGTGGAGGAATTAGCAAAATATTTCCTGATCCTGGAAAAGAGGTTAAAGGGAAAGGCATGAAGACAGGCCAAGAACTAGAATTTAAAAGGGTGTTCCCATCATTTGTGGAATGGCTGCACCAACTGTAGATGAATGTAAGAGGCTATTTTTGTGCAAATATGGAATATTATTGCGGCAAAAGAGATGGCCTAAGGGAATCCTAAGTTGTATGAACTGATGCAAAATAAAATAAGCAGAACCAGAAGAACAGTTTATACGTGGAAAGCAGTGTTATAAATTTTAAAAAAAAAACTTAAAAACAAAGATACTGGTTAAATGGTGACTACTCACAAAAAGGACCTATGGTGAAGCATTGTCACCTGCCTCTAGACAGATGATAGAACATTATTTTTATTGTAAAGATAATCATTTTATTCCTTTTTCTTTTTTTCTTCTTGAAACATGTTTATTTTTCTTTTTTAATTAATTTATTTGTTTTCAGTTTTCTACAATCACTTCCATAAATATTAGATTTTCCTCCCCCTCTCTCATCTGTCCCTCCCTGAGACATTGTGCAATCTTACATTTTTACTAAATACATTTTCACCTTAGTCATGTTGCCTGGAAGAATTAACATTAATGGGAGAAATCATGAGAAAAAACAAAACACAAGAGAAAATAGTCTGCTTCATTTTGCTATCTAATTCCATAGTTCTTTCTCTGGATGTGGAAGGCATTTTGCTTCAAGAGTCCATTGGGAATTTTTTAGGTCCTCTCATTGCTAAATCTACTAGAAAAATTTCTTCTCACACTGTGGTTGTTGCTGTGTTCTGCTCCTTTCACTCAGCATCAGTTCATATAGGTCCTTCCAGGACTCTATAAAGTCTTCCTGTCCATCATTCTTTAAAGCACAATAGTATTCCATTACATTCATATACCGCAACTTATTGAGCCATTTCCCAATTGATGAGCATCCCCTTGATTTCCAGTTTTTGGCCACCACAAAGAGTGCTGCTATAAATATTTTTGTACGTGTGTGACCCTTTCCCATTTTTATGATCTCTTTGGGATACTGTCTTAGAAGTGATACTGCTGGGTCAAAGGGTATGCACATTTTTGTAGCCCTTTGGGCATAGTTCAGAATTGCTCTCCAGAATGGTTGGATCAGCTCCCAGCTCCACCAACAATGAATTAGTGTTCCAACTCTCCCACATCTCCAGCATTTATCATCTTCCTGTTTTGTCATGTTAGCCAGTCTGACAGGTGTGATGTAGTGCTTCAGAGTTTGGATTTGCATCTCTCTAATCAATGGTGATTTAGAACATTTTTTCATATGACTTATAGATAGCTTTAATTTCTTCCTCTGAAAACTGCCTGTTCATATCCTTTGACCATTTATCAGTTGGCAAATGACTTGTATTCTTGTACATTTGACTAAATTCTCTATATATTTTAGAAATGAGACCTTTTGTCACAGACACTAGTTACAAAAATTCTTTCCCAGTTTTCTGCTTCCCTCCTAATCTTGGTTGCATTGGGTTTGATTGTTCAAAAATTTCATTTAATATAATCAAAATTATCCATTTTGCACTTCATAATGTTCTCTATTTCTGGTAAAAAATTCCTCCATTCTCCACAAATATGACAAATACGCTATTCCATGCTCTCCTAATTTGTTTATAGTATCAGTATACCTAGATCACGTAACCATTTGAACTTTATTCTTGTGTACAGTGTCAGACATTAGTCTATGCCCAGTTTCCACCATATTGTTATCCAATTTTTAAAAAATACATAACTTACTTATTTTTCAGTTTTTAACATTCACTTCCACAAGAATTTGAATTCAAAACTTTCTCCCCAACTCTCCCCACCCCCACCTCAGGGCATCATGCATCCCATCCACCCTTCCCTGCAGTCTGTCCTTCCTTCTATTACCCACCCTTCTTCCATCCCCTCTGTTTTCCTGTAGGGCAAAATAGATTTCTATACTCCATTGTTTGTATAGCTTAATTTCCAGTTGCATGCTAAAACAATTTTTAACATTCATTCTTAAAGCTTTGAGTTACATATTATCTCCCTCCCTCCCCACCCACCCTCATTAAGAAAACAAGCAGTTAAATGTAGGTCATATATGTATAACAATGCAAAAGCATGTCCATAATATTTATGTTACAAAAGACTAACCACATTTCCTTCTGTCCTATACTGCCCTTCATTTATTCCATTCTCTCCCTTGACCTGTCCTCCCACAATAGGGTTTGCTTCTGATTATCCTTTTGCCAATTTTATGTCCCTTCTATTCTCTCTCCTATCCCCTTCCCCTTTGTCCTCCTGCAGGGTAAAATAGATGTCCATATCCAGTTGAGTGTGTGCTATTCCCTCCTTAAGCTAAATCCCATGAGAGTAAGGCTCAATTATTTTCCTGCCTACCCCTTCTTACCCTCCATTGTGGAAGCTCTTGTATGTGAGATGATTTGCTACATTCTACCTCTTCCTTTCTATTACTCCTAGTACATTCCATTCAACATTAAATTTTATTTTTTTTAGGTATTCTCCCTTCATATGCAACTCACTCTGTGCCCTCTGTGTATACACACACACATACACACATGCATATATACATACACACATGCCCCATGTACATATACATACCTACACATATATAATACACACATACATACCCATACACACTTACATATGTCTATTCCCTCTAACTACCCTAATACTGAGAAAGGTCTCATAAGTTACAAATAACATCTTTCCATGTAGGAAGATAAACAGTTCAACTTTAATGAGTTCCTTAAGTCTTCTCTTTCCTGTTTATGTTTTCATGTTTTTCTTGATTCTTGTATTTGAAAGTCAGATTTTCTCTTCAATTCTGGTCTTTTAACAAGAAAGCTTGGAAGTCCTCTCATTGAAATTCCATTTTTTTACCCTGAAGTATTATACTCAGTTTTGCTGGGTAGGTGATTCTTGGTTTTAATCCTAGCTCCTTTGACTCTGGAATATCATATTCCAAGCCCTCTGATCCCTTAATGTAGAAGCTGCTAAATCCTGTGTTATGATTGTATTTCCACAATACTTGAATTATTTCTTTCTGGCTGCTTGTAATATTTTCTCCTTGACCAGGAGACTCTGGAATTTGACTACAGTATTCCTAGGAGTTTTCCTTTTGGGAATCTCTTTTGGGAGGTGATTGGTGAATTCTTTCCATTTCTATTTTACGCTCTGATTCTAGAATATCAGAGCAGTTTTCCTTGATAATTTCATGGAGGATGATATCTAGGCTCCTTTTTTTTAAATCATGGTTTTCAAGTAAACCAGTAATTTTTAAATTATCTCTCCTGGATCTATTTTCCAGATCTGTTGTTTTTTCAATGAGATATTTCACATTATCTTCCATTTTTTTATTCTTTGTTTTGTGATTTCTTGGTTTCTCAGAAAGTCATTAGCCTGCATCTGTTCCATTCTAATTTCTTTTTTTTTTTTCTTTTTTTTTTTTTTTTTTTTTT
>CM053769.1:531355381-531371577 GCA_028658325.1 Potorous gilbertii | reverse complement strand
ACCTATTTTTCAAGGTGTTATTTTCTTCAGCATTTTTTTGGGTCTCCTTTATTAAGGTATTTACCTGTTTTTCATGCTTTTCTTGCATCTCTCTCATTTCTCTTCCCAGTTTTTCCTCCACCTGTCTAACTTGATTTTCAGAATCCTTTTTGAGCTCTTCCATGGCCTGAGCCTATTGAATATATATTTTGGATGTTTGGGATACAGAAGCCTTGACTTCTATGTCTTTCCCTGATGGTAAGCATTGTTCTTTCTCATCTGAAAGGATGGGAGTAGATATCTGTTCCCCAAGACAGTAACCTTCTATGGTCTTATTTTTTTTCCCTTTTCTGGGCATTTTCCCAGCCAGTTACTTAACTTCTGAATTTCCTCTCCACACCCACTTCTTCTCCAGATCCACCTAGCTAGTGCTTGGGGTCTGAAATTCAAATGCTGCTCCCCATCCTCAGGACTTTTGGTAGGGGCGGGGCCGCTATTCAGTGTGAGATTAAGTTGAGGTGCTCAAGTGGGGCAGGGTCTCCACATGGCGCTTAGTTCTCTCAGGGGTTTATGCAGAGACCTTCAACAATGAATCTGGGCTCCTGCCTGCTTTGGAGCCCTTGTCTGCTGCTGCCTCCTCTGCTGCCTCCTGAGGGGGCCTGAGTTATGGACACACACCGCACCCCTCTTGGCAAGCTAAAAAGACCCTCTCACTGACCTTTGGCTCCTGTGGGTGGAGGGACCTACTCAGCCACTGGAGATTCTGTCCCTGAAGCCTGCTCGGATCTGTTCCCCTTGGTGCTGCGTGGCCAAGGCAAGACTGGGCTCTGCTCTAGGTCCGGTGCACAATGGACTTTTGGTGTCAGTTTTTCAGGTCTCTCTGGAACAGAAATCTCCTCCACTCCATTGCTCTGTGGCTTCCACTGCTCCAGAATTTGTTGGGAGTTCTTTACAAGTATTTTATGGACTGTGGGTTAGGAGCTAGCATATGTGTTTCTTTCTACTCCATCTTGGCTCCTCCCCTCTCCTTTGGTACTTTTGATACAGATTGTTGTCTACTATTTAAAACTTTATAAATGTTAACAAAGATCCCAGTCATCTTTGTCACGATCACTTTCTTCTCATTCTTTGATTGTTGCTTTCAGGGCCTTCCATGCATCAGTGTGTCCTAGTGATATTCCTACCAGTAGACTAGAGGATCTTTAGATGTGTGTGTGTGTGTGTGTGTGTGTGTGTGTGTGTGTGTGTGTGTGTATGTGTGTGTATGTGTGTACTAGAGACCATCTAGTCTAATCTCTGTCAGCTGGGCGGTTCGGTGGATAGAGCACTGAGCTTGGAATCACGAAAACTCATCTCCCTGAATTGAAATCTGGACTCATAACCTTGCTAGTTGTGTGACCTTGGGCAAGTCACTTAACCCAGTTGGCCTCAGTTCCTCATCTGTAAAATAAGCAGAGAAGGAAATGACAACCCCCACCCCACACACACACAACCAGTATCTTTGCCAAGAAAAAAATCTAGTCATGAAGAGTTGGACACAACTAAAACAACTGAACAATAACAATCCATTTTATAGATGAGAGACTGAGGACCAGAGAGGCTAACTAACTTGTCCAGGGTCACAAATTTATTAACTTCCTGGGGTAGGAATTGGAGCTATGTCTTCTACCTTAACATATGGATGTTAATCCCAAGAAAATTTCTCCGCTAGTCATGGGACATTTTCTCCTAGAATTAATTTCCTTTTGTGTATTTGTGTTTATTTTACTTCACCATACTCCTAAGAGTCCAAGAAGTCATAATTCTCTTTATGAGTAGCTATTTTTGGTTGGTTTAAAAACTATACATTTCATGTAATAAGATTTGTTAAGTTAGTTAAAAGCAGGATTCACTTGATTCAACTGTTGCTCTTCTTGCTTGCTGTTGGTAAAGCCCCTCCCTAGGTCCTAGGTCCCTAATTTCTAAAATGTGATTAGACTTAAATGACATCCCCGGTTGCCTCCAATGTGAACATTTTATGACTTTATTGTTGTGTGAAATCTCCTTAGCAACCCAATAATTTTAATCCTTATTAACTTTGTCACATGTTAACTAGTACAACTTTATTTGATTTTTAACCCACTAAAAAAGACTTTAAAACCAACATTTACAAAGTAAGGCATGCTAAAGGAAATACGGAATCTTAAACTTGAATATTTAAAAGAAAAAAGAATTCTCGTTAATTTTCCATTCTTTTCTATATGGAGTCATTCTTAGTATTTTTCTTTACATTAATATATTGATGTCAAGTATATAATTTTTTCCCTTTTATTCAAGTAATTGAAGTACATGATTATTTATATTAAATACATTACCTATCAAACTCATCAAACAGCAGATTTGATAAAGATGTCCCCTTTATCTTTGAAAGAATTGGTTAATTTTCCAGATGCCCATAAACATACAGATATAATACAAGGTGTATATGAATTATTTTTATTTCTCATATCAGCTTTTTCATGTGTGCATTATCTAAATTAATGTGTGTATATATATATATATATATATATATATGTATCATCTGATTTCAGCATAAGATAAAAAATTACATTTGTCAGTATTAAATAGGACAAAATTATTTCTTCTACTATTGCCAAGTTGAAATAGCCTTTAGAATTTTGATTATTATATCTCATTTACAATGTAGTATTCTGCTATTAAAGTGAATGGAGAGCAAGTTTTTCCAATAAGCTATGACAACCATAACGATAATATTGTAATACTTCTATGGTAATAGCACCACCTTCTGGTCATATGATGAATCTCCAGGTTTTATAATGTCACAAGGTCAGTTTACAATAACTTATTTAAATTTCCCCCCAATAAACAGTTATTTTGCTCAATCACAGTAGAATTTAGGAATAAAAATTTCTATTACCTAGCATGTAGCTGGAAGTTTAAAAATAAATTAGGTCACATTTTATTGAAGCTGCCGCATTTATTTCCAATCAGGAAGTGGACATAGTGCATTCAACACTGAGTTCTCCGAGTTGTTTGGTGACTGAAGGAAGGGGCTTGAACTCTTTAGCATAGTGAATTCAACAGTTCCAGTGACAGATGTAGCCAGAGACAGACATGAACTTGTTTACAGTTAGAAGCTGTTATCTTCCCAAACACTGGCCTGTTAGCAATGAACACTGGTTAATTTTGGTCGTATGGTTCTGTGGCTTGTTGGAAATTTTGTCCAATTCTTGGCTCCCCATCAGGTTTAGGACTTTAAGGGCCCTATATTTGCTTTCATGAATGGTCAACTCATTTGGTAGAAAATCACTAGATAAAATTTAATTTAAAATACAAACCAGGACAGGGCTCTAGGATCAATTTGTTTAAACCACCTACTGGCTGATCTTAGCATTAAGATCCAGGAACTCAAATGTTGTAATTCCTTTCCTGTAGGATGGAAAGTCTAATCTTTTTTTGATGTATTCATCATCAGGGATGTTCTTTGTCCTAGGTGTTTGAAGAATACTTTGAAGCACAATGGTGGAAGACTGATAGAGCATGGGACTTGAAGTCAGGAAGACCTGAGTTCAAACCTTGCCTATGGTACTTACTGTGTGAGCCATAGCAAATCAATTGGCATTTCTGGACCTCCCTTTTCCCATCTGCAAGATGAAGGGGTTAGATTCCATGACCTTTAGGGTCCTGTCCGGCTCTAAATTTATGATCTTATACTTTCTCTTGGGAACACATTCCTTTTACAACTTTTTAGAGGGGATACAGATTAGTTTTTTTGGAATTATATGCTTATCAACCCTGATAACAAATGGCCATAGTGTCATGGTAACTCTGCAATTGCTATTAACTCCAAAAAAAAAAAAACCCCAGAGAACTCACACAAGTTATCAAAATTACAGTTGACTGTAAAAACAAAACAAAGAAGACTGAAGAGATAACAGTGGTTATAAACAAAAATCTGTCTTTATTTTGTCAGAGAGAAACCAGACATAAGTGCCAGGGTTTCCCTACTAGGAGACTCTTGTTAATGTTGACAAATCTCAACTTATACCTATGACTACACAGTGATCTGTAGCTGATGATGAGAAGTGACAGCAGCATGAGACAAATTGGATTCATAGCATTACTTCATTACCAGAACACAGGTACTATAGATGCTTGTTTGAGTGAAGGAACCCTCTGATGTTGGTGTGAAAAATTCTGGGATTTTGCTATGGCTGAGACTATCCAGAGGGTGAGCCATAAGGGATTGTTGTGCCACACTCAGGACACAGCTTGCTTGCTGGGTCTTAGCTCTGGAAAACATGGTAATAGGAGAGAGGCAAAAGAGAGAGGGGTTTTCTTGGCATGGGGGTCCTGACAATGCTATGCCAGATAAGCTGGGAAATCTTCAAGTTAAATCTAGTAAACACAACATTACATATGTAAAGGCACTGTATTTAATATTAGTATTTTTATTGGAAACCTTTGTAAACTTTTCATATTAGGATTTATATTTCCTATATAAATTTGTTTTTAACAAGTGTTACATTCACATTTTTTTAAACAGATATTTCATTTGTCCCTAATTGCATGTAAAAATAGTTTTAACATTGTTTTTGAAGTTTTGAGTTTCAAATTCTCTCTCTCCTTCCATCATCACCCCCCCCAGATAGTAAGCAGCCTGATATAGTTTATATGTGTGCAATCATGTAGAACATTTCCATATTAGTCATTTCCTGTGAGAAGACTTGAACCAAAAAGAAAAAGAAAGAAAAAAGTGAAAAATAGTATGTTGCAGTCTATACTCAGACAGCATCAGTTTTTTCTCTGGAGATGAGTTGCATTTTTCATTATGAGTCCTTAGGGATTGCCTCAAATCATCATATTGCTGAGAATAGCTTAAATCCTTCACAGTTCTTCGTTGTACAATGTTTCTTTTACTGTGTACAACATTCTCATGGTTCTGTTCACTTCACTTTGCATCAGTTCATGTAAGTCTTTTCAGGTTTTCCTGAAATCGTCCTGCTGTAATTTCTTATAGCACAATATTATTCTGTTATAATAATGAACCACAACTTATCTCTATAAATGTTTTTGTAAGATTAAGTTCTTTATGCCCTCTTTTTTAAAAGAATCTCTTTGTGATACAGACCTAGCAGTGGTATTACTGAATTAAAGGGTATATTCAGTTTTATAGCCCTTTGGGCATAGTTCCAAATTGGTCTCTAGGATAGTTGGATCACTTCAAATTCCACCAACATTCTACCAACTGGGCCTTAATGTCCCAGTTTTTCCACATCCCCTTCAATATTCATCATTTTCCTTTTTTTTTTATATTAGCCAATCTGATAGGTGTGAGGTGCCCCCTCAGAGTTGCTTTAATTTGTATTTCTCTAATCAATAGTGATTTAGAGCAGTTTTTCCCATATGATTATAGATATCTTTGATTTCTTTGTTCATATCCTTTGATCATGTATCAATTGGGGAATGACATATTTTCACAAATTGATTTACTTCTCCATATATTTGAGAAATGAGGCATTTATCAGAAATTCTTCCTTTAAAAAAATTCCATTTTCTTTTTTCCTTCTCATTTTGTTTACATTGCTTTTGTTTGTGCAAAAACTTTTAAATTTTTTTATGTAATCAAAAGTACTATTTTATATTTCCTAATGCTCTCCATATTCTATTTGATCCTAAATTCTTCCCTTTTCCATAGATGTGACAGGTAAACTATTCCATGCTCTCCCAGTTGGCTTGAGAGATTGGACTATATGCTATACCTACTTTCTGACATAGCTTTCCAGTTTTCCCAGTAGTTTTTGTCAAATGATGAGTTTTTATCCCTTTATAATACAATTTGAGACCAGATGCAGTTCAGACTGTCTTCCTTCACTTTTTTCATTGATTTCCTTGATTTATTTTACCTTTTGTTCTTCCAGATAAATTTTGTTACTATTTTTCTAGCTCACTTGAAAGTCCTCTGTTTGATTGAATGACCAATTTTTCCCCTCAAGTATTTATACTCAGTTTTTCTGGGTAGGTGATTCTTGGTTTTAATCCTAGCTCCTTTGACTTCTGGAATATCATATTCCAAGCCCTGCTATCCCTTAATGTAGAAGGAGCTAGATTTTGTGTTATTATATTTCCACAATACTCAATTGTTTCTTTCTGGCTGCTTGCAATATTTTCTCCTTGACTTGGGAACTCTGGAATTTGATTACAATATTACTAGGAATTTTCCTTTTGAGATCTCTTTCAGGAGGTAATTGGTGGATTCTTTCAATATCTATTTTACTCTCTGGTTCTAGAATATGAGGGTAGTTTTCATGGATAATTTCTTGTGTAGGCTCTTTTTTTGATCATGGCTTTCAGGTAGCCCAATAATTTTTAAATTGTTCCTCCTGGATCTAATTTTCCAGGTCAGTTACTTTTCTGGTGAAATTTTTCACATTGTCTACTATTTTTTCATTCCTTTGGTTTTGTTTTATGGTTACTTGATTTTTCATAAAGTCATTAGCTTCCATCTGCTCCATTCTAATCTTTCTTCAGTGAGCTCTTGGACCTCCTTTTCCGCTTCAATTCTGTTTTTTAGGGCATTCTTCTCCTCATTGGCTTTTTGGATCTCTTTTGCCATTTGGGTTAGTCTATTTTTAAAAGTGTTATTTTCTTCACCATTTTTTTGGGTCTCTCTTAGCAAGCTATTGACTCACTTTTCATGCTTTTCTTGCATCTCTCTCATTTCTCTTTCCAATTTTTCCTTCACCTCTCTTACTTGATTTTCAAAATCCTTTCTGAGCTCTTTCATGGCCTGAGACCAATTCATATTTTTCTTGAAGGCTTTGGATGTGAGAGATTTGACTTTGTTGTCTCCTTCTGGTTGTATGTTTTGATCTTCCTTGTCACCAAAACAAGATTCTGTAGTCTGATTCTTTGTCCAGTTTTTGCTCATTTCCTCAACTATTTACTTGACTTTTGAGCTCTTTGTCAAGATAGCTTTCTGCTTCCAGTGGGGGTAGGGGTTGTACTGTGAACTGCTCAATCCTCCCACAATCTGTGGGCCTAGAGCTCCAGAAGCAGTCCCTGCCTCTGCCCCTGCAAGCTCCTCCATCCTCTTCACAGCTCTGGGCTGGGGTCAGCCCACTCTCCTCTCTCACTCAGGTCCTACAGGTTTTTTCCACTGACCTTCTAATTTGACCTTGGCATTTTGGGTTCATCAAGTCTGGACACCTCCACAGGTGCCAGAGATTCAGTTTCCCCAAGGCCTACTCAGGTCCTGTCTGTGCTGCCATGGCCCACACTGGACTGTTCTCTGCTCCCCGTGTGGTGTGATAGATGCTTCCCCTTGATCTTACAGGCTGCCTTGGACTGGAGATTTGCTTTACTTTGTCATTCTCTGGGTTCTGTAGCTCCAAAATTTGTTTAGAGTCATTTTTTTTTTACAGATATTTGGTTGAGTTTGGCAGGAAAACTCTAGCAAGTCTATGCTGTTACTCTACCATCTTGACTCTACCCTTTCTAGCCCTCTTAAATAATTTTTTTTTGACATAGCACTGAATAAGTATATTAATTTAGGTAAAATTGTCATTTTTATTATATTGGCTTGGCCCACCCATGAGTAACATTTTTCCAGTTGTTTAGATTTGATTATGAAAAGTGTTTTGTAATTGTGTTCATACAGTTTCTGGGTTTGTCTTGACAGGTAGATTCCAAGTATTTTATATCGTCTACAGTTATTTTAAGTGGAATTTCTCTTTTCATTTCTTACTGCTGGATTTTTTGGTAATATATAAAAATGCTGATGATGTAAGTCTATTTAGTGTCTTGCAACTTTGCTAAAGTTATTAATTACCTCAACTAGTTGTTTTGGTTTATTTTCTAGGGTTCCCTAAGTACACCATCATATCATCTGCAAAGAGTGGTAGTTTTGTTTCCTCATTGCCTGTTTTAATTACTTCAATTTCTTTTTGTTCTCTTGTTGCTATAATTAGCATTTCTAGTACAGATTGAATAATAACAGTGATAATGGGCATCTTTGGTTCACCCTTGCTTGTATTAGAAAGGCTTCTTGCCAATGGTTTTAGATAAATATTGCTTGTAATTTTAAGGTAATCTCCACTTATTCCTGTGCTTTCAAGTGATTTTTAATAGAAAGAAGGGTGGTATTTTGTCCAAGACTTTCTGCATCTATTGAGATAATCATATGTTTTGTTGATTTTATTATTGATATTGTCCATTATGCTGATAATTTAACTAATATTGAACCAGCCCTGGATTCCTGGTAAATCCCACCTGGTCATAGTGTATGATCCTTGTGATACATGGTGGTAATCTCCTTGCTAGTATTTTACTTAAAAAATTTTTGCATCAATATTAATTAGAGAAATAGGTCTATACTTTTGTTTTTCTGTTGTTGCTCTTTCTGGTAAAAGGAATTCGGTTGGACTACCTTTACCTTGTTTTCTGAGTAGTTTATAAATTGTTTGGTAGAATTCCCTTATGAATCCATCTTGCCCTGGGGGTTTT
This sequence comes from Potorous gilbertii, assembly GCA_028658325.1. Classification (NCBI taxonomy): domain Eukaryota; kingdom Metazoa; phylum Chordata; class Mammalia; order Diprotodontia; family Potoroidae; genus Potorous; species Potorous gilbertii. The sequence goes on along the minus strand of CM053769.1, from coordinate 531,363,093 downwards.
TCTTAGGGAGTTCATTGATGGCTTGTTCAATTTCTTTTTCTAAGATTGCATTATTTAATTATTCTATTTCCTCGTCTGCTAATCTAGGCAATGTGTTTTTGTAAATATTCATCCGTTTCGTTTATATTGTCTGATTTGTTGGCATGTAGGTGGGCAAGATAGCTCCTAATAGTTGTTTTAATTTCCTTTTCATTGGTGGGAAATTCACCCATTTGCTGGTATTTTTAGAGAGCGCCAGACTTCATTAGAAATCCATATATGATGGTTATAACAACATAAGAGAAAAAAAAACAATACTCAAAGTGAAACTATGTAATTATATTGAACAAAGTTGACCCCCAAGAAAAGAGGACAAAATGTTCCCTCTTCCTTCTTTGAGAACTCTGGGTATGGAACATTGAATATAATATCAGACTTATTTGATGTGTTGTTTAGTTTTCCTGTTGTTTTTTCTCTTCATGATTGTGATGTATTTTTACTTATGTTGACTTTGAAGCATCTTTATTTCCCTTTAAGGTTCAGCTCAGATATTATCTCCCCTGGGAAGTTTCCCTGATTCTCCTAGTTTTTAGTGTTCTATCTTTCAGGAAGCTAACATGACCAAATTTGGGGGGAGGAAAAATAAATGGGAGTGTTTCTGCATGGATCTTCTCTCTTTGGACTACACCTGCCAGAAGCCTGTGTGTCAGCCCTGCAGCATGATTATAATTCAGCATGCACTCTAGCTGGAAAAGTATTAGTTCAAATGGAAAACTTGAAAAGAGTTGTCGGAGAGGCACAAGTACAGACAACTCTGGAGAGAGGTGGGAGAGACAGGTTGATGGTGGGAACAGCTATGTGAGAGGCTGAGAGGAGTTCATGCTCCCAAGAGCTGAGGGCACTATTTTAGCCCCCTTCTATGACTAAACCAACCTATCCTTTTCTAACTGTGTTGCAGGTAGCTCTCAGAAGGCATGCTGGAAGAGGTAATTATTTGGGAATAGGTATTGAGAGCACTGAAGGCTCTGCTTCTAATTCCAGCTCTGTTGCTAAGTAGCTATTTGACCTTGGGCAAGTCACTTTCTCCTATGATTTCCATTTTCTTTATAACATGCAGAAGGGGTGAGGATGGCAGGAGAACAATTCATACAATAACAACAAAAATTCTGATCTATGGAATTGCCCATTACTATTCCAGAGTACTGATGATGAAACATTTCTACTCACTTCCAGTCAGAGAAGATGGACTCAAGATGCAGAATGAGACATACATTTTTAGACGTGGGCAACCTGGGAACTGGTTTCACTTGATTATGTATATTTTCTTCAAAGACTTTCTTCCCTTTAGTTTTGAGGATAAGGTAAGAGGAAGAAAGGTTAGGCATAGGGTTGCCACAAAACAGAAAAAAGAGAGAAGAAAAGGAAGAACAGGATGAATTCCAGACAAGTAGAAGAGATCTGAAGGTTGTATTTTGAATTTTTCATTTATTACAATTTACTTTTATTATAAAGAAAAGCAATCTTCACATAATAGAGATCCATAGTTTAATGTAAAATGCCCATTTCATTTAGTGCTGGTTAAGTTCAGAATTAAAAAAAATAAGTAAATAAAATGAGGGACCTTGCCTTTAACAACCATCTATAAAACATAATAACTAATTACATTTATTTCAGATCACTTAGGGATGAGTAGCCATGATAGTAGCCAGGAAAATGGTTAACAATTTCTAAAGAATTTTATTCCTATCCTGAATTTTTTTTCCCCTAAAAGAATGATTGCTTTATGGAGACCAGATCTTCTGTTATATGTGGGCAATGTGTTAGCACACTGCCAACTTTGAATTTTTAACCAGTGTTATCTTTGGACAATTTAATGTAAATCATACACTTTATAAAAATGAGCAATATTTCATAGATAAGTGTCAGAGGGAAAGTTTTTATCAAAGTTCTGTTGTCAGTTGTGATCCAGACTTAATAGCTCTTAGAATATGAAAATGGTACATCAATGATTTTATAAAAATAATCTTAGACAATTTTAATAGCAAAATGATGTAATTCATAAGACTTATTTTGCAAAATCTTGGGTTATGTCTTGGGTTATATATTTGTAGAGATAATAGACCTATAAATGACTAGCTACCTATAATATTTGCATAGTCCCGGAGCTTTTAAGTCAGCTGTTTTTTTAAAGGTAAATCTTATGTTCATGAATTAGCATGAAAATTTTCTCTATAACCAATCTGGATTTTGAGACAGGATTGGTAAAGTGAATTATGACATATCAAATCACATCAAACATTTTGTTATCATCATAGTTTGTCCTTTGGTTCTTTTTGGTTTCCTTTGAGGAAACATGTCAACATTTCTCAGGAAAGGTAATCAGGAAGGGATACTTTAAAAAAAAGTGATACGTTTTTCTTTTTATATTATTATTTTATTTGTTTTCAATATTCTACAATCACTTCCATATATCTTAGATTTTTTTCTCCTCCCTCCCCCTTTGTCCCTCCTACCTCCCCACTCCCTCCCTGAGATGGCATACAATTTTATATAGGTTGTACACATACATTCTTATTAAATACATTTTCACCTTAGTTGTGCTGCATAGAAAAATTAAAATGAATGAGAAATCATAAAACAAAACAAAACATAATACAAAAGAAAATGGTCTACTTCATTCTGCAATCGAATTCCACAGTTCTTTCTCTGAATATGGAAGTAATAAGTTTTTCAATTGCCTTTGCTTTACTTCCACCATTCTGTTCATACTCAGTTTTCACTACTGTTTTTGGTAATTAAAACACACTCTCATAATGACTATATTGTACAAAACTTACAAATCTATAAAGTAATTTTTAAAATTATATGTGGTTTTCTGGAGTCATCACTGAACTTTCTGGAGTAAAAGAACAGCTAACTGAAATGTATCTATCAACAGGGCTATTAGTTTTGGATGTAAATTGTTACGTTTAATTTGGAAATTTTACTTTAAATTATCTGAGGATTCTTCTGGTACAAGATCTGTCAAATCCCTTTTCACTGTATTTGTCTCTGGAGGGTGAAAAATTATATAAGGCTTTTAGAGATAGTTTGGAAGGGCAGATGTTATGAATAAAATGTTCTGTAGTTTGTATTAATTTATTACTTTGTGAGCATCTGAGGAACTAAACACTTATGAAAGGGAACAAAGTCTTGGTGTCATCTGCAATTTAGAATCCTAGATCTGGCAGGAATCTTAAATGCCATCTAGTCCAACAATTTCATTTTACAGATGAAAAAACGGTCATAGAGATGAACAAAGTTTTTAAAAAGCTAATTGGCAATGTAAATTGGATTTGAATTTAGGGCTCAGAAATGCTAGCTGCTGTATTTCCTCATCATAATTACACCTCTGAAAATGACTCTTCTTTGAAAATTTAAACTCCAATGTAACCAGATTTCCCATGGGAGATCAATTTTCATCAATCAGTCAAAAATTTCCAAGGTATGTAGTAGTTCCATTGATATGTTTCCTTAGTCATACTTTTCAGCGCATCCCGGCTAACCCTCAATACCTACATGAAATCCCTTAAAGGTTTTACACTATTTAACTTGACATTATAAAATGATCAAGGTTCCTGGATTATATAGTATGGTGAAATAATACAATGGAAGTGACTGAGAGGTGGTGGTGAATGGTAGTATTTGAAATACCAGGTTGTGCATGATTCTACAGGAAATGGTAATACCTCAGTGTATGTCAGCATCAGTGACAATAAGCTTACCATCTCTATTTCAGATGAGTTCAGATACTTCAGTGTCTCCTGTGTGCTTCGTACAGAGGAGAAGGCAATATGAGGGTGTCCATCTCAGGGAGTTTAGAGTTCAGTATAGCGAAACAAGATACTCACACCTAGGACTTCTGGTGGGGGGGCCTTGGGGGTGGGAGAACAAGGTAGTATGTAAGGAAATGCTGAACAGTGCAATGGTATCTGAAATGTTATAAAAATAGAGAAGGAAAAGATTACCGAGGGCTGGAAATATCAGGAGGCTTTGTGGAAGAAGTGAGATTTGAATTTGTTCTAAAAGCATAGGGACTACATGCATCCAGTGAAACTATTAATTTGGCAAAATCTCTGTACATTTTGATAGAAAATGTAAAAGGTCTGAATTGTCAGGCAGAATTGAAATTAGATGTTTAATCATCCATTTTCTGTTAAGATTTGCCATCTGATGATGAAGTCTTTTTCTTCTTACCTTCTGTTTTCTCCCCCTCCAGTACATCTTGTATAGAGAGTGCTACAACTCATCTTCCCAAGTGGTTACTGTAATTATATCATTCCTTTGTCAAAAATCTTCAATTAACTCCCCCTTGCTAACTGTATCAAGCTAATTCTTCTGTGTGACTTTAAATTATGTCTATAGGAGGGAGGGAAGAGAGATAGAATTTGGAACTCAGAATTTAAATAGTTTAAAAACCTGAAAAAAATGTTTCTATAATTTGACTCAGCTGGTGCTATTCACCTTTATTTCCCACTACTCTTCCAGTCCTCAGTTTAAGGTGCTTTACATATGACAGGTTAATTCCTACCACCATACCTCTGTTCAGGTAATCACTCATTTTTCTCTATCCAGTGTACTCTTGCCTTCTTCTCTTCCCTTATCCAAATCTTACACATCAAATTCTGTCTCCTCCATAAACCCCACCCTAGATATTCCAGACTCCCATAATTTCTGTCTTTGGAAATTTTGTTCTAAACTAAACTTTAAAAAAATAAAGTAGCACAATTCAATTTATATCTTGGTCTCTAAGTAGTCCTCATGTCTAAGGCTACATCAAATGATGTGTAATTTCCTTAAAGGTAAGGATTATGTTTTCTTTTATATTTTTCAGAGCACACAGCACACTGCTAGGCACATAGTAGATTCTCAATCAATTCAAGTAAACCAACATTTGGTAAGTGCCTATGCCCATAAGCACCATGTGAGACAACGTAGGAATCACAAAGAAAAAAGATAGGAGATAATCTCTGTCATTAAGGAGGTTACATTGTTCTAAAGGTGGAGGAAAACAACATTAAACATGGTTAAATTAATCTTAGGTAATACTTATTTGATTTCTGGCTTTACCTTATGGATATTTTTAATTTGGATAATTGGTACTTGAATGATTAATATTTTACCTTGGAAAATCTGGCCTATCTGATTTAACAGTTTTGCTTTTCTCCTATCCTTACTAAAAGTAAATTACTTTGAAGGGTTGGGAAATGGAGACAATCCAAGGCCAGCATTTTGTTAATCAGACTGGCATCAAAGACAATTACAAAAGAAAATCCGGCACTTATCAGGAATATAACTTAATGTACTAATGAAACACAATTTTGAAACACGTCCTGGAAAGGAAGGCTTTTCCTGATGCAGTTTAGGACCTAAAGTGAAAGGATGGAAAATAGAATCATTTGTATCCTCTTTACGTTTCCCATAGTTTGTGAAAGAGACACAAGATGATGGGAGAGAATTGGTGGATTAGAAGAGAGCAGTAAAAGCGAAAGGATTAAATTATTGTTGTAAGAGACACATGATGAAGAATCTGGAAATTCTTAAAGAGGGAGCATACAGGTATTTTATGTCAGAGCTAGATAGACACTGAAGACTATTTATAGTTTAGAATTTGGCACAGTTGCCAAATTCACGAATATGTTTAACTTAGAAGTTTAGAGGTTTATTTTTATATGTTACCAAATCATCCTACCTCTGTCTTCCTCCTTTCTACTAATAGTACATTATTTTTATCCTTCCTTCTCTTTTTCCCTCTTTAAATCTTCATTACAGAACCTATTCACTCCTAAAACCTCTGTTTTTCTTTTCTCTTATTTTTTAAAATTTTCTTGTTTTTTCCTTTGAAGACATCGAGACTACTTCAGAACCTTTTTCACCGTTATGGGTTATACTCAACTTTATAGAATATGTCATTCTTGACTGTAAATCTAACTCCTTTGCATTTTGTAATATTTTATTCCAAGATCTTCCTTTGTTTATAATAGAAGCTATCAATCTTGCTTTGTGTGAGCCTAACTGTGTAGTTCCTAGGATGCCTTCTTTCATTTTATTTGCAGCATTTTTTTTTTTTTTGATGTTGGAGCTCTGGATTTTACCTCTGACTTTCCTAACTCACATTTTTGGGATTTTTTTCTTAGGAGATGATTAGTGGATTATTTATATCTTTATTTTGTGCTCTGATTCTAATAAATGTGGGCAGTTTTCATTTATGTTTTCTTAACACATGGTATTTTGAGGTTTTTTAAATATGATTTTTAGGAAGTCCAATGATTTATAAATTATTTTTCCTTGATCTGTTTTCCTGGTCAGTTGTTTTTTGCTAACCAATAGCTTGCATCTTCTATATTTCAATCTTGTAACTTGCTACTTACTATTACTTTGTTACTTAACTACTTACTGTCTCATGGAATCATCGATGTCTGTTTGGTCTAGCCTAGTTTTCAGGGATTCAATTTTTTGAGTAAAGATGACTCTAAGCTACAATTTTTTCTTCCAGGGTTTTGATTTCATTTTTAAAAATCTCTTGCTTCATTTTTTAAGACTTTCATGGGTCCTTCTAGATCATTAGGTGACATGGCAGATAGAGTGGTGGACATGGAGTCAGAAAGACCTGAGTTCAAATCCTGCCTCAGACATGATTGTGTAACTGAATAAATTACTCAACCTCCTTTAGTCTCATTTTCCTCCTCTGTAACTTGGGCACAACAATAGCATCTATATCATAGCACTGCTGTGATGATTAAATGAGATAATGTCTGTAAAAAAAAAATCTTTTTTGGGGGGGAGGGGCAAAACTTAAGCCCTATGTGAATATTAGCTATTACTGCTACTTCTATTGTTGTTATTGTTTGGTACTGTAGCCCTTGTGGAAAATCTACTTTTTCCCTTGAGTTTCTGCTTGTCAGATTTACAGGCTCTTTGACGCCTCTAGGTTTGCTAATTTTTGAGACCTCATGATCTCAAAACTTATTAATTTTGAGACCTTGAGTTGCTCATTTCTCCAACTTTAATTCCTGCATTGAGGCATTGTGCCAGAGCCAGACTCTTCCCTCCCCCACTGTCAGTATTCAGAGGGCTGGGTCTTCAGGACTCTCTGCGTTGGCTCCAGACAGAGTATTAGAGACTTGAGGGATCCTGGGTCCTGGGCTGTCCTGTTCTGAGCACTGCCCCATTTCACTGGACGTTGCCTTCTGTGATTGATGCCCTTCTTTTTGCTGTTGCTACCAGATACCTGAGGCTTTAAGGTTCCCACCTTGGGACTTTCAGACTACCCGATGTTTTCTTTGGGGTTGCCCTTACGCCCTCTGGACAGAAACCTTTGTGGGCTAAATGTGTCCCTGGACCTATGGTTGAGCTGGAAGGCTACTCTGAAGTGAAGCTGGCTTTGCTGATGCCTGCCTTTTTATTGTCCTTGAGCCTCTGGCTCATATCTTATGCAATTATGAGGTGGAAGAAGTCACATTGTAGGCTCACAAAGGATTTTGCTAAAGTGATTAAGTGGAAGATGGGCAGTCTGCCTCAAAATTTAGGCAATCATCTTGGTTGGAAGTCAGCTCCCAGAAGAGTTCACGTGTAGACAGGAAAAAGAATAAAAGAAGCTAAAAGGGACAATTTTAATTATATAAAATTAAAACAGTTTTGCACAAAGTCTACATAGTTAAAATTAGAAGAGAAGCAGTTCACCGGGGGAAAAT